>JABRPJ010000012.1:0-334410 GCA_013461525.1 Naganishia randhawae
GCAAACAGGAGAACAGAACACAAACGGAGTGAAAAGTCCAACAGTCACGTGTATATGTTTATCACGTGTGTGAGAAGGTCGTTGATTTCGACACGAATAAACATCAGATGCAGACTGACTGGTCGTTAATACTGATCACAAGCGTGACTGGTGAACCTACGCGTGATGATGTTTGTGCAGCGTTCCCGCCACAACATTTAGTAGGCCTTAATGCGACTGACGCTCGGGGCTTCACTTAAAACAGCTCTACCAGGCTGCAACGGTCAGTGCGCATCAATGCGACTCACTTCCGGAGCGCGAGCGCGCGAAATCCCGGCCGTGTGCAACGGCAAAAATAAACCAGCTCTATGCAACGGTGGAAATGCTCACTCCAATTCTGACCAAGAAGCGCATTTGACGCTGACACAGTATCTTCATACAATGATTATATCACACGCAATTGCTCCTATCTCCAAACCTAGGGCGTCCCAAACCATGGCCAGATGAAATCGTTGCACAGAGCTGGTTTAAGAAAAAGGCCGTTGCACAGGGCCGGGCTTGTACTAGGACCCTTTCGAGTGAAGCTCCGAGTGTTAGTCGCATTGATGCGCACTAACCGTTGGCGCCTGGTACAGTGTCAGCTATCAATAGATAGATAGCGGCAGGTTGTGCATCCTATTTCAGCAGCTCAACCTACTTAATCCGGCTGCTCTACCAAGCCCCAACTACTGGTACGCCTAGCTAAATAAAACCCTTCGCGGGCACTTTGAAAGTCAGTCGCACCAATACTTACTAAAAATCGGGGGCTGAAACGGCTCTTTGCGTCAAGAAACGCCCTATGATTCCAGTATCTTTGAATTCCAATTGCTAGTCTGCCGTTCTCGGTGCGTCCCCACAGGAAAGCCTCTCGCTCTTCGCATAACCTGTGCAGTGGAGAGATCGTCGGATCCACCATAAAAGGCGATCCTTCACCATGCTTTTTTGAGATTGCCCCATTTGAGCAGTTCGTTGCCAAATCACGCTTGTTATTGAGTCCTCAAATAGATATATCGCTGTGAGAGATTGCAGAACTTTTTGCTTATGAAGGATGTTTAGAACTTATACAGCAGAGTTTTCTCGATTCAGGGCGACTTGAGTGGATTTGAGATGGCAACTCTGCTCGTTGTGTGCAATCTTTCGGCAGACGCCATACGCGTTGAGAATTGGTGCACCTTCCATAATAGGACCGAAGTAAGTGGAACACTGTCATTGATAAAGCACCACGGAGTCCTCTTGAACGCAAAAGCTGGTATCGCCGAAAGGACGCTAGCGAATCAGCATTTTCCGCGCACACGACTTGCAAGGCCGTTTCGACCCCAAGTTTGTCTCCGAATTGACATCTGAGTGGCTTTGATGCACGCTAATTGCTGAACATGAGTAATTGCCACCACTGCATTGTGGCGGCATCGTTCGGGTATATATCTTAATTGATAGCAATCGTAATTCAAGATCAGTTCGTCTTAGGCTATTTGACTAGGGTTTTTGCGGTCCTCCTCGCATCGGTGAGATCGGAGGCGTCATAGAAAGTGAGCACTTCTACATTTTCAACCCTTTTACCTTTGCGTCTGAATTAGGTTTATAGAGAAGTACGGAAGGAGACATATGACAATGAGGGACAGAGGGGCGTTTCGTAAGTGTCAGAAAGCATTTCAGCACCTCTGGAAATGCCATAGAATGGATGACAACTTTGCTCAGGGCTTGCTTGTCAAGCCCAAATGAAGTGTTATAGCATCACTCAATGTGTACATCCACCTCTTACAGAACTCCTTCCTTGACGGCTGAGAAAACTATCTCCGGTTTTGAGATGAGACCTTTCTTGCGTTGTTCGGGGTCCCTTTATTCCCGCCTTGTGATCGTCGGCGTTCGAGGGCGGAAGCAGAATTGAGAGTGGTCTCAAACCAGGTCCCCTTCAGATTCCCAACATCTCTCTGCCCAGTATGTACGAGTGATCCAAGCCAAGCGTCAACGGTGTTGCATATGGCCAGCTACTTGTAAACCTTACAGAATTTCCTGATTGCCACCCGACACACTCGCAGGAATCCTTCGTACGGCTTGGAAATCATCCGTTCCACGTCCAGTGTCGCCATGGGACGCAACATGGCCACCCATCATGCCGGAACCAAGGACATCACGAACACTGGGCCACTCAGGGTTGCTCTTAAAGGCACAGAACTTCTTCGGTCAGAGATATACAACAAGGGCTCAGCGTTTTCTGAACGCGAGAGGGAGGATTTTGGACTGCGTGGAAGACTACCATTCACGTAAGTAGCCCTTCTTCTCGTTTCCTGTTCCACCACATAAGCTATCAGTTATTCCTTGCTTATGTCACATTCACCTGACCCTCACATATATGTAGAGTAAATACTCTAGAACAACAGCTGGATCGCGCATATCGCCAGTATCAAGATCGCGAATCCGATATCCGCAAGAACAGTTTTCTACAAAGCTTGAAAAGTGAGTGAGACGAGTCGACGGTACTGTCGTTCCCGCGGCGTTAAGCATAATACCGATCACGGCTAATGTATTCGACCCACGATACTTAGCACAGAACCAAGTGTTATTCTATAATTTGCTCACAAGGCATCTCAAGGAGATGGTGAGCTGGCGTGTACTTGATTGCACCGTTAACATCTGACATTTGGGCATCAACTCGATTCAGTTTCCTATAATCTATACTCCGACAGAAGTCTGCACTATTATCTATCATCATAATACATCACTTGCTAATGGGTTTCATAATGACACTCCAGGCAGATGCGATCGCGAATTACTCTCATCTGTTTAGGAGACCGGAAGGTCTCTACCTCTCTCCGCCGAGTGTCGATAAAATGGAAGAGGATTTCTTGGACGCATGTCAGGGTCGTGAGCTGGATCTGGTAAATACGCTGTCTCTTCGTTTCTGCACAGGCTCGAGTAGTTGTGGCACTCATGCATCAATCAACACGGCAGATTGTCGTATCTGATGGAGAGCAAATCCTAGGTATAGGTGATCAGGTCCGTCGAGCTTAGATTCACGTCTTATTTCAGTTGATATTCGATCAACAGGCTTACCGACTTTCCATATAACACTGACATGCTCAGGGATCAGGCGGGATAGGGATTTCCTCGGCGAAAGCAGTAATTTACAGCCTTGTTGCCGGAATTGATCCCGCAAGGACATTGGCGGTCGTTCTTGATGTTGGCACAAACAACCCGGATCTCCGAAAGGACGAGCTTTACATGGGATGGAACCACGATCGTGTCTGTGGGGAGGAATACAATTCGTTTGTCGACAAATTCGCCAATCTTGTTGTCAAGCATCAATCACAATGTTTGCTGCATTTCGAAGATTTCGGGGTTTCTAATGCCCAGGCGTTGCTGGACCGGTATAAATCCAAACAAGCGGTTTTCAATGACGATATTCAAGGCACGGGAGCAGTGACGCTTGCGACATTGACATCTGCTTTACAAGTCACACAGTCCAAATTATCGAATCAACGTATCATCCAGTTCGGAGCCGGTTCCGCTGGGTTGGGAATTTCAATGCAGATTCGCGATGCGATGCATTTGGCAGAAGGAACTGATCCGAAGGAGGCAGCGGGAAACTTTTGGCTCGTTGACCAACATGGTTTGATCAAGCGAGGACTGGGCGACAAGATCCGACCCGATATTGAAGATGATTTTATACGAAAAGAAGATTACTGGGGTGAGGATGACGAGACGCACCTTCTGGACGTCGTGAGAAGGGTGAAGCCGACCGTCTTGATCGGAACGAGCACAGCAAAGGGCGCTTTCTCGCAAGACATTATCCGGGAAATGGCAAAACACGTGGAAAGGCCCATCATCTTCCCGCTCAGCAACCCTACGAGGCTTGCCGAATGCACGCCCGCGGACGCGATAAAGTGGACAAATGGGAAAGCCCTCGTTTCCACCGGTAGTCCATTCCCGCCCGTCGACCTCGGCAACAAGAAAGAGTACACGGTTGCAGAATGCAACAATGCGCTTGTCTACCCTGGAATCGGACTGGGCACAATCGTGAGCCGGGCGACACGGGTCACGGATAAGATGATTATCAGAGCCGCTCAAGCTCTGGGAAAAATGGGCCCTGCTTCGGCGGATAAACCAGAAGCGAGCTTGTTACCAGACTTTGCAGGCAAGTTTTCGTGCTATTAAATATCGAAAGGTACGCAAAAGTCTCACGTACGCCTCGATTTTGTTGTCCTATTGCCCAGATTCTCAAAAGGTGGCCGTAACGATCGCACTCGAAGTAATGGACCAAGCTATTCAGGACGGAGTCGCCGTTTTGGAAGACAAGACGTTGCTGTCTAACACAGATGCACGGAGGCGATACGTCGAAAGCAAGTTATGGAGACCCCAATACAGGGAGTATGAATACGATCCTGAGGGATGCAGGTAGAAGTTCTTCCATGACACAACGGATGGATTTCAACTAACTGCTCTAGCGTGTTGCATATATATGTACACTGAAGAATCCGCAATCCACAAGAATAGAGCGTGTCTTTCGCGGTCATTGTAAGCTAGTTGACGATATCACAGGTTGTCAGGTGGACAATTCCCACATCACAACGCAGGAAAAGCGTCTTGCATGGTGAGGCCGAATGCAGCATGCTTATCGCGAGATGATGAGGGCGCGGTTCTACCTTCACAATCAAGACACCCGAATGCGGCGTTTGACTGTTGACAAGGCGGCTCCTACACCTGCAAGCTCAAGGTCGCTTGCGTTCAGTTTTGCTTCCTATGCAAAATAACAAGTGTCACTTCACGAGAGGAAAGCCATTCAAAAAGGTGCATGCATTGCGCGGGGAAATCTACTTGACTACAAGGGAACAGCAGATTCTAGAGGAAACAAGAAAGCCTTTGCAAGTTGTCGTGGTACTGGTCATCTACCACGGGAGGGGCTCTGTGGAGCCTTGACCCCAGAACTTCCCGCCATGCTCTTCCCGGGTAGAACGGTCAATCAGGTCGACGTACTCCCTTGCGCTCTGCTCGGGAGTGATCGGGCGCGGCATGTTGGGGATATGGGAGAACGCTTCGGCGTCTGTCCGGGCCATATCGGTCATGACGACTCCTTTTCCATCGGGGAGAGAGGGGGTAAGCACAATCGTTATTGTTGAGGGAGGAAGGAGGCGAAGACTGACCAGGATGATACGGGATTACAACAGCACCAACGTCCTCTGTCTGATGATGCACAGCAAGGGCGAGGTAGTTCGCACCGGCCTTGCTGACGCCATATGCAGGTAGGATCATCGAGGAGGAGAAGCCCCCGAGTGAGCCTAGATTAGAAGAGGTGATGAAGAATTTCGGGGTTGGGATGGATTGGGAGGATTCGCCTATTCGAAAGGCGATCAAGAGCGGGTAGCTTGCTTGGTACAGGTATAAAGGGCCCAGCGTGTTCACTTCAAAGGTCGACTTGAACAAGTTGGGGTCTTCCAGATTGGCTGGTACAGGGCCGGATGCAATGCCTACAAAGACGGAAGAGTCAGTATTCTGCAACAAGTCTGGCTACCCTAAAGGAACCTGTGCGACCCCGGAAACATGGGAGACTCACCGGCATTGGCGACGACAACGTCCAACCTATCGGTGACCTTTTTGACCTCCTCTACAGCCTGCTTGTTACTTTCTTCATCATCGGCAATGAGTCGGATAACATGGACATTGGAGTGTTTCTTTGCGAGGTCATTCAGCTCGGTCGCATTGGCCGGGTCCCGCGCACCGGCGAAAATGACGGCAGAAGGGGTTCGTTCGAGCAAAGCCGAGACGAGACTGAGACCGATGCCGCGGTTCGCGCCGGAGACTGAGGAGGTGAGGAGATCAGATTGTGAGCGAGTAACAGTGACAGCAAGGCAGACACCGAGTAGCACATACTGAGAATGAAGGGTCCTTGTTGGGCTGAAGTCATGATATGTGTCTTGGTGCTGGTTGGTGGGCAGTCGATGCTGGGTGTTGCGATGGATTCCCCCCATCTGATCCATTCCTGCCTGACGCATATATATTCGTCCAGCGGCGCACCCGGTTGATCATCCTTACCGTATCCAGCAATCTGAAACGCGCGGATGGGTCATGAAACAGCGTTGCGATTACTCATCCAGTCACGTGACAACAAAGGAGAGAACAACCAGTCACTACTCAGTGACCAAGCTGATGCCCCAAGCAAGTGGAGGTGTGGAGGAGGCTGGCAGCATGTGGCATATCGCAACGCCGTTTGGTTCTGTGCTGGCATCCACATGGACCGTCTCCCGGACATGGCTGCTGATACTGAGGCTGGGCATACAATCGGTTCACAAACGGGTTGAAGGAATCCCCACGTATCCCCGTCGCTGTCCCTGTCGCGGTGGCCGGCCGGTTGTGATGATGCATATGCATGTCGCTCATGATTCCTGGCGGCATCTGTTGGGCTTGAGTCCGTTCGAAGGTATCCCCATTGATGAGCGGCGGCGGAATTTGAGGCTCTTCATCCGATGTGTTTCTCGCGTTTCTCGTTTCGTTTCTATTCCCGTTGCTGCGCGGAGTCACAGACGCGGGCGGCGGCGGTGGTGGTGGTGGTCTCGCCTTGATTGGTGTATCGCTCTTGTACGAAAGGCCCTTCGGTGCCTTGGTAACAGGTGGCAACCGAATCCCTCCTGTGCCATCATCACGATCGCGAGCACTGGGAGCGCCGAGGTACTGTTCATCGTCCGCTTCATGCATACCCAACAGCCTGCCCGCTTTCTTGCCCGCCTTTCCAGCGCTAGAGGCAGGGCCCAAGGACATCAGATCTGCCCAATTCGCATCGACATGAGCCCGCGTTGCTGTCCTCTTTCCGGATGATGATGGTCCAGCCATGGCATAGGTGTCGACTTGGCGGCCGTCGCCGTTCGAGGGTGGGAAGTTCTGGGTAGGGATGAGGAGCGGGTTGGACGTGTACGGATCGGAGGCCTTGCGCGATGGGGCGGTGTGTGACCGCAGCGGTTCGGCCCTTGTCCGATTCCGAGCGTCGACCGTCACTGCAACGTCTGCACGAAACGCGCCTTGCTCATATCGTCTCCTCATCAATCTCTCCATCTCATCCTGCCGATCCTTCCACGCCTCGGTGCCAGCGGGCACGGGATTCCTCGCCTCATCAGGATTCCCCGCGGCGTTTCCCTTGGTATTCCCCACCGTGCGCATCTGCTCGACCTGCAAATTCCAGACGTGAACCCTCTATCTATGGCCAGACATGCGCGCCGAATTGTAGGTGCCTCAATCTCTCGCTGCACAGAGAGAAACGCCGTGACAGCGTGTCTAAAATACCAGCCACATTCTAGATCTCATCTGCAAAATCTGATGAGGGATGCTGCAGACCATACTCAAGCCGGACTTAAGTTGAAAGATTGCTGGCAAGTGTGTCTTTGCCAAGTGTCCTGAGACGTAGGATAAGGGTATCAACATATCACAGATTTAAAAACACGTAAACGAAGATGTTATGGCTAAAAAGGCTACAATTACCCGTCTTTCAGGCTTGCAAACAGTGTCAAGCGAAACGTAAAGTGACAAGATCGAAAACGTGACCGGGAGGAAGACGGAATGGATACATATCCGGTTTGGCAATTCTACAGTTTTTACTTGCACTTGCCTTGACCACAGACGATACCAACGACGATAGCGGCGGCGATAATGATAATGGCGACTGCGACCGGGCAAAACCAAATGTCAGCTGAAGGCGCTCACTACCAAGCGCTATGGGAGAAAGAGACATACTAGTCAACCAGAAGCAGATCCACTTCTTTCTCCTTGCCTTTCTGGCCTTTACAACGGCTTGTTCCGTGTACTTTAGCCTGAGAGTGGAGAAGACAAAGAGGGCTAGTTAGCTAATGGCCGAATTTACTCCTGATCGAACAACGAAAAACTTACCCCTGCTCCATATCTTGGTTCACCTGTCCAGCTTGTGTCTCGATCGTGGCGATCGTCTCATCTTGTTGCTCTACCAGCATGCTCATCTAGAGACATGGGACAAAGGGGGAACTTGAGCAATCTGGATAGGCGAGGGTAAGAGACTGGCGACGCACCTCGTTAAACATCTGGGCCAATTCAGTCAAAGTCTTTTCAATCTTTTTGATGTCTTGATTACGTTCCTGGATTTCCCGCAGAGCGCCTCGAGCGTCCCCATATCGGTTCGAGCTCAAAAGCTAGGGTAAGGATGAGGATGAGACTATTGGACTTCTGGCGGAGAGTCAAAGCAGGTCACACGTACTGCTTGAGAGAATATCTGAGGATTTTCAGATTCCAGGACCTGCTTGACTTCTTCCGGTGTAGCATCGGGCTTGACTGTATATCCGATAAACGGCTGTGATCAACGCCTATTCCCACATTAGCAAAAAAACACGCTCAACACGAACCAATCTTGTACTGCCTCTCCCCCCTCTCCTTGACCTTCTTCCTGAACTCCTTCTCCACCGTCTGGTACTCCTGCAAAAGACTCATGAATCGGCTCTTTGCGGCCTGAACCTGCTGCTTCTGCGCCTTGTCCTTGGCGAGCTTGTTGAGCTTTTGGATAGCATTCTTGTTGCTAGCGGTGAGTGAACGTGTGGACGCGATGAGCTCGTCCGTTTCTCGGGCGGCAGCAGAGTTGGGAGTAGTGTCGAGCCGCGACTGGAGAGGGAGATATGCATGAGCGGCAATTGACTTTGATGAAAGGGGTGACGGATGGGCAGACTTACGAGACTAGCAATATGTGCTTGTCGGACTTGTTGGATGGCATCTTGCATTTCGTTTAACGAGCTGTTCAAGTTGGAGAGCTACCAAGCAAAAGAAGGGAGACCGTTCAGTGCGTGTTCCATCACAGATAGCCTAGACCCGTTCTTTCCCCTTGTTTTCGTGCTGGGACATGATCCGATATCTCAGCTTACCTCAGACCAGAAGTCTCCACCGGCTGCAGCACCGTAGCCGTTCGCTCCATTACCCCCGGGAACTCCGCCGGCATCGTACCTATCCTGCTGCCCATACTGATATGGCGCAGCCTGCTCGAACCCTTGCTGCGCGTACCCTTGTTGCGCAGGTTGTTGCGGGTAGGAAGCCTGGGCTCCCGTGGCTCCTCCGGGACCCATGCCGGGAACGGGAGTGTACGACTGCTGCGAGTACTGGCTCTGTGCCGCGGCTGGTGATTGGTAGTCGGTATGCGCGGGGACAGAGGGCGCGTTGAGCCCCGGCTCCTGGTAACCACCTGCTCCGGCAGCCTTGCGCGCTGCGAGTCGGTCTCTGGCCATGTTGCAGTGTTACCGAGTTTCTGAGTGGTGGGGCGGACGAGCAAAATGGCAGTATCCTTAATGGACACGGGCTGACGGTCGAAAGATGAAACACCCCCCGTACACAAACGTGACGCCGAATCAGGCATTAGCGCGTCTGGGCGGGCGCGAGGAAGAGAAAGGCGGGCGGCGCGTTGCCGTCTCTGGGGCATGCATAATGGGACGTTGAGGCTATGCAGGTGCACATCCATGGCAAGGAGGACAGCAGCTCATGGTGATCAGGCAGTGGCAAGTGCACGCAAGCGGCTGGCGATGGATGGCGGCTAAGAAAACTCGACTTCCCCAAAAGGGAAACCCGACAGCTACCCACTACACATACAGTCGTTGCGGATTCAAACCATAACATCAGATCACTAGATTGCATCATATTTGTACATCACCTTGTAGTATCGTAGTGGATGGCGAACACCCAGAAGCATTTGCGCTGATAGCGATATCACCTTGCGTTAAGAGTACTTCTCGGCGGCAAGACGCCCTTTCTGTCAATCGTGGCGCTCTTTAGCTGTAAACAGTGTGGCCATGCGATATCACAACTTGCTCCTGCCTGCTGTTGCGTTCACCTTTTACATATGGCGCAGCCCAGCCTGCCTCAATATTAGATCACCAATGACAGAGAGTCGCGACTCTTCACCCAAGCTACCGCGATTCGCTACACTCTGCAACTTAGGACCTATAAGGCTCCCCACATCCACTGCAGCTGAAATTTCTATAATGACCGACATCATAGCCCTTTGTCTGTATATAACTACTACCACGTCGTTTCCTTTCTTTCTGAAGTTCTCTAAATTTTTACCTATGACGTCGCTACTGTCATACTGGCCACTGGCAGCAAACCATGCCTGGACTTGCGACACTGCCACCCAGATCCCCTATTCACTTGGATAGTAAGAGGAACGGCCTAGGTCCGCTTTGCAAATGCCTTTTCATACTCAGCATCGCGCGCTACCTTTGCCTCTTCAGAACGGAAAAGAAAGGGATGGGCCTCAGCGGCTGTTGACGAAGCTAGACCTTGTTGGTCCGGTCCCGGAGGCTGATATGGTGCATAGGAGTCCGCAGGAATATGTGGCGAGGGGCCGTTGCCTCATACGGATGTGCGTACTGAGCATGGCTTGGCGCGCTCGACCGTTGTTGTTGCCTGGGTGGGTTCGGTCGCAGTCAGCATAGCCTGGTCCTTGATGATACCAGGATTGCACTCGCATTATTGAAGATTCGCGGTGAGCAGCTTCGGGTCCTTGACCGACGGGAACGGCCGATGCCAATCTTGATAGCCATCGCCTAAGGCATTCTTTTGCGAAGCAGGATTGGGGCGGGGTTGAGGCAGATAAAGGAGGAAGATGCAGAAATATGGATCATATTGGAAAAGGCGTTTGCTGGTTCTCGAAGAAAGATCCATCTGTATGTGATAGTCATATCTGAGGCAAAGTAGCAGGCGCTGAATAGGATCCGGCTAGCCAACTTGCGCTAAATACCTCAGACCATGGTCACCATGGCGTCTTCTTGGAAAGAAATTGAGAAGAGCCTGCGGGTGTGAACCATGGATCGTTTCACTCCGGCAGAAATACGATATTTCTCATTTTCGGTGGGCCGGTGAGAGCGCTCACTCTCGAAAAACCTGCCAAGAAACGAATGCTAAAATGAATCGCTTGTAATCGGCAAGTCAGGGCTGTTTAGAGTATGGAGAACAGTCGATCGCGTTGATCCTCATGAGAAAGCGAGTCAAGTTGAACGAAAGAAACGTTGAGGGACTCGATTCCTAGGCACGACCTCGCGTAGAAACGTCGCTTGACTTTTTGCCGCTCATAGGGGAGAAAGAGAGACGAGCTGTTATCGCGGTTGGAGTTTGCCACCTCCATTTGTGTTTCTACGCTTGTGATTTTGCCTCGCCAGTATTGTAAAGGCTTTTCTTAGCGAGCTGTTTTCTGACTGTGCTTCCGTTTGCGAATCAATCCCATATCAAACATCCGCTTCTTTCGATATAAGAGGAAACCCACAGCAAAAGCGTTTCATCGTCCTAGAGACATGCAGTGGCCAAAAGGCTATAGCGATTGACGATGGATCTAAAGTGCTGCACTATGTAAATAGAAACGCAGATAAAACCAATCGGGCGTGCATATTCCTATCAAAGTGAGAGGATGGCTGTCAAAACGACAAGGAGACATTGCTACTTGCCATTTGCGAAATAGATGCGGGTCCTGATACTGCCATAATATCATTCCTTCTTCCATATATTGACGTGGGAATGTTCCGGCCAAAAATGCAAAGAAAATCTCGTCGCTTGTGACTTGCATAGTTGCAATCCCCGTGTAAATTCGTTTGTTTCTCTATACCACCCATCAAGAGACCCATCATTGCTACAAAAAAGCCCATTATGAGTCGTTCGGATATTGTAGGAGTAACCGTTAAGGAATACTCCCATATCCAAGCTGTGAGACGGCTTTCGAGTTACGTTCAAGCTAGTTGATGCAAGCTGTTGCGGCAGATTCACCACATCCGCAAGCTTTTCGAATATGGTTATCAATCGCTCGCTTCTTAGGGAGTTTGCTGCCGACTGTCGAAGTATCCTTGACGAGGATCGAGATTCGCTAGACATTGCTTGAACAGCTATTAGACCGTAGTCGAATAAACGAACGGCCAAGGAACAAGGCTCGTGCTAGCGCGCCGGGGTGCTGCAATCGACCAGGTGCGCTTCCTCCATACTGGGCCTGGTTGCGGCCATCATTTCGTTCATCTGGTAATTAGAGGTGCCTCAGCCATTCCTTCTCTCATTCGCTCCTTTGGCAAAGGACCGTGGAAGGGACAAAGGGACTGCGATACTGCCAAAAGACTCGCGTCCTTAATGCGTCCCGTCTACACGTCTTGGAATTCATGACCGCCCCTCTTCCATCGACGAGCTTCGGCTCACCACAGCGCAACTCTAGGGGACGAGAGCTTCACGTGTTCAGCAGTCCTCTGAAACGGGCACATTCTCAAGTTCAAGAGGGTAGTGGTCAAGAAGCTGCAAATCGACAATTCGGAGAGGACGGTGCAGCCTTTCGACCCGCCAAGAAACTCAAGCAAGTAGCGGGGATCGATGAACAGGAGGGTGGAGGACTAGTCACAAGGCTGTTCAAATACGCATGGCATCTCATCGGGGGAGCTCCTGAAGGTATGTCCCACGCTCTCGGTGTAGAGGTTATACGAAAGCTGACATTTTTTGTCATCACGTTCTGCTGCTTCAGACCAGAACCAGTTATCCTCGGCGGCAATAGAATCGGATAAACTGCAGATACTACGCAAGATGTTGAACAAGGAAGAAATCGTTGTGCCAGAACACAATCCCACCATTGATCTGACTGCCGAATCGGACCATGAAGATGATGTTCAAGCTGAAAACGCGACACCACAAGGCAAAAAGCCATCTCGGAAGGACAATAGAAATGGGAAAGGTGCTTCGACGTTCAGGTCGCACGGTTCGATTTTCCAGAATGAAATCAACCTTCCCGACGACGACCCTTCCACGCGATATCGCTCACGGCAGTGGCATTCGCCAAACACGCAAACAGCTAATAGAACACCCAACCAGCAAACATTGATGTTTCGCGGACAGCTTGCGATGTCGATGAGCCGAACACCGATACGAAATGGCAGCGGGCCTATTTCCCCAACTCCTGGGTCAAGAATGGGTCAAAGCGTATCATCGCTCACAAACTCGATGGCCAAACTCAATACTGCACGAAATGGAAGCGTGGTGTCTTCGACGACCAGCATCGGAGACGGGCGCGGGGGACAACGCTGGGGTCTGAGTGCAAGACAGCAGGCGAGTCTAGATCGCATTGTGCCAAAATTCGGTAAGTATCTTGGCCAAATTCGTCGAATGAAACTCGTCATGCTCAACATGGTGATACCGTGTTATACATATGAATCGATTTTTTCGCAGAGGGAACAAAGGACGAAGAATTTTCACCTCCTGTCTCTCTTATTGACGGTACAGAAGCGTATCGGCAACTTCTGAACACTTTCCGTGCAGCCGAAGGAGGTAAGTTCATTTCCGTGCTCATTCATGATCGCCTTTTCACTGAATGACTGACACCTTTCCTGCTCACAACATTGTAGTTGGAGAACGGTCATCTCTATCACTGTCGACACTCGAGCTAGCGAAGGCATGGTCCCAAGCCGGGCTCGGCCATTCGACTAATGATTTGAAAAAGTCTGTCAATGCTATTTCCAGCGTAAGTAAACATAGGCCTCTCTAATCGACCGTAATGGAGCTAATCTACAAAGGGGTGTAAGGTCAAGACGAAACCCTCAAAGCAAGAAAAATGGTTATACCGTCAGCGGGAGATTGGCCAAAAGGCATACGAAGAGTATGTCTTACCGTCTTGCAGTCGCAGGATCGCACTAACAGCTTGCACTTTCACATAAAGAGCAAAAGCTCGAGATGAAATTGCCAAGGAAATTGCCAAAGAGTTGGAGAGACTGGCTATACAGGACAAGCAGATCCGTGAAGAAGCTCTGGCCAAAGCTCGAGCTCGAGCTCTCACAAAAATCGAAGTACCGGTTCTTACATCGGAACAGGTAGAAGAGGTACGTCTCTCCGAAACATTTGTCTAATCGCTAGTATACTGACAAAGCTCGATGACTAGGTCTCTCGACAACTAGCAAATCCGAGCTTCAAATCCAAGTGCGACCTGGAAGAAGTCTCTACGCGAGACCTGCAGACACTCGGGCCGAAGAAATGGCTGAACGACGAAGTCATCAACTTTTACGGTGCCATGTTAATGGATAGAGCGAAAAAGGAAGGAAAGCGCAAAGTGCATTTTTTCAACAGTTTCTTTTTCAGCAAGATGGCGAAAGATGGCTATGAAAAGAGCAGAATTAGTCGTTGGACTAAAAAGGTGAGTTCTTGTTTGCTGCACTGATGATGTACCGAAGTCGAGCTGAATGTGCTCATTGGTTCCCGCTAGGTTGACATCTTTGCAAAGGATATCATCATCTTTCCCATCAACCAGAACAATGTCCATTGGGTTTGTGGCGCCATAAACATCAAGGACAAGCGATTCGAGTTCTACGACTCGATGAGCACAGTCCCGAATACGAAAGCCTTCGCGGTAAGTCAGATCAAGTGCGAAAGCTTTTTCAACAAGCCTGACCGTGCATTCGTTGGTATATCTGTTAGATTATGCGACAATACCTACAGAAAGAACACATGGACAAGAAGAAGAAACCCATCGACTTGAGCGATTGGGAAGATTATTCAGATCCGGTAAGCTGAGACAGCTGCCAGGTGGAGATCGTATGACTGACCCCATATGTCTGGACTCTAGAGGGGACCACAGCAACTGAATGCGCACGATTGTGGCGTTTTCACGTGTCAGACACTGGAACATCGAGCTCGTGGAGTCGGAGACAAGGGAGATGACGTGGACGAATCAGCAGCGTGGGAATTTGAACAGAAACATATGATTGAGATTAGGAAGTTGATGCAGTGGGAGTTAATTCACGCAAAGCTGGCAAAGAGGGGACGAGACGAGGACTGAAATAGGCCGGTCTTGGCATAGCATGCCATCCGAAACACGCGTTGTATTTAGTACATGCAACACGAATCAAAATAACGATATACTAGGCAACTCCACGTCTTTGCGAAGGCTATGGCCGCAAGTAAGGAACGGGCTCTGGGGGTAGAGAGAGAGAATACAATCAACCACGACTTCTGATGGCAACAGCTGGACCTTCTCGTGGGCACTGGGCCATTCATGCAGGGAGCAGGACACGACAGCATAAACATCCCAAACCCGATGCCAAATCTCATCTGCAAATGCAACGCCGCATTACAACTGCTATACAGCGCCATCTCTAGATGCGACCCAATCTGGCACAAGTCCGACCCATTACAAGTATATCCTGTCCTGGAAGCGTCTCTACACCGTCCCGTTGGCGCGACGTAGCGACTTTTCGTTGGTGATCCGCTTAGTAGACGTAAGCCAAGATCTTACCACCGGTCTGAGATGCGCAAGCGATGTGAGAAAAGGGGAGAGAACAGAGAGCACAGCACGACGTGATACTTACGTGCTTTCGTCGAGCCTCTTCGTGGTCCATGATACCGGCGGAAGTGGTCAAGATGATCTTACCGAACGAACGGGCGGGCAACAACAAAGTGACCCAGTTCTCGATGGCATCCAAGGTGATGTTGAATCGGGGGGAGATAACACCAGTCTTGTTCAATCGACCGTTGAGCTGAATGACGATCTTGCCGCCTCGGTGGTCATCGACGATTTCGAATTCACCGATGTAACCTGTACGTGAGACAGAAAGAATCAGTACACTGCCAGATGAGAGTCAAAATTGTGCGAGCCATAAAAAGGGATGTGGCGCAATTGTCACTGCACTGGACAACAGGATCCATCCACCATCGTCGGGTTCACGAGTCTCAGCTCCCCGGCCATGCGGCCTTGAAAGCAGAGAAACTGAACCTCTCGAAAAGCTTCGCTTGAATACGCCGAGCATAGTATGATATTGACAATTGAGCCAAATTGAATTTGCCGGAAACTTAAAGAATGGGATCGGTGGAAGCAGTGGCCTTGCCCAAACAGTTATATTCCGGGGGAGCTGAGGGTCGCATGGCATTGGGATGCGGAAGGGAGGAGATATGGAGGCAAAATAAAGGGGAAGATACTAACCGTGCTTTTGCATGACGGACAAGACCTTGACAACGACCTTGGAGGAAGGTCGGATCAAGACCTGTCGCTTTCCTCGTCGCTCGGCGTTGACGATGTTGTTCAAACAGTCGTTAAGAACGGAGATTCGGACCATTTTGGCGGATTTTAAGATAAATCTGATCAAGGAGGAACAGGCGTTAGTTTCCTGAACAAGATATATCATGTACCAATCCTCCTGATATCTCGACATTTCTCTTCCCCTTGTTCGACAATCTCTCTCTCTCTCTCGCCCGTTACTCAAGGGTCCCAACATTCTTAATCCAGTAACCATGTCTCTTCTCCGTCAGGACACCAGTGAACCAGTCACCAAACACTTACCTAAAAGGTAGATACCAAAGACAACAGGGAAAGACAAAAGTTGAATAACTTGTCTATAACTCGATGCGGGTGTGCTTTTTGTCTTACCTGACGAAAAAGCAGCCGTAAAGAGTGAGGTCGGAATGGACGAGGGTGCGCGGGTGGAGTCTCTAGGCAGGGAGCTGTGTGCGGGCTGTTCTCGGTGACGATCTTGAGAATAGTGATGGTGAGGCTGGCATGTGCGGTGGTGGGTGGGCCGAACGCGCTTGCGACTGGAAAGCAAGCGCTACGCGGCGCGAATGAGCGGAATAACCATCAAAAGTGTCTGCCTCTGGCCGGGTTCGAACGCGGAATCACCATTTTCACCACATGCGCCTGGAGTGTGCCTGTGTTGTAAGCGCACGCGTTGGAGCAAAGGTTCCCCCCGTCCAACGGTTCGCAGAGCCGACGTTTCCATTCTCGCACGGCGACCGTCCCGTAAGCCCGCAACGGTAGCGTTCCCTCGCCGTTCATCTCCTGGCAAAACAAACTTGTTCGCTCATTTCTGTTGCGTTCCGAACTAGGAAATCCCGAAGACTCCCTCAACCCCTAGGAATCCGACAAAGTGAGTGTGGTATCCGATGTTTGGACGAGGATAGGACCATCAGCAGGCTGGAGGATCGGAACAGTTGGAGGGTAGTAGGATTCCATGGTGGATACGGCAGAAGGAAATACTGGAGGCATGGACTCGACAGACAACACGGAACGGCACATTAAACACAGCACTGAAGATGGAGATTGAGTGAAGTCGGCGGAAAGACTTATGGAGTCGAAGAGTAGGAGAGTAACGGAAAGAAGGACGGATCGTGGTTGAAAAAGCCAACACTCGACAGGGACGACAGAGCGCCATTCTGGCTGTATGTCAACACAAGCGGAACTTCCGGAACTCCCAAGCTTGCCTCCAGTATTTGCCTTGCTGCCTTAATCTGGAATTCTGCACCACCGCTGTCCCATAGCTTTAGCCGCATAATGATGGAACATAAGACCAAGATGCTGATGGTTGTACGCTTTCGCGCGTTCCCTCATAGATGGCCTCCCGAATCCCCATCGTCAAGAAGCGAACGAAGCACTTCAAGAGGCATCAGTCTGACCGATACCATGGTGTAAAGGAGTCGTGGCGAAAGCCCAAGGGTGAGTTGCGCTTGCCTCTTGAACAACCTGCTCCTGGGCGCTTCTGATAGCCCATCCATTCGATCAGGTATTGACAACAGAGTCCGACGACGATTCAAGGGTCAAACCCCCATGCCCTCCATCGGTTACGGATCCAACGCCAAGACCCGACACATGATGCCCAACGGATTGAAGGCTGTCGTTGTTTCTAACCTCAAGGACTTGGAAGTCTTGATGATGAGCAACCACAAGTACGCTGCTGAGATCGCCCACAACGTCTCCAGCCGAAAGAGGGTCGAGATCTTGGCCAGGGCGAAGGTGTTGAACGTCAAGTAGGTGCCCTGCACTTTGTTTCTGTGGTTTGCGCATTCTGATTTTCTCTTGTCGTTTAGGGTTACCAACGCTGCTGCTCGTCTCCGAACTGAAGAAGCATAAACAACTCAAACAAGGTGGTTTATCGCTTGCTTCACCCCTCGTCGGTCATGACATCATGTTTTTCTTCGTTGTACCGCATAATTACTCAGTTCGGCAGCGTGATGAGATGATGACATGTGATGGGGATCTTCCATGGTACAGGTTCAGGCTCCGTCTTAACCAGGTGATCAGACGTGAGGAACGACGTCTGTGATGTGGCGAATCATGGTGGAGCGGGAAATGGAAGGATTGCTTGTGTGCGAATGCGCGGAGCTTGGCACAGGCCACCTGAGGTATACTCAGCAATTTCCATCGTTATCTGATTCAATCAGAAGATGTATAGATACGCCTTTACATTTCATCATACAATGACGAGGTTGCTCTAGGCGCTGAGTCGGCATTACGGGCGCGACAGTCGGTAGAACGTGCAACATTACGGACAAGGAAGCTGCAACTTACTTCTCAGATACGACTCTGCTAGTGTGAGATGGTATGTCTGTACAGTAGTATCCACTTTCGCCATATTCAAGGCAGTCAGCGCCGGAAAGATAGGCACAAGAGCTTGTGCAAGCAGCTGCGAGCCATAGAATGTGATCCGAGTGTAAAAGATTTTTTTTTTATACAGCCGCTGTTCCGTAATACAGCCGCTGTTCCGTAAGCGATACACATATAGCTGTGCATTCGGCCTCATCACGGGAGCTGTGTTTGACAGTCAGAAGCTCTAGCTGGAGAGCCAAGGAGAATAGCTAGAAGACTGTTTCCGAGCCGTCTAGTCTGGATGTGTTAGCAGAATGCGCAAAATGTTTACCCCTACCCGGGTTCGAGGGGTTTCAGGCCTGTGGGAAGCACTTCCAAGCGCAAACCCAAAAGGAGGCGCGGAACGCTAGTAGCGTCTCCTGTCTGCCCGCATGTGGCCTCGCTGCTTGGCGTTTCCCGCTTCCGACCCGTTCGCTGAGCCAGAGTCAGGCTCTACGCTGTCGGGAACGCCGACTTCACCATCAACAGTCCCGTCGCCCTTGCCCATTCGCACACGGTAGTGGTTGAAATCGGCTCACCCAACATCAACCGACCCCGGACTAGTCCTTCTTTCCCAGCAAATTCAAGGTAAAGAAGTTTGATCAAGATGGTGAGTAGGAGAACTCTGTGGGAAGACTGTGTGCAAGAGGCCGGCAGCGACAGCGAAGCGCGATACGAGGATAGGGGACGGATCATATGGGTGGTCTGGCCGAATGGATGATAGGGGACAGCAGAGACGCAGGATGGGAGGAAAACGGCAGCATCAATCGACAATTCATTCGGTCTCTGCATATTTTCGGCCTCTTGCACCGGTCCTCCTGTTCGAACCAGGTACGACCTACAAGCTAACATCTTAACTCCTTCAGGCTCGAGGACCTAAGAAGCACTTGAAGCGATTAGCAGCTCCTTCATCATGGATGTTGGACAAGTTGTCGGGTACTTACGTGAGTAGTTGTGCTTCCGGATTATGGGTTTCGTTTCTCATTAATCCCCGCGCTTCATAGGCCCCTCGACCTTCCCCCGGTCCCCACAAGCTCCGAGAATGCTTGCCCTTGACCATCTTCTTGCGAAACCGACTGAAGTACGCCTTGACCGGCCGAGAAGTCACCGCCATTATGGCTCAAAGGATCATCAAGGTTGATGGAAAGGTCAGGACCGATGAAACCTACCCTGCTGGTTTCATGGGTGAGTCCTTGATTTCCCTGCTTTGCCATTCACGTGGGGACGCGGGAAGTCGAGACTTTTTGTCTGGCTGGACGCGTCCCTTGGCATGTGGCTGTAATGCCCAACATCGCTCTTTACACGAGCTGACGTGAATGTCTTTTTTGGTTGGCTGGAATAGACGTCGTTTCCATCGAGCGATCCGGTGAACACTTCCGATTGTTGTACGACATCAAGGGTCGATTCACCATTCACCGAATCACCCCCGAGGAAGCTTCTTACAAGCTCTTGAAGGTCAAGTCTCACCAGCTTGGTCAGAAGGGTGTCCCCTACCTCATCACCCACGACGGTCGAACTATCCGATACCCCGACCCCGTCATCAAGGCTAACGACACCGTCAAGTTCGACTTGGTCAACAACAAGATCGTTGACCACGTCAAGTTCGAGCCCGGAAACGTTGTCATGGTTACCGGTGGTCGAAACATGGGTCGATCAGGTGTTATCGTTTCGCGGGAGAGGCACCACGGTGGTTTCGACATTGTTCACGTCCGAGATGTCTTGGACCGAACTTTCGCCACTCGGTAAGTATTTGCGTGACTTTTGCTTTGATCCGTTTCTGACTATGGATCGCTTTACAGTCTTTCCAACATTTTCGTTATCGGTGAAGGTTCCAAGCCTTGGGTCTCCTTGCCCAAGGGTAAGGGTGTCAAGCTCTCCATCGCTGAGGAACGAGACCAGCGAAGGCGATTGCGAGCTGAGCAGGCTTAAGCGGCTCCTTGTCCCGTTGTTATCCACGTCAGCCATGAATCAAGGATCGTGTGCTTTTAAAAAGGTTGAACGTTGGATATATGAGATGGGTATGGGTAGCAAGTTTGGAGCTTGGGAACGCTTGCGAGCGAAGTAGTCAGGTCGGCTTGTAAAGATTGTGTTTCCTGTACATTCTTATGAGCTGATTGAGCTATTTCATCAATTTCAAAATTCAAAAGGAAAGTCATCGTGTGCGTTCATGCTGACATTTGGAGGCCCCGCGTGATCTTACGTTGCGGGCATCTTCTCGAGCCGTCTTACGGTTTGTGGTGTCGTGGTGTCGCGCGAAGGGCACTGGTCGCTGAAGCACTGCAGGAATTGCTTCGCTGAGCATAGGCATCGCGATACAGGCTGCCTTACTATCATTTGAACTAGGCTCTACATATTTTGTGACGTTGATGGTACAGAAGAGAACAAGGAGGTTGCGAGTTCGCTAACCAAATAATAAATAACGACGGGAGTCCACTTAAGCGCAACTGCAGAAAGGAGATTGTCCGTTGATGCCAATAGACCCTCAGCTCGCTTCGCGGCTATCAGAGAATAGCAACAAAAATTACGATGTGCTTGGAATTAGTTCACCCTTGGATGCCGGTCGCTAATACCAGGGTCATGCTTTCGGCTTGTAGCGGATCATTGCTTGATGATCTAGTTCTACGCGGGTCTACTTTGCTTCTTTGTTTAGCAAATTGTTTATTGATTGCCTTCGGAGCGGCAGGGGGCGATTGTCCTGGCGGGACTGAGGCAGCTCCATCTACGACAGGGTTGATTATACACAAAATTCATGATGAATTTAGAAATACAACAACCGGGACAAGCAGCGAGATGATCATCTGTCATACACTGACGCACTAATAAGCTGCTCTCATTACCTTTACTTCTGTACATATGCTGCAGGAGGAAGAAGTGGTGAGGAATAAGATTATCGTGTTTTCGTTGCAAGCTTTGGCCTCATCTTTGTGCTTTTTCAACAGTACCGTTCCAGGTTTCATTTCAGGACGTGCAGGTGGCTGTGGATATCCCGGTTGAGCTGCTCCGGATCTCTGAACGATTTCCAAATGTCACTGTTGGCTTTTCGTATGCCCTTGGATCGCTCGCTAACGCTGACGTTAGAGACCTAAGTGGCCAGCCTTAACCGAAGAACTTCGTTCAGCTTTTGGCTGAGATTCCACTAATACAGAAGACATGCTGGCTGCTTGTCAAGGCAAGGAGAGTATTTTGGGTTAGCGAGATCTTTCCACGAGGCTGTTGACGGAGTTGAGAGACAGACAAGTTCTTCTATGATCACAAGGCTGCTTGTTGAGAGAGGACACTAGCGAACTAAAGAGTTGGGATCTGATATCGTGCAATGGGTCTCGAAAGTCAAAAGCGGAAGACCGTCGGTTGCTGTTGAAGCGAGCGGCGACTTTGGCACACGTGGAGCAAGGAGTCCCAGTGGGAGAGAGCTTCTCTCCTCCATTTGCATTGATCTGTATAGACGTTTCGGAAATTAATTCATGAACACGGAGAGCCTTGTATTCCCTCCTCCGGTTGACGACGGGGAGGTTGAAGCACGAGTCTGTGAACCGGCGATGGGGATCCTCCCGTCTGCTGGGGTTCCTCCAGTGGAGAATGGCTCATCGTAAAACAAGCCACTCCAGGTATTGAAAGAACAACCACTATGGAATGCCGAGATACAGATGAGCTATAGAGGCTAGAAGCGAGAATAAGGCGATAGGTAGAAAGTTCTTGCCCCCTTTACACTTCCTCTCCCGGATATTTATATACTCATGTTGCCTTCAAGCTTGCGCCTTCCATAACATCTCTCGGTTGAAACTTAAGAAGCGAAAGAGGTAAAGAAAGGTTGTGCTCCTTTAGGACTCGATGAGGCCTCTCCTTGGTCATTGAGCATTCCCTCTAGGATCAGCGTATGCGAAAAACAATGATGTCATAAGTGATGAAGGCAAAGATCGGAAACGGCTGTAGGGACGGCGCAATTGAACCTTGCGTGCCCGAATGGCCTGAACCTTTCGCGCCTTCGTGGTACATTAGGGGTAGAGTACCTACTATCTCATTCAGGAGGGATCCCTGATGGCTCACGGATCACGAGGAACAAGCCATGTAAACTCCTTGTGCAGTTGGAACTCAACTGCCACTCAGAGGAAAAAAAGTAGTATGTTATGAAGTAGAAGTAGGCGGATGCAAAAGATGAAACGTGAGTCTCGCAGCTAATAGTTGTCAGTCCAGCAGACAGCAGGCGATGGATGCGTTTTTCATCAATCACTCAAGGACCTGAAGGTGGGCTTCTTGTACAGTCCGGACCTTTTTCTTCGGATGATGGAGACTGACACTTGACAGCAATACCCGCTCATGATACGATTCTCGCGATCTCAAGATGGATGGACAACACGGGGCAATCACGCTGCAAGATCGTGTTCGCATAGCGTTGGCAAGTTACCCTAACCAACTCTGAAATCCCTCCTCTGCACTGACGTATAACTCTTTCTACAAACCCATAGGCTTTTGCCATCCTCGCACACAAACGAAATGACGAGTCTGTCACTAGTGAGTGAACCAAAACGGCAATATCAAGATAAGCCTTCTCGCTCATTTCGCCCTGCGCTATACAGCTTGTATTCTCAGACTGAATCAGGAGGTCATGAAGCATGAAAAAGAAGTACCCAAGATAACAGTAGTGGGAAAGGAAGTTCCAGAAGCAGCGAGAAAGCTGGAAGTTTTCGCTCGAAATCTTCAAGTTGCAAACAAGCACTGCGCTAACTTGGAAAAACAAGTCAGAGAGTTAAAACGGAAATTAGCGGTAACAGAGATAGGTGAGTAGCGGGACGCATTCAAGCCCTTTAGGCTATTAACGAATTGTGATCTGTTTAGATCTAGCTGCGAAGCGCAAAGCACTGAACGATATGGCCGAAACCTCGGCAACTGTGCTTGAACCACCCGTCAAGCGAAGAAGGAAGGCTGTGGAATCGCTGAAAGACAACACCGATGGGACTCGCTCATCAGTTCCCGGAAACGTTGATAATTCAGCCGCCTCTCTACTACCGCCCGACATCAAGAAAGACATCGCTATTACTGCAACTTCCGCTAACCAGAAAACATCAACTAACACTGGCAACCCAAAGCAGCTTGCAAGTAGGAAAACTAAAGCCCCAAAGGGTATTTATGTAAATGCGACGACTAGTACCGAAGGAAGTTCAAATCACACAGAGTTGCTTCAAACGACCTTCGGTATGCCATCAGTTGTAGAGGCTGTACCCGCTGATTCAAACTCTACAAGTGAGATCTCCTATCGCTCTGTTCCGCTTTCCCGATACTCACTGCCTCATTTTCGAGACCAATAGCTCTTGAGCAGGTTTTTGCCCAAGATTTCAAGTTGATCCAGATTCTACTGCTCCCTCCGGTGACTTCCGGTGCTATCCCACACAGTGAGGCGGACCGTCAGAATGCGCTCCTAGACCAAGCTTTGAACGTCATTTCTCGGATTGCGCAAGCCTTACACCTAGCCTATTCTTCTGTCGCAAACACACATAGCTCACAGGAAACTCAACAGAACATGCTACAGTCAACATGTGTAGCTGAAGTTACTCGTGACGCCATCTCGGTGCAAAGTCCCAACAGAATGGTTGAACTCGTCGCAACACTGCTTTCGAGATTTCTTCCAGCCATTCTGGGTCGTTTGGAAGGCTCGGCCACTCGAGGGAAGGTGATCTTCGCCGTGGCAAAAGGGGTGATTAAACCAGCTATCGAGCAATTTAGTTCCCTCTTTTCCACTACTCGAGGCGTGGAAGACGAAGGCGTACATGATCTTCGAGATGTTATGGCGACGAAAAAGCTTTTACGAACAACGAGGGACTTACTCGAAAGCCTCCTGCAAGTGGTGCCGGAATACAGCTTAGCTGACCAGATAGGAAGACCGGGAAGGTGCTCACCTTTTATAGAAGTGATTGCTTTCTGGAGCATAGAAGCGCTTTGTATGGGAATCAAGACTCTGAAAACGAGATCGACCATCAGAGAACAGGCAGAATCAGCGACTCTCGAAGAAAACGGAAGCCCAGCCAATGGTGCTATCGCTGCGCTTGTCAAGCTGACGGATAGATGTCTTCCATACCTCCAGTCCAGCTCAATGGATGCTTATCCAGCGGACAAAGATTTCGGTACGAGGACGACTAGAACAGTTATGAGCGTTGCTACGCGAGTCTGCGATAGCATTACCCAGCTGATTGCGGAGTTGGATATCGATGCGAATTCCAGCATGGCAGCGTGCCAGGGGAATATCCAGCTCGATGTCGTAGACCGAGGGGAAGGCGACACCGCTGAACGAATCTCATCAGAGATACAAAGACAAAGTGCCCCGCTCTGGGTTCATTTGGGTATCGATAGGGATAACATGCTTGCGATATGTCACTTGGCAGAAGGCCTCATGGTGCATGAATGTCAGGATGTCGGGGATAAAGCTTATGACGGCGGCGTGTACGGATGGCTGGAGAACTTGGTGCGAACGAGGTAGCCTGTGTAAGGGTGTACTTGACGGGTTATCGTTGTCTTTGAAGAACGAAATTAGGAGATAGCGTTTCTTTATCGTATACAAGTCGTCGAAGATATAGTAGGTATAACCGTCGAGGTGTCCCTGCACTATTTGCAGCCATCATTATCCAGAGGCATTGGATGGAATTGAGAAGGCCCAGCACGCCTACACCTGACAGGAATTTGGATCCGCCCTGTGAATCATCACTGAACCAGACAGCACCACAACATCAACAACCCATCGATCGGTTCATGAGTCTGAACACTCTGAAGCACCTTACGCCATCTCCATTGGCTTGATAGCGATCCTTCCGTCCACCAAGGACCGCGAGCAAGTATTGAATTACCCGGCTATGTCACAAATATTAGGGTCTCCCAATGCCGCCTCGGCGACCGGTACGTCGGGAGCACGATCCTCGCAAACAACGCCCACGCTTCCTTCCAAATTCCGAGTACCGCCTCTACCTCCGCGGATTCACCGTCGTCTATTGCTGCAGCCTTGCGATGACGGCCTGATCATCAGACCGTCAGCTCGCGATGCGGCTGATGAGGCTATCATGATTGGTTGGGGACCAAAGGGTACGATTCAGCGGTGTCCATCGGCTGTGGAGGAAGGCGACATCAATGCTTCTACCGAAACGCTGGAAATCGGAGGAGTCCTTGGCATAACACGGCTATGGGCTACAGCGTATCTGCTTGTCATTGTCAATCTGCCCACGAATACGCCAAAACCGATCAAAATATTCCCACCGGAAGAAAAGCGCTCGTTCCCAGCATTGCCGTTAAAGACGCCGAGCGTGGTAGACGAGGGTGATCCGTTATTGGAAAGGTTGAGAGCGATTGCGGAGAGGGAGGGAATTCTACCGCCTTCTCCTTCATCCGAAGCACAGGCTAAGGGATGGAGGGATGCCATCCGGCAGGGGTTCCCACGAGGACAGAGTACTGAAGCCATCGCAACATTGTCCGCCGAACCTACGCCTCAATCGGATCAGACTCCAGCTTCGAACGATATTAGCCAGGAAAGCGAGGGGTCATCGGAGAAGAGAGATGATACTACTGCGCAAGGAACAGTTTTCGAGTTGCGCAATGTGTATGCTGTGCCTTTGACGAGGGATGGCGCTCAAGCTTTAATCCGACAAGTTCGTGCAGCTATGGCGAAGGTAAGTCTGCGAGATAGTACTGTATAATCCAGAGACTCAACTATCGCGCTTGCCAGACGAAGCCAAAAGTTGCCGAACCTTCAGCACAGCCCGCCAATTTCACCAATCCAGCTAGATCATCGCAGGATGACGAGTCCTCTGCAGCAGGATCGGGCACAGAAACACCTTTGGAAGCCTTTGCGCGTGTCATGAATCCGAAGCAGTGGCAAATGCCCAAATTCGTGACACCGAAGAGTAACATCGCTCAATCGTCCACGCCACCTCCCAACTCGTCCGCTGCTGATGCGTCAGAACAGGCAGTTGAGCAGTCGGCAGTTGCACCGCGAGAGAATCGGGATCATTCAGTTGTTGCACCTTCTGATTCTGGAGATTTGGGCGAAACCCCTCTGGCACAATTAGAGGAGTCAACAACGGCGGCAGCTGTCCACCAGAAACAAGACAAGCACGATCCAAAAGATCCGAGTGCCCCAGGAGATCAAGGTGAAGGCGGCCCGGATCCTGAAGCTGTTATGGCGAATGTCCCTGGTACTCAGACACAGCAAGAGACCACAAAGCACAAGAAAAGGGAGAGCTTCATGGGCGTCGAGTGGGGAAAGATGAACCTTTTTGGAAAAGACAAGGGAAAAATCAGTCTGATACGTCAGAAGAGTAGTCAAGGTGAACCATCCAAGGCGAATGCCATTCAATCGGAAGTTCCTGGAGTTCTAGACGATTTGACGGAAAACGAACGTCGAAACTTGGAAGTTGATAACGGTGTTGCACTGGAAGCATCAACGGCTTCATTAGACAGCAAGAGTGACGAAAAACAAGATAAGGCTGCTGGGCCTACGAATAATCCCAGCCAGAGGAAAGATTTGGAGGCGAAGATCGTGAGGGAGATGGTCAGGGAACTTGGCAATGGTTAGTTATCAATTCATGCTCTTGCATTATATATGTTCACATGTTATCTTGTTTTATAGGAGGATTCTTCTATTCCTTTGAAACCGATCTTTCACATTCGCTCCAGCACAAACGACGACAACTTTCTGCCAGAGCACAATCAACAGGACTCTTGCAAACGCTGCTCAAGAAGGATCGTCAAGAGTCTCGATCCTCTCTTGCCTTAGGCTCCAATGAAAGCACCCCTATTGAAGAAAAGACCAGTAGAACTTTCCTTGCACCCGGTACTGGTCTTGAAGCACCAGCGGAAATTGAAACTGGTAAAGAAGCGACTCAGGGGGCGCCAGTCGATAACTCGGATTCGGCTAGGCAATCTCGCGGAGAAACCTGGATCGAGCCCGATGTGTCGTTACCTTTATGGCGACGCACGGACCCGACCTTTTTCTGGAACGCTTGGATGTTGCGCGATTTTATCGATCTCGGATTGCACTCCTACATCCTGCCCCTCATCCAAGGTTGGGTCCAGTCGTCCCGCTTTTACATCCCCCCTGCCCCTGTTGCACCAACTGAACCCGCACAAGCTACTCTTACGAGTCCACAGTCACAGGCCAGAAAGTCGAATTCGATCGACAACGATCTTGGGCCCCCTAGCACCCCGGTGGATATCGCAGTGATCTCGAGGAGGAGTAAAGATCGTGCGGGGTTGCGTTTCCAAAGACGAGGTATCGATGAAGACGGAAATGTTGCAAATTTCGTAGAAACAGAGATGATGATCAGGGTCAAAGTACGTACTCCCTTCTGACGGACAGATCATTAAACGGTGCTTAGATACCTGATTTTGTAGGTCGAGGGCAAATGGTCCATCTTCTCGTTCACGCAGATTCGGGGTTCTAGTGAGTCTCTGCGGGTGGCTTGTGCAACGATGACTTGACAACCTCGTACTTGCCTTCCAGTCCCTCTGTTCTGGTCCCAGTCATCAACATTGACGGATATGAAGCCTGCACCGGTACTTGACCGGCCTGTTGAACAGTCTGTTGCCACGACGAAACTGCACTTTGACGAGCTTAAGCGCCGTTATGGACCTCAAGTGAGAGATTTACGTACCTGCGCTTTACCTCCTGTCAGTAGTTGACACCGACTCTCCACAGACAATTATCAATCTTGCGGAGCTCACGGGCAAGGAAAGCGTAGTCACTTTGGGTTATAGAGCAGTGACAAAGGCGCTTGAAGATAAAGACGTCAGATACACAGAGTTCGATTTTCACAATGAATGTGAGTTTTTAGAACTATGAGAGTCGCCCCAAAGCGCATATCTTGACGTAGCGCTTCTGTTTAGGTAAAGGCATGAAGTACGAAAACATAAGCAAATTGATCACCCAACTTGCAGGCACATTCTCGGAACAAGGGTGAGTCCGGTGATCTGACCACTCTATTGATTCTCACCTCATCCAATCCTCCAGGTATTTCTGGACCTGCCAAGGGGAGGTTATGCGAGAGCAATCGGGTACTTTCCGAGTGAACTGTATCGACTGTCTCGACCGCACAAATGTCGTTGAATCCGCACTTGCCAGACATATCTTGACAAATCAACTTACTCAAGTAGGACGCACACCAGATTCATTGACTTCCGACATCGAATGGGTGTTCAACGACATGTGGGCCAACAACGGTGATCAGATTTCAAGGCTATACGCGGGTACAAGTGCTTTGAAAGGTGACTTTACCCGTACCGGCAAACGAGATCTAACCGGCATGGTAAGCATATCAAGTTTCAAGCGCAGTCTGCTTCAGCTGAACAGTCTATATATATAAATATGATAGCTCCACGATGGCTTGAACTCCGTAACTCGCATGGGCCGAGGAGCAATCGGAGATTTCTTCTCCCAAGCTGTGATTTCTTTCATGGTGAGCCCTTCGTCCTGAATACTGTGAGAGCGATGAAGCTCGATCTTATGAAACACCCGTGCGCAGGTCGGAGAGCGAAATCTTACAGTATTCAGTGAAGTGCTTGCCAATCTTGGATCTGTTGATAGAGCTAGTTTAGTACGGCTATCGAGAATAAGGGCAGCTGCAAGTAAGCGTTCAGTAATGCAGCCTCTGGCCCGTACAGGAATGACTGACTTTGATCCATACAGTCGAGACCTGCTCTGCTCGAGTGCTGGAAGAGGGAGAGCGAAGAGTATATGGCTGGACGTTGTTCTCGCCAGAAGAACCCAATGTCCGGTATACTCAGAAGCTAGAGGAGAAGATTCTGCTGATTGTAGGTTCCACCCGGTCCTTTATAGTTCGATATTAACACATACGTTGCTTTGCAGTCACAACTGGCCCTCTACGTAGTCTCGTTTGATTACAATCTTGAAAAGGTCGTTGCATCTACCCGGATATCTTTGCGTAATGTCACATCGATACAGAAGGGTGCCTATATACTGTCACCGCTTCAGGAAGCCGGCAGAGATCCGGAAGAAGTAGGTTATCTACCCATGTTTCTACTTCACGACAAACTACTGATCTGTCGTACCTAGAACGCCGGGTTTCTGATCCGCTTCCGGCCTGCCAAGAACGACACACGGTTCTCGAGTTATTCTATGATGAATTCGCCACCCGTCTCTCCAGCAAAATCACGCGCGCCCACTGCTACCGACAAAGACAATATTGAGATCGACGATACAGAATTCTTTGCCTTCAAGGCATTGCCCCGCGAGTTTGTGCATCCCGGCGCTGATGAAGATGACGACAACGATCGTGGCAAAGATGAAACATGTAAAGAAGTGGTCGACAAGATTGTTGATCGTATTCAAGGCGAATGTGCTCGCGCAGCTGGTTCCATAGGGGGATATGTCGGTGGTTATGCCAGGAAACAGGGGTTCGTCACGGAAGGCGATATTGTCGGGTGAGTACAAGCTCGCTCTACAGCTCGAAGAGTTACTGACACACTGTGCTGTAGTTTGGCCGAGGCACAAAAAGGAACATCGCTCGTGGCGAGAGCAGATTATGCTCTTAAACGGTTTTTGTGGATCCCATAAGGAACTGGCCATAATGTTGGCGTGTATCATAACTATACCCTCAATCACTCTGTACGGCGATGCGGGCAACCATTATCAAGAATCAACCGATTACTATTGTTATCCGTACTCTCTTGAGCAGAGATTGACGATCGGCAGCTAAAATTGACGTGATCAAACGAGGAATTTGCAGCAAGTGTCCCGAGACGGGTTGATAGATTTTGCAATTCTGACTGGACAGTGGTTGCGATCGTCCTCGCATCGCGGTTGCTGATGATGGCTCGCCACTCTGGTTCAGTCGAGTGTTCATCTCCTGAAGGATGCTGCTGTCTTCCACATGCTCCTCCGTTTCTTTAGGTACAACGTCACTTGGGGAAGATGCCATCAGGGAATTACCTCTTGATTGCGGGTTCCTAGATTTGAAACGCCTTCATCTGTCTCTTCTTCCTACATCGCCGTTCGCAGCGACAGCGGGGAGTGTGATTTCCTCATCGCTCGTCGACTCCTCGTGGAGCCTTATGCAATCGCAATTACTGCGCAATGCTTTCGCATAATTGACTTCCAACGATCTTACCCTGCGGTAGGCCTAGAGCTGTTGCCTCCCCCATGTATCCCCCAGCAGCGGCGCGACAGTACTACTCTGTCACGCCCTCTTCTTGTCGTCCCTCTCCCCGCACACGCAGCAATAAAACCCTATTAACGCACCCTCTCCCGGCTCAACTTCGCGACCGACTGGTATATGAGGGAGATTACTGCTAACGAAGTGTAACTGGACCCGAGCAGGACACGTGAGGTGTGTGCGTGGCAGCAGTAACGGGTCTTGGCCGGTAGTCTTCCCTCACGGCGTTTGAATCATAGACTGGGCAGAAGAACAGACGGCACCTCGGACCTTGTGGTACGTCCTGAGAAAATGAACCCAATACAACTATGCACGACCCTCTATTATGGCCATATGCCATACCTTTTGAATTCAAGAGATTCCATCAATACACTTTATTCCTCGCCGGCTTTCCTTCGAGGTAATCAAAACAAATATCGACCGCGTTCATACATCCAACCTTGGTCACCTCATCCGTCGATCCCCCAAGATGGGGCAACGCCACAACATTTTGCATCCCTATCAACTCGGCATACTTCTCCGTCGTTGGCGGTTCAGTTTCCCATACATCAATACCAGCACCAGCAATCTCTCCGCGACGAAGCGCATCAGCGAGAGCAAGCTCATCGATGATTCCTCCTCGTGCAGTGTTGGTGATAACTGCACTGGGCTTGAGTAATGCGAGTTCCGGGCTGGATATCAAATGTTTGGTCTCGGGAAGCAAAGGGCAGTGGAGGGATAAGACATCGACCTGGGGAAGAAGTTCCGCAAGCGTTGCTGCTCGGGTATGCGGGATAGCGGAAGCTGGAGCATTTGGGCATGCTGGTGTCCACTTGGTTTTCGCTGAAGTCGGGGAATAAATGACTAGCTTGCAGTTGAAACCGTACTGTGGAAGAACCGGCAAACGATTAGTTTCTTGTCGCAACATTCCACGACAAGAAGACTTACGAGTAGCAGCTTTGCAAATTCATGTGCAATATCGCCCATGCCAACCAGTCCGATAACTTTTCCATATAATCCGGGCGCCAGGGCGGAAATTGATGGGACTCGTTCTCCCGCTCGAAGTCGTTGATTCACTTCGACGACCCGGCGGAGCAAGGTGAGTACCAAGGTCAATGCGAGCTAGGAATTAAGGACGGAAGGGCAAGATGATACATGATGTGCGCAGGTAGGTCCATTTGAGTGGACTAACCTCTGCAACGGCCTGCGCATTCCCACCCGGCTGATTGGTAACGACGATTCCACGCTTGATGCACGTCTCTTTGTGTATCATGTCAACACCTGTCCCGTTTCTGGCAATGATCCGCAGTCGAGGTGCAGCGGATTCGTTAAGTTGGGATTCTGGGAGTTTGCCAACCCGCATTACTGATACAGTAGAGGTTAGACTGGCAAGCTCTTGCAGTCCGAAGTTGACTCCAAGAAACGTACATAAACCGTCTGCCTGCGCGAGACACTCCTCTTGGGTTAACCCCTCCCCTGGTTGAAGAAGATTGAACTTTGTACGGGCATACTTGATGGCCTGGCATACCAAACGACAACGTTATTAGTTCTGCAATGCTATCAGTTGACGAGATTCGCTACTTGCCTCGGCGTGAAATAAGGCGGGCATGTAGACGGTCCATCGCTTGGGTTTATTGTCGCCGTCGCTTTCGGCGGACGGGTTCTGCCCCGGAGGTGCCCCTATCGAGATCGTCATGTCAGCAGTGTTGCAGGAAGGTGGATGGCGCCGTCAGAAACACCTTTAAAGGTATATCATCAGCCGCGGTTGTTTTTCGTGGGTGACTCACTTTGCCGCCCGAAACAAGTCCCGTGCGGGGCTCGATCACGAGAGTCTGGTATATTCGTTGAAATGGGCACATCTCGTGATCCCGAACCAAAAATATACCGCGGTCGCGGTGCGCTCGGTAAACCAGGAAAAACTAGACGATACGTCGAGGATCTTGTCTGTCGGCTAGATATATAACAAGGGAGGCGCTCTATAGACGGTTAGAAGGTAGCCTGCCATACACTGTTTATCATCTGCCCTCCTGCCGTCCAAGCAATGTCGTTCACCGAAACGTACACCTTCCCTGCAAAAGCAGCTGCCACATCAGCCCAGGAATTTCCACTGGAAGATTTGACCCGAACTCGAACGAAAACCCAAACGTCTCTTGGTCCGGGAGACTCTCTGTCTGAGCAACCGGTTTTGACAAGCCAGGAGGCTGCAAACTATAATCCCGACGATGATTTCCCAGAGGGCGGTTACGGATGGGTCATTGTCGCGGCTTGCTTTATTAATGCGTAAGTCAATATCATTCCTACGTCTGCACATGCCACACTAAATGGTGACGGAACGGCCAAGCAGTGCCGTGTGGGGAGGAATCAACTACAGCTGGGGAGTAATCCAACTACGGCTGGTGCAGGACAAGCTCTCGTCTGCTTCCACCTTATCCTTCATTGGTGGCCTCTCGTCAGCATGCATCTCCGCTTTCGCAACGCTCAACTCGAACCTCGTGCGGCGGTTCGGAGTGCGCAAATGCGCCCTGGTGGGTTCGATACTGGTCGCGTTTGCCCAAATCTTCAGCGGATGGACAACGAAAAATCTGGGAGGCATGTTTGTTTGTTCAGGGTTCATGATGGGAACAGGGATGTCGATTCTTTTCATGGTGAGATTCTGCCGGCCTTTTCCTTTTCGAATCCCCGTGTTTTGCTAATTGCTCCACTCTTCCGTCAGGCGGGATCGACCTTGCCTTCGCAGTACTTTAAGCGGAGACGAGGCTTGGCGAACGGCATCGTCTTTTCAGGTTCAGGCATCGGCGGTGCGATCATGAGCATTACCATTGAAGCTCTCATCCAGCGCTTTGGTCCCGGCTGGGCATTTCGGATAATCGGCTTCGTCGCACTCGCATTGATGTGCCCTGCTTCATGGATGTTGAAGGAAAGATCGCGGCCAAAGAAAGGATCGTTCTTGGAATGGTGAGCAATAGTGGCCTTGATCCTCTCCCAAGCTGGGCTCATCGCACGACTTGTTCAGGCGACTATTCCGCGACCCTAAATTCGCCGTCTTCTTCTGCTCCGCCGCCGTCGGCCTCTTCCCTCTCTTCGTGGCTCCATTTTTTCTGCCCATGTACGGCAACAGCATGGGTCTCAGCGCGAGCTCTGCAGCAGGCCTCGTGGCAGGGTTCAACCTTTCTTCCGCCGTCGGACGTATCAGTTTCGGACAAATCGCAGACTACCTTGGACCTATCAACTCCCTGATCCTGGCTCTGCTTTGGAACGCTATCAGCCTCCTCGTCATCTGGCCAGTGTCCACCAGTCTCGCGCCTCTCATCCTATTTGTCATTTCAAACGGAATGGCAAATGGTGGATTCTTTGCCTTGATGCCTACCGTCGTGGGTAGCATCACCGAATCTTCAAAGCTGGCAAGCGCGATGGGTATGATTGTTACCGGATGGGCTGGGGGATATCTTATGGTACGTTTCCCGCACTTGGCCGAGAAGAGCCTCAAGGCGTGCTCATCACCTCTATTCTACCTGCCCCTAGGGTGCTCCTATTGCCGGGTATCTCCTCGAGGCATTTGGAGGCGAAAATTCGGGATTGAAGCCGTATCGGCCAGCGTACGTACGGTTGTGCCGAGACGCGACTCTTTCGTTGCATAGCTTTGCTTACCCCTTCACTCTGACCTCCCATTCAGAATGTACTACGCCGGATCGCTGACCTGTGCTAGTCTGGGACTGTTGCTGTTTGTCCGCTTCAATACCACACGGAAGGTCATGCAAAAGGTGTAAAGAAATTACAGTATATCATCGTTGCCTGCTCTTACCGAAAAGGTAAGGGACTTTCCCTCAAGGCTGCTTACGATGCTGCTACTTTTGCCCTGTAACACGTCGTGAATACTCATCAAATGCCAAATTGGGAATCCTTCGATTTTTCTCGGTGCTCGCTCCAGCGATATCCTCGCATGTCATTCTATCATACCCCAATGAGCCATCAACTACGCTGCTGCACTGCCGCGTGTTTCACGTGTACCGCCTGTTTCATTGCGTGTTTCCGCCCCTCGAGGAGGGTTTTAGCTGGGTCCCTTGCTTTTCCGCTTAGCGATGTATATGATTGACCACGATATAGCATAACCGGATTCTTGCCAATGTCACACCGTAGTTCTCTCCCTTCCCTCGATGCTTCCTCCCATACTCCGCCTACACTCGCCCCTATTAATCATGTTGCGAAAAAAGCGAAATCTCTCTGTGGGTACTTATACTTGTCGCTTCTAATTAAAACATCTTGTTTTATCGCAGCAAGTGTCTTCCCTTGCTCTGACGTGTAGTTACCTCTGACAACGCAAGAACTTCTGCTCGCCGTTCCTGGGAGTTGCACTTGGCTTCATGCCACACTTACAGGTGGTTGGCGAAGCTCAACGCGGTTTCAAAGTGGTTACACCGGGAGATGTTGCCCTTGATATATTGCAAGTTGAGGTGGAAGCGAAATGAGTTGAGAAGTGTTGCGTTCGACATAGAGGTCAGATTCCAAAGGGATGACGTTATACCCAGCATGTGCAGTTACATTCCTGGTGAACAATTTGCCACGAAGCATGTATGTCCTGACTGCGATAGGTTCTTGGCTCCGAGGGAAATGTTACTACCGTCTCAGCAAAGCTATAAGCGCCTTCTTCTCGTTGATACGGAGAAAAAGAACAGGCCGGACAACAAAGACGACCGCGTTTATCTTTTCCTAGATTTCAAGCTCGTCCTGCTCAGACAAGAGCCATCAACGAACCAGCGGGGTACTGGAAGGAAAAGAGCTCAGCCTTAGCCAACCTCACCATCAAATCCTAAAGAGACAGTTGCCTCTGAACCGATCTGCAGCATACGTGCACAATCAAACTCCTGCAATATGTCAGATCCATAGAGAACAATGTTGTTGAAACCAAAGAGAAAAAATGTACGTACCTCAGTAACAAAACACCCCGTGTCATGTGAACGAGATAAATGTCTTATCATGTCAACGACGCAACCGTCCTGTGGAAGATAGTGAAGGTCCACGATGTGAACTCGTTCGCAGTTGTATCCATCCCACACTATTCCTTCCAATCAATCATATGCAACAAGCTCGCATTATAGACAAACGATACATTCGATATGATAACACAGACCTAATCCAGAAAACCAAAGCGCACCACACGCCTGTAGACTATCCCGCTCTATACCGCCGCTGTACCTCGACTTGCGCGTTCTCGGAACGCCAAATGACGGCCTTGAAACGCAAGACGGCATAGAGTGGACGTCGAACCGGTATACCCAAGTCCGCATGGGCCGTTGGCGCAAGGAGGAAATGGCGGAGAGGGGCTTTACGTGACGGTAATAACCTCCCCACTGGCATCTTTCAACACCACTACGTCGCACGGGATGCGTTCCCCGGTGTCCATGTAGGTAACGGAAGTTTGGTCGAGCGGGTCGGTCCTGTGCGAGTGGGACAGAATCGGGTGTAGCGAGTCGATGCGAATGGGCGAGCGGGCGGAGTGAAGCGATGCGGGGCGGAAGAGCAAGCGAGTTGAGGCAAAAAGACAGGCAAGTGGGAAAGGCCGGACCACTGATCAGCACACATAAAACTCTTTCTAAACCCACCCTCCATCCGCCCCCCTTCCTTTATTGATTTCCCGGGACAGGGAAGAGCACAACACTTACTTGATCCCCATCTTCTCCATCCAACTCCTGCCGAGCACACAATCGAAATTGGTCTCCTCGCTCAGCATGACGGGATGCAGCGCGGTTTTACTGCCGACAGTGATTGGCAATTGGCCCAAGTTGACGAGTCCTGCGTAGCCGTAAGTTCCCATTCCGCTCTACACCGGGTAAGGGACGTCAGCGACCCGCGACGAGGGGGGAAGGGGGGGGGGGGGAGACGGACGTACCGTCTTGGGTATTAACCCATTCTTCAATGCAAACGGCCTCGAAACGTAGACGTGCCTGTAACCCTGCTTCAACAGCATCCGAACGCCCTCCACGTTGCCGACTTTGCCAACAACGGTCCTGACGCCATTCTCGTTATGGAATTCCTTCCATAGACGTTTATGCTTGTCCCCGAGGGTTTCCCCGTGCCCAGGGACGGGTTGCGGGACGTTGATGATCGCGCCTGTTTGCGGATGAACGGATTTCGAGGTGGTCGTATGGTGGGATTTGCGGGAAACGGTGGACCGCAGGGACCGTGCCTGTTTCGCCACAAAGTCTCGCGGGGAGAGGTGGCGGTGGGACGGGGAAGTAGCGCCATTGGCGGGTGGCGGAGCCGTGACGGTTGCCATCCCGTTCTGGGCGTGTTTGGGTGACGCAGGGGAGGGAGCGAGAGCCTGGTACAGCGCGTTCTTTTCCCCTGCTCCTGCCCGTGGGTGGGAGTGGGAGGCGGCGGCGGGGGTGGGCGAAGGGGTGAGGTGGAGCGTGATGTGGTCCGTTGTGCTGGGGTTGTACCGGGAGAGGAGGATCTCGAGGTCGTCATCTGTGGGACGAGTAGGGATTAGCGCTGCGTCGCCGGTGATGGCGCGGTTCGCGGCCTCGGCCTGCTCTCTCGCTGCTCTCTCTCCGCCCTCCCCCGTCCGTCTCTCGCCCCGCTTCGCTCGACTCGCCCCGCCGCGACTCACCATCGGCCAAGGTCCACCTGCCGCCCTCGTACTCGTACCTCAGCGCTGCGTCCTGCACGCCGGCCTTCCTGCAGATCCGCCCGAGCAGCGCCTGCGCGTCCTCCCCCGCGCGAAAGGGCAGCGCAAACGAGTGGCTCGGCGTGTGTACGTTGAGGATCATCGGCATCGTGCGATCTGCGGGCCAGCGGGAGGGGTCCTTTGGCCGTCCTTTGCAGCGCTCTTTATCGTCCCCCACCCGCCGATCGCGCACGTGACGTCATGCCACCGCACGCCGAAAGGGGAAGGAGCGGGGGCATTCCCAGTACAGCAATCATCACATAATTATAGCATGTTCGCGGGTCTACAGTCTGCTCTCCACGCCTCTAGCTCGCCTTGCGGAATCTTCCTGCCACTCCTAGTACTTGAGGATGATGTACAGCGCGTGCTACACACCCAACAACAAAGTCGAGCAATCAGCGTTCCGCTCGTAGAAACGTCCGCGCGCATGGCGCGGGGGTGACGTACAATAATACCGGGACTGTACACGAAGATAACAACGCGATCAGCGTCTTCCCCTTGGCGTCTAGATATAGGGGGGGGGGCTTACATGTATCCCAAGATAGTCAACAAGACGTTGATCCCTACACGCAGAGGAGCACGGTCAGTCGCGGTATTCCTCAAGGCGAACCCCGCGGAGCGCAGCGCGAGGCCGCATCCGACATTTACAACAACGGAAAACAAGGGACATGCGCGCTCGCGGGCGGAAGGCGACGACGAAGGAAGCTGGGACACTTACAGAAATCAGCGCCGCATCCTCGTTCCAGGAAAACACCACTACATATCGCCACATGAATCCCGTTCGGTCGTTTGTATTTCCGCCGTTTTGTGTCGCGTTTCCAGCAGGACCGCAAGTCGAAAGAGGGGGGATGGAGAGGGGTAGAGGTAAGGGTTAGCTACTGCCTGCCTGCCTGCGCGCTGTTGTATGGGGGACTTACACAGGTGGAAGGACGATAGCGAAGATCTATGGGACCGCATCCCGGAAGCACATGTCAGTCATGCATTCAGTTAGACAGACAGTCAGACAGGCTGTTGTTCGCCAGTGGCGGCAAACGTCTGCGGGAAACACTTGAGACGCGTTGTTCGAATATAGTGTCCGTCCGTGCGCATCGCCGTTGGTATGTTCGTTGACCACGGATCGTCACCACCTCCGCGCGGGGAAACGCACGCGGGGTCAAGAATTATCCCCCTTCAAGGACGCTTCCATCAATCCCTCTTCACTATGCCTTCCTCGCCCGCGCATGGAAGACACCCATCTGCTAGTCCTGTCGTCGACCAATCATCCAACCGCCCCACCCACCAGCCCACCAAACAAACAAAATGCCCTGCACAGCCGCTTCACACGCAGAGTATTTACTCCTTGCTGTGCCCGCACTCTCACTCCCATCCTTTGACGAACGAAATACTAGCAGAACCAAAGATGAACAACCACGCAGGGGGACGGACTTACGATCTTGATGATATCGGAACCGGCTGCACGTTAGGAAGGGAAAGGGACGGGACGAGGGACGGGGTTAGCGTATGCGCAAGACATTCGGAAGGGGACGGCGAACGCACTGAAAGGCATCTTGAATGAACTGGTTGGTGGTGGTTGTGTGTGTGTGTCTTGGTAGTGTGTGTATGAGTATGAGTGTGGCTATCCCTTGCCACCCGGTATACCGAGAGCGTGGCGGGCAAAGGTATATAACCCTCCCGCAAGCATGCGTCATGCTGTGTCGCCCGCCCGCCCGCCCGGTTCCGCATTCCGCAGGCAGGAGAGGAAACGCGCGCGGGTGATGTCATCCGCGCACAAAGGGGGAATCACGTGATCGGGACATATAGACAACACTTGATGCGAGACGACGCCGGGCACGTGGCGGCACGGCACCGTGATGCCGCATCAAGCAGGCAAGCAAATAAGTTTACGGCGGCGGCGGCCTCCTGCTTCCCGTGTGGAGGGGAAAATGCGGTATGTGAGATGGCAGATGTCTGCAAACACGGATGCGGGGTCAATCGTATGGCGCAAAGTAACCGAGGCCAAGACTGTGCACCACTGACGAGCGCATGAAGTAAACAAGTATCGAAAACCAAACTCGCTGAATGGTGAGAATGACATGGTTCATGCCGAGAAACAGCTGCCTAGCGTGGGGCGGGGTTCTTGCAGTCTGCGCAGATATCTAGGGAAAGGCGTAATAATCTCGTGAGCAAGAACACGGAAAGAGCGGGAATGCACGCTGGCTGTTCCCGAGCTGTTGGAGCAGCTGCTTGGAGCTGGCGAGGGCAAGATTACCATCAGCCCTATGCATTCAAGCGTAGCATGTCACGGGAGATATGGCAGTTCGAATTTCTTTCCAGCAGCACAGGTCAATCTTGCATCAGAATGAGAGAAGGACCACTGCATCCTATTTGATGCGCTCGTGCGATGAGTTGTGAAAGCCATTCGAAGAAGGTGTGTGCATTTTATTTAATAACGAACAGGAAACCCCACATTGGGTACAAGGGAACAAGAGACTCCACAAGGAAAAGGACAGGGTCAAACAAGCCTTTGCAAGTTCTTGTGGTGCTGGTCATTACCATGGGAGGGGCTTTGTAAGACCTTGACCCCAGAACTTCCCGCCGTGCTCGTCCCGGGTAGAACGGTCAATCAGGTCGACGTATTCTTTTGCGCTCTGCTCGGGCGTGATCGGGCGCGGCATGTTGGGGATATGGGAGAACGCTTCGGCGTCTTTCGGGCCCATATCGGTCATGACGACTCCTGTTCCCTCGAAGAGAGAGGGGGTAAGCACAGTCGTTGTTGGTGAGGGAGGAAGGAGACAAAGACTGACCGGGATGGTACGGGATTACAACAGCACCAACGTCTTCTGTCTGATGATGCACAGCAAGGGCGAGATAGTTCGCACAGGCCTTGCTGAGGCCATATGCAGGTAGGATCATCGAGGACAAGAAGCCCCCGAGTGAGCCTAGACCAGAAGAGGTGATGAAGAATTTCGGGGTTGGGATGGATTGGGAGGAGTTGCCTATTCGAAAGGCGATCAAGAGCGGGTAGCTTGCTTGGTACAGGTATAAAGGGCCCAGCGTGTTCACTTCAAAGGTCGACTTGAACAAGTTGGGATCTTCCAGATTGGCTGGTACAGGGCCAGATGCAATGCCTACAGAGACGAAAGAGTCAGTATCCTGCAACAAGTCTGGCTATCCTAAAGGGATTCGAGCGATCCCGGAAACGTGGAAGACTCACCGGCATTGGCGATGACAACGTCCAGCCTATCGGTGACCTTTTTGACCTCCTCTACAGCCTGCTTGTTGCTTTCTTCATCGTCGGCAACTAGTTTGATAACGTGGACATTGGGATGTTTCTTCGCGAGGTCATTCAGCTCGGTCGCATTGGCCGGTTCCCGTGCACCGGCGAAAATGACGGCAGAAGGGGTTCGTTCGAGAAAAGCCGAGACGAGACTGAGACCGATGCCGCGGTTCGCGCCGGAGACTGAGGAGGTGAGGAGATCAGATTGTGAGCGAGTAACAGTGACAGCAAGGCAGACACCGAGTAGCACATACTGAGAATGAAGGGTCCTTGCTGGGCTGAAGTCATGATGATGAGCGTGCAGTCGGGTGCTATAAGATAGTGAGTAATTGATGCTAGGTGTTGCGATGGATGCCCACCATCTCATCCATCCGTGCCAGCCCATGTGTACTCGCTCAGCAGTGCCCCCGATTGGTCATCCTTACCGCATGCTTGCATATCAGACAATCTGAAACGCGCGGATGAGTCATGAAACACCATCGCTATTACCCACACAGTCACGTGACGACAGGGGAGGCACTTGAATATGGCTTAGCAACCAATCTGAGACCATGGCCAAAGCTGATACCACAAGTGGAGGTGAGGAGGAGGCGTTGCAGGGTCAGGAAAGGTGTGGCATATCGCAACGCCGTTTTCTTCCTGATATCAACATGGTCGGTGACATGTACGGTCTCGCGGACATGGGCGTGAATGTAACATGGTGGCCTGTACCATTTGGCCTTGCTCACACTTGATAATGCCAGTAGCTATCGTTGATCGTGCTCGAGAGCCATGTTTGCTATGTCACACTCTCTTGAAAGCGTTACCTATCTGCGACCATAAGCAATACCGATGCAGATCATGCGCAACACCCGGCAGTATAATGTTCAGCAAGATCCCCAGTCCGTGCCTACGCTACATCGCCCAACTACCGATTCCATCCCATCATCGTGCCGTTCACCATCCCTTGCTGCTGCCCCTGTCCGCTGCCTTGTGTCTGCGTCTGTCCTTGACCCACAACAACCTGCTGTCCACCGAAATATCCTGCTCCTCCCATTCCCCCTCCAACCTGCTGCACAGGTGCGAACGGGGAATACGGGGTACTGCCTGTAGTGCCAGGGAGTATGAATGGTGATATTTGGTTTGGAGGCGGGTACGGATATGCATTGGGATATGACATGCCAGATGCCGTCGTTCCTGGTCTCACTCCCATTCCCATTCCCATGCCGACGCCCATCCCTATGCCCACCGCTACTCCCGGTCCCGGTCCCGGTCCCATGCCAGGCCCCATCATCGATGGCTGTCCCGGATATCCTACTCCAACAGTTGAGGGGTAACCTTGCTGCTGTTGCGGTTGCGGTTGCTGTTGCGAAGGTTGATATTGCTGTTGTTGCTGATGTGGCTGCTGATATTGAGGCTGGGTATACAATCGGTTCATAAACGGGTTGAAGGAATTCCCAGGCATCCCCGTCGCTGTCCCTGTCGAGGTGGCCGTCCCGTTATGATGTTGCGTATGCATGTCGTTCATGATTCCTGACGGCGTCTGTTGGGCTTGTGTCCGTTCGGAGGTACCCGCATTGATGAGCGGCGGCGGAATTTGAGGTTCTTTATCCGATGCGTTTCTCGTTTCGTTTCCATTCCCGTTGCTGCGTGGAGTCACAGACGTGGGCGGCGGCGGTGGTGGTGGTGGTCTCGCCTTGCTTGGTGTATCGCTCTTGTACGAAAGGCCCTTCGGTGCTTTGGTAACAGGTGGCAACCGAATCCCTCCTGTGCCATCATCACGATCGCGAGCACTGGGAGCGCCGAGGTACTGTTCATCGTCCGCTTCATGCATACCCAACAGCCTGCCCGCTTTCTTGCCCGCCTTTCCAGCGCTAGAGGCAGGGCCCAAGGACATCAGATCTGCCCAATTCGCATCGACATGAGCCCGCGTTGCTGTCCTCTTTCCGGATGATGATGGTCCAGCCATGGCATAGGTGTCGACTTGGCGGCCGTCGCCGTTCGAGGGTGGGAAGTTCTGGGTAGGGATGAGGAGCGGGTTGGACGTGTACGGATCGGAGGCCTTGCGCGATGGGGCGGTGTGTGACCGCAGCGGTTCGGCCCTTGTCCGATTCGGAGCGGGGACCGTCACTGCAGCGTCTGCACGAAACGCGCCTTGCTCGTACTTTTTCCTAATAAACTTCTCCATCTCGCCCTCCCGATCCTTCCACCCCTCGGTACTGACAGGCACGGGATTCCTCCCCTCGTCGGGATTCCACTCGGCGTTTCCCCTGACATTCCCCACTGTGCGCATCTGCTCGACCATTTCGCGCGTCCAGGTATCCATGGAGACGGATTTGACGCGGGAAGTATGGGTTCCGAGGGAACGGTGGATGGACGCACATTGGACGCAGAGGAAGATGCCGAGATTTATGGATGCCCAGCGCGGGGCGGGGGCCTTGCAGTCTGCGCAGATATCTGGGGGACGGAACGGCAGGATCGTCAGGCGGGACACGGGGAAGACGGGGACGGGCACTGACCGTTCCCGGGCTGCTGGAGCAGCTGCTCGAGTTGGCGCTCCTGTCTGCTCGGGGCGTGGGGCATGGCGGGAATGGTGAGGGGCAATCGGGGGGAGAGGGCACACTTTCGCGAATTCGCCATGTATCGACCTGGATCGACGGGCGGCCGTGCTTTGCTTCCGCGCTGCTAGGTCGTGTGGCGCGAGGCGGCCCAGAGTTGTCAAGACAGGGAGAGGGACTAATCATACGGGTGTATAAGAGTACAACAAGCACGTCTCCCATCGTACTTCCCCCCCTCGCACACTACATTTTCCCGTCATGGTTCAGTTCCGGCATGACACGAACAACACGCCCTTCGTTCTTTGCATGTTTCTTCAGCCTATGCCGCGGGCAAGGTGTCAGTCATACCATCCGAGTGGCAAACAGGGGCACGGATTCCCGAAGTGCGAGACCTACTTTTCCAACAAACTAGTGCCTTGCCATCGTTCCGGAGGTGTCCGCTTCTCAACAGCCCAGTAAAAGATATCCCAATCGGGCTCATCGAGGAGCTACCGGCACGTACCGATGCACATGTCAGCCGTCTCTTTGATTCCCTCACCTTCCCTAACCCGCAACCTCGACTCACCTTGTCAAAAGCCTTCATCTCCTCCTCACTCATTGTCGGCAAAAACTCTTTCGCAAACGTACTTAATATCAGATCCGTCTCCAACGTCCCTCGCTTCCTCGTCTGATATACTAAACGCGCACGCAACGTTTCCGCATCCTCTCCAGTCCTATCGAGCGGTTGAGGGAGAGACAATTCCTCGTCTAATTGGTCCAGCGAGGTTTGTCCCCGCCTCGTTTGCGCAACAGGCTCATCCGCGAGACCCGGCTGGCTGAGCGGTAAAGGGTAAGGATCTGTTTTCGCAGATGGGCGCTCGGACGGTGGAGTCGGTTTCGCTTGGTGAACTTGTCGAGTGGCGGGCACAAACGCCGTCTGCCGGGCGGCGAGGCGCGGTGCTGTCTTGAGAATGCGGGATAACATGATATCCTGGTCTTGCCTTGCCTCTCGCGCGGCCAGTAGCCCTTGGCCATCAACCGGGCTCATAAGATCCGATCTAGCGTGTCTGCCCGGCGGCGATCGACCCCGCGCCCGCCTGTCACCGGGCGCCGAGGGTACAACCCCCCTTACGTAATCACGCCCTCCGGATTTACTCGGTAGCCGTGCTGGCATTTTCATTTCCGCGGGCCGTTGGGAAGGCAGACGGGCTTGGTGACGAGCGATACTTGAACCCACTCGCTCGACTTGCGTTCTCCTTCCTGCTGCCACCTTCTCCCATTTCCTCCTCTCGTCTTCATCCATCATGTTCTCTCGAAGCTTCAAGGCATCAAAGTCCGCGCTCAGGGTGCGTTCTCAGGTCGTGCATATCCTTCCCCGTGGCACTTATCCCCCTCCCTTTCTCCCTCCTTGTCTCCCGTTTGTGCAGTCGGCCACCAACGCACAGCAACGCCGACAGCTCTCCATCCATGAATACCAATCCGTCGAATTGTTAAACTCGTATGGTATCCCTACGCCCAAGTCCAAGCCGGCGTTCTCTGCTGCTGAAGCTGAACAAGTCGCAAAGACTTTCGGTGCGTTGCTCTGCGTGCCCTGTTCTTCCCACAGTCGCTCATCTCAACCTCCCTTATCCTCCTCTCCCCACAGGCTCACCGGAACTCGTCATCAAGGCCCAGGTACTCGCAGGTGGTCGAGGAAAGGGTCACTTTGACTCTGGGTTCCAGGGTGGTGTGCACATGGTGGATTCCCCGGCGCAGGCCAAAGACTTTGCAGGCAAGATGATTGGCGCCAAGTTGATCACCAAGCAGACAGGCGCCGGTGGAAGGCTGTGTAATGCTGTGAGTGTTGTTTCCGTCTTTGGTGGCGCAAGGCGACGGGAGCTGATACAAGGTTGCTCGCACGTGCAGGTCATGTTGGCCGAACGAATGCCCCCTCAGAAGGAATACTACGCGGCCGTGCTCAATGACCGAGCACAAGGTTGCCCCGTCCTCGTCACTTCTTCGCAAGGCGGTATGAACATTGAAGAAGTCGCACACGACACCCCTGACGCGATCATCACCACTCCCTTGGATTTCAAAACCGGTATCTCGCACGACGATGCCGTTGCTCTTGCCGGCAAACTCGGATTCGCTCCTGAATCTCGGGAAAACGCCGCCAAAGTGTTCCAGAAACTGTACCAGATCTTTGCGGAAAAGGATGCCACGCAGATCGAAATCAACCCCCTTGCCGAGCTCTCCAACGGCGATGTTCTCTGTATGGACGCCAAGTTTGGGTTTGACGACAATGCCGATTTCCGACAGAAAGATATTTTCAAGTTGCGTGATACGACGCAGGAGGATGCCCAGGAGGTCGAGGCTGCCGAGTATGGACTCAACTTTATCAAGCTCGACGGAAACATTGGGTGTCTTGTGAACGGTGCTGGTTTGGCCATGGCAACCATGGACGTGCTCAAGCTCAACGGTGGTGATCCGGCAAACTTTTTGGACGTCGGTGGAGGTGCTACTGCCGAGGCCGTGAAAAAGGCGTTCGAGCTCTTGTTGAGCGAGAAGAAAGTAAAGAGTATCTTTGTCAACATTTTCGGAGGTATCATGCGATGTGACGTGAGTTTGGTTTGCCATGCGGTTCACGCTACGTAAACTAACCCCCTTCCCTTCTCACTCTCGGCAGGTCATCGCCGAAGGAATCATCAAGGCCACCAAGGAACTTCAATTGACCATCCCCTTGATTGTCCGATTGCAGGGAACCAAGGAGGCCGAGGCGAAGAAGATGATCAACGAAAGCGGTCTCAAGATCTACCCCTTCGGTAAGTCTCCCTGTCGGATTTGCATCATAAAGGCACGCATCGCTGACCCCGCTTCCCCGTAGATGGTTTGGACGAGGCTGCCGCCAAGGCGGTCGAGATGGCCAAGTAAGGGCGCGTGCAGGAGGGAGTTGAGCGATATGTGCGCAAGTTTTGGGTGTCCCATGTAGCGTGGAAGCCACCGCTGGTGCGGTTATACCATGACGGCGCATATCCCCTGTATACCTATCTATTCTGAGCAGTATGGATGGTCCGAGTAGCTGTCTGCGACTGACGCGACTGCGGCCCTCAGCGCGTTTCAGGGGAAGGACGTCTCCTATCGGTCGGACTGTTTTGCGTTTCAGGTTGCTTCCGCACGCCGTGCCATATATCCGGCTGCGCTGATGAGGATCCCTCGCGCCTATCGCCACCGCCGCAGCCGTCCCTCGCCCCGCCACAGCCCGTTCCCCGCCACCATGCCGCCCTTTGGCTCGTTCGCCCCCTTCTGCTCGTCCCCCGCCAGCGGCCCTTCATCCCCTATCGACATCTCCTCCCCACTGCCGCATTGCAACCTCTTCTTCTCCTCCCTCCGGCACGTCTCAACGCCCCCAGCCCTTACACGGCTCTTCGCCCTCCCGATTCAAGTCCCACACAGCGCCCAAATCAACTCGAATTCCTCCTCGTCCGAGACCGCCGGCAGCGGACCAGTGACAGTGTTTTCAAACCCGGATGATCCGATAGTGAAAAGGTACCTCAGTAGAGCGGGTACGGGTGTCGGTGTCAGCTGCGACGTGGGGCGGGTAGGGGTGGAGGGGAGCTTGGGAGATATCGGTAAGGGACGGCCAAACGAACAAACGAACGTCTCCTGTTGGCCGAGATACCTGACCCGTAAAACACTTGTTGCCTTCTTCTTTCCCCGGAATACAGCCCAAATAATCACTTGCGCCATATGCTTCCTCTTCGTGCTGTACCTCATTCGGCGATCAATACGGCGTGTCGCGGCAGTCGGTCGAGCGGAAATGGTCCACCTCTTTTGCGTCAGTACAACGTCATATTCTTCTATAATCCGGACGGCGAAGCAGTGTACGGTTATCTAGACAGACTTCCAGTTAGAAGCGCTGACTATGCAATATCCTACATTCTACGCTAGACTTGCGCCGTGACGTTACTCCTCAAGATCTTGACCACTGGAAACGTCCTGGAACAAGGCAAGCGCCTCACCGCCCACACATTGCCCGCTAGTTGATTGTACTGATCAATTCCAACAACGTTAACTAGGTGGTGCCGCAATATCGGTGCTCTCTGCTATGCACCTGGGCCTGATAGCGCTCGTCGCCTGGATTTTGGTATCGAACGCCTTGGTTGGCCTGCAGCTAGTCGAGTACGTCGAAGCTAACCTAACCGGTGCCCTTCTCTATCCTGAACTTTCACCGCGGCCAACCTGCCTCTTTGCGTTGCATTACGTTGTTTTGGTTTCTTGTAGAGATGGAACCGTTTCTTCCCTTCTCATTTTGTACTCTGGAGGAGCTGTGATCTTTACAATAACGGGCTACTTCGCGCTCGATCAAGCATTCGGCATCAGTGATCTTTTCGTTCTGGAGCCCTTTACTGCCGAAGAGAGAGATCTATCCAACGTTGCGCTGATGCTGCTGGCGGTGTTATGGCCATACGTGTAAGTCGCATCCTCTCGCTCGGCTTCATCATATCATTGGCCAATCGACTCACCGGAAGTCTGATTCGGAACCAGAGCTGTGCTGTTCTACTTTTCGGGTATGGGGTTCGTCGTGTACTTCCGTCTGCACGAAACAGCTCCGCTCAGTACGTAATGTGATCGTTGATGATGCCGGCATGGCAATTGATGACGAACATCGTCTGACCGTTCATCGTGAAGAATGGTTCCTGCTATCGTTTATGCTATTCGCGAGCGCACAGGCAGTCCAAATCCTCGCTTCTCATGCTTTTTGCAAGGTAAGCGATATAAACCTCACGTGGCACAAGTTGTACAGGCCGTCTTCTCCGGGAAATCATATTGGCTGTTACAACCGACTGAAATAGTCCTTTTGACAGGTATCTGACGCTCGTCTAACAGCCGGTTTCCTCCACACCTTGCTGGAGACAGCTGCACTTGGAGTCTTGTTGGTAGCATGGCGGGTAAGCACTTCCCTGACTCTAAGCAAACAAGGAAGAACGGTTTCCCTGAAGGACTCTGCAATCTGCTACAGTCTATTACAGAGGATGATTGGCACGAAGATGAATATGGAAGAAAACTGGAAGGCGCAAAATATACCGATGAAGATCCCATGTATCAGTACTAGGTAACTGCGGAAACAGGGCTATCGCCTTCCCACTGTGACGGCTGTCTGCTGATGACATAAGGGGTATGCCTTTCCATCTCCTTGGTTGTCCTTGGTTGTATAAAATAGAGGCCGATAATGGCGTGCCAGCGCGTCTCGAAGAACGTCAAGGCTCTTGAAGGATATATATCGTCGTCATTTTCATCGATCCTACTTCTTGTCGCCGGTCTCGTCGCAGCGATTCTTCGCGATGAAAGATCATTGATTGCTTCACGGATAGAACCGAAATCGGTGATGTTCAAACTCTTACTGCTTAAGAACGTATTGTTGTTGCTCTCGAGGTACACAGTCCTCGGAAGCGGGTTGAGAGCGAGAAGGTCGGGGTCTGGGTTCGCGATCCCATGCACGAATGTAACAAAGATAAGTTGTAACAAGAGTCAAGTTCTGCATAGCATCGGCTTGAGACCAAAACTCGTGCGCGACCAGCGAACCAAGCTGTCATTGAGGTTAATATACATCAGAAGATATATTGATCCGAATCACTATGTAGAATCACATCAAAGACGCCTTTAGGTAGATCATTCAGGGTGGTAATGGCTTGCCTGACATGAGCCTTATCTCTAGCCATGTTATCTTCACCCAGATTGCTATCAGGGGAGCTCTTGGCGCCTCATAAGCTCCCCATAACTCTGTTCACTCTGATCATCGCTCTCTCCAGCCGATACGTTTGATGACTCCTCCTCTTCTACTATGACGCCGCGACGTGCTGTTATAGCAAATACCAAGTATAATATATTCTCTAAGCGCAATTCTTCAAATCCGACAAGTTTTACTGAGTTAGACTTACCCTTCCTGGCAGCTGTAGCCCGCGCCTGGACAGGCTTTATGGCCGCTTTACGTTTAGCCTTATTTGTCGTCTTTACCGCAGCGGCCTCCAGAGCTTGGTCCTCTTCTCCCTTTGCTTTATGCTCAGCCAAGATCTGTACCAAAGACGAAGGTTCAAAGTCAGGACTGTAACGGGTTAAAAGCACCATGTCTCCCTCAGACACCATACCTGCTCAAACTCCCGCAACTCGGCTTCAGGCTTTCCACTCTGCTTGTTGGATTTTGCCTGATTCGGGTAACTGTAAGCATAGTTGGATTCAGGTCGGTAAGAGAGACTCTCACCTTGACCAGGATTTCGTTGAAGCGCTTGTAGACCGTCTCTTCGTGCAATTTGTCCTTATAGAACTCAAGTCTTTTTCGGTCGCTTGTTCAGCACATGATTTTATAGGACTAAGACGATTCGCACATACCCTTCAATCAATTTCTTTACGGATCTTTCCGACTTGAAAGGCAGCAGTGAAAGACAGAATGCGATGTCACGCCACTGCCTCTCCCCCTTTGCTAGTCTAAATCTCTGGCATAACTTTTCGACAATGGATTCTGCTTGTCGATCTTTCTCGATGAAGGTAAAGATGAACCGCATAGTGGTCTCGAAGACGTCTTCCTCCACAGCGTGGTTGCCAATTGATAAATGACTAATGACATCTTGCAAGTTGTTGTAAAGGGCGTTGTCTTTTGTCGACAACTCGGTAAAGAACAATTTGGCGAGGTCGGAGATTCTGCTATCTTCGTCTTCCAGACATTTCGCCATCTCACCCAATTGGCCTTTTACCTTGATCATACCGTTCAAGATGAGATGGGTTAATACCATCAACGTGTTCTTCTTGACCAACATATCTTGGTCAGATAGACCTTCATACAGTCTGTCGCTGTTCTGCTCTCATCAACGTTCTCTTGTCAGCGTTCCCTCCGGTATTTTGAAGAAGCACTGCTTGACTAACCTCGTCGATGATGCTCCCGAATGACACCGCGATGTCACCTAAAGCGATAACGATATTGCTTCTGATCACGGGATCTTTTGAACTTTTGAGGATCCGAAGAAGGAGTGGTAATTCATCCTCGCAGAATTGAGCGCTAACACACATCAGTTTGCTCAATGCAAGGGTAGCAGCTTGCCTGAGAATTGACGACTAGATAAAGGTTGCTTGAGCAAGGTTGCTCCTGTGTAATTCTTTCGTTCACATACCTTGTATGGGTTTCGCGGCTCTGCAATGTGCGCAATTAAAGGGCCATAGACTGCAAGTAGAGAGTCTTCTCCATAAAGCAGTTCCTTCTCTCTGATGTTTGCTATCAGATCCCCAATGTCATCTTCAGCATTACCTGCAACTGCGTCTAGGTCGTTGTTATCCTTGTCTACGGGTTTGTCGGCAGCAGTTGCTGTGGAATTTCGTGGTCAGAAGGACTTGTTGCTTCCATTATAACCTGAATGACTTACCTTTAGCAGCTTCATCTTTTCGTCTTTTGAATTCTCGTTCAACCAGCTCCAAGTAGACGATATGTTTAATGGCGACGTGACCAACGACAAAGATCAGTTTTGCTAGTTTGAAAGGACCTGGTGACGAGGCCGTCGAACTCCTGCTGGAAACGTCATTCGAGCCGACTTCCGAAACTGGCTGTTGTGCATCAGCCGACCCGCCTGTCTGAAATGCTTGTTTATGTAGTTCCTGGATAATGCTGGTACACAGAACGTCTGGCTGTTCGCCGAGCAAGTAGATGGTGTTGATAGCTTGTTCTGCCATTCCAAACCTGTTTCCCAAGGTGATCAGCAAAGACTTGGGCACCATTCATAATCTGGTTGATACTGACCATTGTCGTGATTTAATATCGAAAAGGACCATTTGCCGCAACTTGTCAAAGATGGGACTGTCCATCGGTAATCTGACAGTCTTATCGGAAAGCGAGCCTATATTCCATCCTGATAAGCTTGATTTCCAAAATGGCAGAAAAACAGCAGTCTTTACCTTTGACCTTTTTCGCACTACCGCTCAGACGTTGTAAAGCGATACAAGTATATCTCGCCAGAACGAGATCAGCCTGGACAAAAAGATACGCTAGGTAAGTCCAAATGAACGCGACGGATGCGGTCGAGTACCTTACCTTTCCCAAGGGACCAAGACCAGTCTTCAACAGAGTTTCCACTCGTTCGGTCATGATTTCCCTTTTCGCTCGTGCCAGCATACCTAGAATAATGATGGCACCACGGCGCTGAGCTCTCGGGATCTCCCGTTCAGTTCCTGCAAAGCCGTCAAGAGAGGATAAGCGATCAATTTCCACATTCTCTTTGCCCCATTCTCTTTCCCCTGATACGCACCGTAGGCCTGCCAAAGCTTGCTGATCACATCCGGATGTACTTGATCCTCTGCCATCATTGTCTTCATGAGTTCTTCCAATGACGTCAATTCGGCCAAGGTGGCGTCATACGTCCGTCTAGCAGGAATGCGGATCAGCCAACAATTAGACAGGAAAAGAGCCCCTTTCACTCAACGTACTCTATCATGTTCTTTGTGATCCGGTTGACATTCTCTTTGGGAGACTCGTCTGGCGATGCATCAAAGTACAGGCTACGATACACGTCTAGCAGACTGCTTCGCACACCTTTCAACTCTGTGCCTTCCTCACTCGTGTTATTATCTTTCGTCCAGATAAGGTGAACCATTTTCTTGATACCGATCTACACGTAGTACCCACCGAAAGAAAGTTCAGCAAACAGCTTTCTTATAGCGATGATGCAGGCGCTTACCTCTGCAGACGGTAATTCGTAGATATGCGCCACTCGGAAGAATTGCATAGACTCCAACACCTCGGCTTTGCTCGTGGACACCAATAATTCACTCAGCGCAGGAACACCAGTCTGAATCAACTGGATGAAGGAGATCGCATCGGCAAAGTATTTCTTGGTCATTCGTAGGTGTCGGATCGCTTGGCCGTCCTTGACAGCGGCCATTTGTTCCTTTGCGATGGCATCCAAATCTGGTACGTTGCCGGCTCGACGCGATCTTGCAGAGGGTGCATTATCAGCCAATTGATCGCCATCCGCCCGGGAGGACGGCTCGTGTGCCTCTTCGGCAGCGTCTTCTTCTTCTTGTTCCTCTCCCGCATTCCGTTTCGCAGTTTCCATCTCCTTCATATCCAAAATCTCGAGTTCCTGACAGACTCGGTCATATTTCTCCTGCCACACTTCCAGATTTAAAGTGCCACCAAGGAGTGTGCCGTAAGGATGTGTTTCGAGAAGCCTACACAGCAGCTGAATGGCATTCTTTCGCACGACACTCGTCTTGTCCGTGAGACTCTGAATCGCGAGTTCTGTTTCGTGTTGTCGTATCTTTGGGAATTTATTTGGTAAACTGATCATTAAACGTTCATGGGTTGATGAGTATGCCACGCCAGGTTTCAAGGATTGGACAACGACTCACTCGCAGAGCTTGATCAGTGTCTGAAGCACTTTTGCCCGTACCCAGCTGTTCAAATCTAGCAAACGTTCAAATAAAATCTCGAAAAACGACCTGATCCGTTTCTTCTGCTGATCTGCGTCTCCCTCATCGCTGAGCGTGAGATCTCGGATAAGATGGCCGACGATCTCGATCAAGGCCATACGCATGGGGTGTGCCTAAACAACGGGGATAGCTGCTTTAGACTTGACGCCCCTCATACCCCTTTGTCACGGACACTCACTTCGCTCTCCAGGTGCCGCAGTAGGAGACTGATTTGCTTCAAGATCATCCGAGTAGATAATTCGGATAAGCGGACGAGGAAACGAGAGAAGGCTCTGGGGCCTTTGGCGTCGGATGCCAAAAATTTCTTTGACGAAATTTCTCTACAGTGTGCAATGATCCAAAATTGTTAAAGAACTTGATACCTTGGTATCTGTGGAGCGATATCACGTACCGTAGAATCTCCTCTGTTAGAATGGTATGATCAAATTCCTTTTCCAGAATATTTAGCAACTCGGCCATGGGTTCTGCTAAATGTTCGAAATAGGTGAGATTCTGCATGATCTGTGTTTGCGCGCCTGTTGAATCCCGCACTACAATTAGCTTTCACATAGTCGTCTGCATTGCCCACTGGCTACGAACCAAATGCGTGCCCATGAAATTTGACAGCAACCGTAATGACCTTGTAAATCCCCTGCTTGACTTCGGCCTTCTTCATATGCGCTTCCGTTTCCGAGATTTGATATGCGGCTCTGGTGAAACAGCTAAAAGTAACACGCCTCCCTACCGAATCAGCTCCTTGCTGTTCATCGTAGGATTTTACTGCCAACCTCACCTGACGAAAGTCTCCCTCTCTTGTGTTGTTGTCCATATTCTCTCCGTTTTCAGCCTCAAAGCTTTGTGCATAGAGGCCAGTACTATTGGAATATGATCCGCCCACGACCAACTGGTGTCTAGTGTTCTGGTCTTGCCTGCTTTGCCCGCCCTTCCGGCCTTGATGGATAATAAAGTTAGTGAGCGATACTCCTAGGGTCGCTACATGACTCACTTTGGTAGTCCGCGAAGGCACTCTAGACTCTCCCTCCTTGTTGCTGTTCCTAGCAAGCTTCTCCGCAGACTGCACGAACCACAGTAGCAGGAATGCATACATTTCCAGTGCTTCTCTATGCTGTATATACGCTGTTGGATCAGAATCACCACTGCCGGCCACGGTCTCCATGTCGCGAGTCGTTTGATCGACCTCTTGGTGAAGTGCTGTTACGGGAAAGCACCGGTCAGAAGCGTGTGTGCAAGTCGACCGGACCGTAACCTGTCAACATACCGGAAGTAATCGAGTCCAACATTTTGTTGATCGTCACATCGTTCAGCTTATCTGCATGTCTAGATACGTGTAGCTCAGCATAACCCAGTGTCACCTTGCGGAATGTACCACAATCAGACCCACTTTAGCAGACTCCGGTAAACATCAAAGACCTCGGCAGTAACGATCGCTTCAGAGGTTTGCGCCACCGCTTCAATCGCACCTAATAGGAGCAGCTGGAAAGCGTCAGCAACTTGCGGCTACACCAATATAGTAATCCGACTTGCTCTCGAGCGCCTGATCCACCTCCTTTGCATCTAGTGACTCGAGATCCAGTTCATTTGGAAACGCGTACAGCGGCAAATCGATCGGGTTCGAGATGGCGAGAAGCTGCTCTTGCAGGTTGAAAGGCGGCATGGCGCTGCCTGTCTGGGGCCTTGCGGTAGATGCTGAAGGCGAGGCTGGTTGCGGGGGTTACGGCGAGGAGGACAAGGACGGGTAGAAGATGGATGAACATGGTTGTTGATCTTTTGGCGGTCCTCACGCGGCGCGCCCATAAAGCGACCGGCGGCCGGGAGTGGAGGCACAGCCAGCATATATGACGAACCCGGCACAAGATCAGCTCTCCATGTCATCACCGCAACCGCAGCATCCCTCCCCGACATGACGCTCAGCATCGCCGTCGCCCAGACATGTCCCTTCGACGGACCCCGCACCGTGTCCCCCGAGGAACGTCACGCACCCGATTTTGACGTGTTTGCAAACATCGCGCAGAATCTGGCCGCTATATCGAAAGCTGCAGAGGATGCACGGGCGAACGGGTCTGATCTGGTCATATTTCCTGAATACTACACCCAAGGGTCCCTCCACGGTCGGAGTGTGAGCTTCATTCTCTCCATCCCCATGCTGACTACTAATTTGATATCCTCCCTGTTCGGTAGTACTTGGCCGAACCCGCTGGGTATATACTGGAATACCTTCAACAACTAGCCATTCGACTGAATATCGCTATCGCAGGAACAATAGTAGAGCTCGAAGATGTTTCTACAGCCTCCCAGCCAAATCTCTCCCCGTTTCCAACTAGCGGGAATGCGCAGCAGATTCAGAAAACGTCACGGGACGCCTGGGCTCAGCACATTGCCCGTATGTATCCCGAAACGTTCAACATCGCACATGCCTCCTCTACTGCGCATCATCGCTCCAACGACGAAAAAGACCTGCCACACGACGAGCACACAGCAAAACCTCAAGCGGCCCCGCGCAAGCTGCTCAACGTCGCATACTTTATACAAGGTGGAACAGGCGAGGTCATCGGACGTTACGTGAAAAAGAATCTATGGATTTCCGAACGGCAAGTCTGTCTCTACCCAAACCCACGCACGGCACGGCAACCTCCACTAACCCTGTCCAACACACAGAGAGTATCTCCACCCGGGGTCAAACGAACATGGCGTCTTTAAATGGAACGACGTCACCGTCGGCTTTCTAATATGCTGGGACCTCGCTCACCCTCTCGCAGCACAGACACTCGCGAAGCAGGGCGTCGACCTGATCATCGCTCCTACATACTGGCTCGCTACCGATAGTCAACCGTGAGCGTCTCTTCACCACACCAAGTCCTTCCTGACGCGCCTTGCTTTCGCTGACCAATGTCGTCGTCGTGTCCACTGTTCTAGCTCGAGCAAGGCCTACGAGCCGCCAAAGGACTACGAGTACCAGCTCCTCCAAGCACTTTCTTATTCGCGCGCATTCGAGACAGAGACCGTGCTCGCGATGTGTAATGCCGGAGGGGACGACGCGCGCGGGCTGATGGGCGGAAGCGGTGTGTGGATGCCGTTCAAGGGGAAAGTGCACGGCAGGGAATACGCTTCTGATACAACGAGCATCTGCTTGTACGACTTGGATCTGTCGTTGCTTGCTGTCGCACGCGACACTTACAAAATCAGGGAGGATTGGAAAACTCTGCGCTCAACTTTGGACAAACAGGCATAGAGTACGATTCGAGGTGTATACAGTCCACATCCTCTAGCATGATTATCAATGACTACAACCAGCGCAAGCTAATCTTCGCTACATGGTATCGAAACAGAAGAGCCGTCGTCGGCTTGCTTTTGCTATGCCTAAGTTCCAGCAGATCCACACCCCGACGCGGTTTACGGCCGCCAGACAGAGTGTTGGGGGCCCTTGCGATCGATTTCAGACGACGACGACGACGACGCATTATCGGGGGTCGTGCCACCGCTAGAAACGCCAGAAGTATGAACTAGAGGCGGCCATAACGTTGAGTCTTGATGTGCCGGCCTCGCGCCGCCGTAATTCGAATTGCTGTATCCCGTGTGGGACAAAGGCGTCGTGGCACCGAGGAACGACGGTTGTCCAGTCAACGTTGCGCGACTCGCCGTCGTCTCCCCCGGTCCCCCAGCGCTGGTATGCGGATTAGTGGTGAGATGCGTCCCGGCATTATAAGACTGGGTTGGGTACTGATTATACCCCGTCGACGGTCGTTGTTCAGTCTGCAAAGAAGCGGCGCTGGCGCCGGCAATGCCTGATGGATACCGATGTTTCTGGTGATGGTCGTGTATCCGCAGGTCTCCAAACCCAAGAGAGCCCATCTCGTCCGGTCCGGCTGGCTGCCGAAGCACGTTTTTGTTGTTGGGCGGGTTCATAGACGGCGGCGCGTTGTTCTGTCGATTCGGGTACATTGCTGGACCGGCAGTGGCGGGCGGTGCATGCATTAAGTTTTGCGAGTACTGGGAGGGCGCGTAGGGCATGAACCCTGGACCTTGATTCATGCCCCCGAGCGCCATGTTCGCGCCATACGCAGGTGCAGGGCCCACATACCCGCTTTGAGCATACCCACTGAGCTGGAGCTGCATCTGGTACTGCTGTTGTTGCATGTAATACTGCTGTTGTTGTTGGTGTTGCTGCAGTAGCTGCTGCTGCTGATACTGGATTTGCTGCTCGCGCGGCGGACGGAGAGGCTCGAATGTGGATTCGCCTTTCCCGTTCCGCTTTGTGCCTCGATTGCTGCGCCCGTTGGAATTGGCACTAGTGCTACGACTATTCGTAGGCAGTGTTTGTTGTTGAACTTGCGACGAGTTTTGCCGACGAGAAACTCCGACGGAAGAGGTGGACGCGGACGATGTCACGGACGACGTGGCGCTACTGGAGCATTTGGGCACTGTGGACGTTTCTGGTCCGCCCAGCATTTTGGTGATAGAAGCCGGACTAGACGTCGCGGTGACGACAGCATCGGCCTCACTTGCCTCGCTTGCTGCAACATCGCTGCCTTCCACTTCGGGCCCAAAAATCCTTTCTCGTGCTTTTCGGTACTCCTCCTCCCTCTCGCTTAACGTCCTAAGTGTTTTCGACTGTCCGGACTGACTAGATCCCGATGTCTTGGATCCTCCCGGAGTAGATGCCCCGGAAGAGGCAGGGCTGCTTCCGGGTACCGAGGGAGATGGTCGCCGCAAAATTCGAAGAGCGGCAGATGACGGTAGCGCGGGGATATGTGAAGGGATCGCAGGCATGATTGTTGTCGCTGCTTCGTTTCTAGACGCATGATTATACCATGAGAAGGGCGAACGTATCCTCAAGATGGATAACAAACTTACGCCTCATCCCATATTTTGCTATTGGAAGTCCCGCCTGACCTGTTCGCATCCCATTCCTCGTCATTCCATGTATCGGTATTGCGTCCAACAGGCTTATTAACCTCGGCAATGGGTATTCGAGTCTCCTTGGGCCTCTGCATAAGCCGTATCGTCGGTGTCAGCAAGCTCTTACCGGATGCCATCGTTTGCGGCGGTTCTTGTAGCTGTTTTTGCCGAGCACTGCTGTCGGACCCTTTACCGCCTTTCAAGATATCGACTGGAGGGTTCTCCGGTGTGACCGCTCCGACCGAAGTGGAGATGACTGTAGAACCATTCGCTGGTGATTCCTCGGGCTCATCCTATCGCAAAAGTAGCGTAAGCAATGACCCATGCCAAGGTGCCAGTGATAGACCTACCTTTTCCCAATCATCCTCGTCTACAGACTTGGCCGTGGGGTTCGAATCTGATTGTTCAGCCATCACAATCGGATTAGAGTGCGTTCAAAGTAGTTGACCAGATGGGATCCTTGGTGTGGTTCGGTAGATAGTGCTAGGATCAAGGCTTCACGTTGAACGCGACATCGGGAGCTAGGTCGAACGGTCAGAGAATGCTGGCGGGTGCGGCTGACGGTGTGTCATCCAGAGGTGCGGACTGCCTGGCAGGGATGGTGTTGGGGTTTCCAGATACCGACGAGGCTGTTCGAATGAATGAATGTGTCTCACAAGCAGCACACTGCTCTTCCTTTTCTCATCGACATCGTCAAAGCTAGCTAGCGGGCCAACTCTGGGCCGGGAGCGGAGTTATCCCGTCTGTTCTCCGCTTGAAGCGTTCTCTTCCAGTCTTCGGCCCTTGTCGCTATCCAAGCCACGGCTGATGGACACGACTGCCAGGATACAGTCTTCCTCTGCATGGCGTCACCCTTGTAAACAACAGTCGCACGGCCGTTAGCTGTGGCCCTGCTGTATGCTGCCAAATGGATCTGTTCCCATGGGCAGAGGTTCAAAGAATGGATGGATGGATACAAACGCCGGCCTTTTCTGCAGAAATTACAATCACACGCTTGGCCCGCCTTTATTTCACCTTCTTCTCCCCCTGAGCGACCTCCTTCTCCCCGTACCTGACCTCCCCACCGACATTCTCCTCCAATTGCCGCCAATCACCATCGGCCAATCCCTCCCCGTGTCCGCCCGTTCTCTCGACTTCCTTTCCATGGCCAAAGCCGGGCCCAGAGATCTCGTCCGCGGCGCTCGGAAGGGCTTTTGCCGGATCGGCGGTCGGGAGGTCGGCGGCGGGTTTGCCCGTTGGGTTGGATTCACGACGGTACGCGGTAGTGGAGAATGAGCGGCTACCAGAGGCCGAGGCGGAGGCGGCGGCGGATTTGTTCTTGATGCTCGACATGATACTCGTGATATCGCTGATCAAATTCGCCCGGTTCTTGGCCTCGGTCGCGTTCCGCCCGAATGCCTTGTGGAGGTTGAGCCGTCCGCCGGTGGCAAGGTTGTCTGCATGACTGGACGACGAGGACGGGACAAGACGCGGCTCCATGCCAACCCATCCGCGCTCGCCGGGCACACGCGCACCGGCGTTCGCTTCGAGTCGGGCGGCATCGGCGGCGCGCGTCGCATGGACCTGCATGTCGAATTTGAACGAGTCGAGCGGAGAGGCTTGTTTAGACGTAGAAGAAACCGGACCGTTCTGGTTGGCCTTTCTTGGGTTAGCGTCTGCTCGGCCCCGGGCAACAGAGGTGGACGGCGAGAGGACGACCTTGGGTGGTTCGATAACGGCTGCGTGAAGGATCTTGAATGAGGATGCGCCGCGCGAGGGGTCTGTTCGTGTATGGTCGAACGGCTCATCAAGACCTTCGTTGCTGGTGCCGTTCTGGGTGCCCTTGGCCATCATGGCAGTAACTCCGCCCAGGCCGACGGTGTATGTTTCGGCAGATGCATTGCGGCCCCAGCGAGACATCATCTGGGCAGCTCGAGTATCCCGTTTGGCCATGTAGGACTGCTTGCCGGTATCGGAGGGGAGGATTCGTCCGGGGTAAGAGGTCAAGGTATTAGTTTCCCGTTGAACAACAGACGGGTCCATGAAAGGCTGCGCGCTCGTCATCGGCTTGGCGTAGGCGAGACCGAACAAGTCGTGCGGCGAGGGAACGATTTCTTTGGAACCCCCCGCCTTCAACCCTGCCATCTTGGACTCGGCGATATACCTCGAATGCGTCTTGTCCTTTCTTTTGGAACTGACGGCGGCACGCAGCAAGTTGCTGTCCGTGAACGCGGCGTTGGTTTTCGCGAGGTGCTGGGCGTATTCCGTACGTCGGCTGCGCAATTCGTCGAGATAGGCGTGGAAGCGTTTTTCGCTCATGGCTTCGATATCCGGCATGAACGGGGCCGAGGCATCCAACATGTCGTCCCGCTTTGCGTTGCCCTCGGCGGGCTCATCGACCTTCAACTCGCTTATACTCGTGCTTTTCTTGCTCTTGACACCTCCACTGGCGAATTTCCTGTATTGATCAGCATTGTTGCGCTGATGCTCGACAAAAGGTCTAGACTCGTGTTCGTCCTTGTTGACCCAACCGTGTCGCCCGTCTCCCCATCGCTCGATAAACCTCGCCTCACGTTCTCCCGATCGGTAATCGCAGTTCACGCCCTGGCCGGCATCGAGGTTGAGCACACGCAGGTACTTGGGTCGGGGATGAGCCGCAGTCGAGGAAGGCAGCGTATACTTGAGGCCCCAATCTCCACGCGAGGTCGACGGGGAGGTGTAGATCCGGCTGATAAGAGGGTCGAATGTCGCGAATTTGGTCTTTGCCAGCATGGCAGAGAAGTTTTGGGCAGACATCGCTGGAGACAGGGAGGGTTGCGGGGGTGAGCGCGTTGCGGCTGGAAGGGGGAGGGGGCTACGTACCAGCTGGTTGTATCGGTCGTGTCTGGCGAGCTGCGTTGGGCGTGCTGTCTACGCTCCAGAAGCAGTTTACATGGGCGGGCAGCGTCATGAGATCGAGCGAGAGACAGGAATCGCCCGCGTCACGTGACAGACCAATTCGTTGCATACAGTCCAGTCGTGTATCAACAGCAGTTCACAGGGCATTAGCAGGAACTCCATTCTCCAACAAAGGTCATACAGGAGGATCACATGCAGCACCCTGCACACTCGTAACAATAGTCCTTGTGGGTTTCAGGTGCACATCTCAAGTTTTTTCCGTCCTATAACATGAGCGCCTTCCGTCGAGATCATACACATCTCAGACTCCAGTGGTGCAGGGATAGCAACAAACAGCATGTCTTCAAGAAGCACCATCATCCTCCCTCCGCCTATCTACAAATTCAACTCCTCCTCCAAACGTGATCAGCCGTGACGAGCCAGTCCATCCGTTCATCATCATCCGTCACGGGCACCGATTGCAGCTGTGCTGCCTTTGCTCGTAATTGTTCCTGCTCTGACACCGCCCCTTGCTGGTGCGTAGATGCGGTCAAGGCGGGAGAGGGAAAGGGGAGAACCTGCTCGACGAGGGATAGGGCAACTGTGTTATCGAAACACGAACATGTCAGCGCGAGAGTCAAGGTGCACAGTAGGGTGGAAACGGATGATTACCTAGTAACGGTGGACGTTCGCCTCGGCTAGATGCATATGCTCGATACCGCTTTATATACCGATCATAGTATCCCTTCCCGTGCCCTAGCTGCAGTTGTGCGTGTCAATTGGTTTTTCCGCAGGGCAGGGAGGAAGGGAAAGGTGAACGACGTACCCGTTGGAAGGATGTATCAAAGCTCACACCCGGAACAAGGATCACATCCAACGGCGGCTGTGAGTCGTCTTCCGCCATACCTGCTCGTGAGCGAGTGAGCGCAATCCGCGCTGCCCTTGCGCATTTCGCATGGCAAAACACAGGCGTGACTTACAATCTTCCCTTGCAATACTCCCCTGAACATCTCTCCTTTCCACGCCGGCATCAGGAATCCCCCATTTATCCCGCTTGAGCGCTTCCCAGTCCTGTGTAGAGTACAGGCGAAGCATACGCATGTCGTGGCTTGGCGGCGGTGGTGCGTAGTGAGGTATCGAGGTGGGTGCCGGGAGTGAGGGGATGATCGGGACGTACAGAGGAGTTCCTGAGAAGATGACGAGTGAGGGATGCCCTAGATGGGAAGACAGGATCACTTACCTCTTCCCAATAGGTACTTTACTATGCCGTCAGTCGATAGCTCCCCCTGCGGCATGCTTAGGTAACATCCCACCGCTCTCGCTCCATCGAGTACCCCGGACTCACGCAGATGGTCGAGTACGGCTTGAGCTACATAAGACTACATGTTAGCGGATGTCGAACAGCATGTCATTGCAACGCCCAGGAAAGAAGGGCTGATTCGAAACGTACATTGCCTTTCAATCTCTTGGACGGGCAGCGCGTGGATGCGCTGCTGCGTGACTTTGCGGAGTGCCCGCTTGAGGGCGAAAGGCGTGGTTGTCATTCTGGGTGCTGCACAGGATGCTATCACTTCTCTGTCACTGTCGCTCATCTCCCTGGAAGACGTCAATGTGGTTGATGCACTTTCCACACCATACCGACACAGGAGCCGGCTTACGTAAGCCGCGGGCGGTGGACAGTGGTGGGAGACTCCCTACAAGTCCTGAGTCTGGCATGCATGCACCACGTCGCCCACTTCCGCAACAAGGGGCACACCCTGAGCGACCTTATGAACCGCCACCACGTAGCTAACCCCCACACCGCACGCAATATTTGAATTTCATCGCGTTACAACCATGGGTGGGACACGCCGTTGTGGGCCCTACACCCATCTCTTGGGTTCCTCTTGATGGTCCTTGGATTCCACCGGAGGCTGCGCACGGTACGTAGGCAGCTCTGCATGTGGATCCACGGCCGTCTGATTATGTCCCAACACGCCCTCATGATTCTCCCCCTCCGAGTCCAGCCTCGCTCCAGCGTTATTCTTGACCACCCTGCTGTCAGTGTTGAAGTACGCGCTGTCCGTCGAGGACTGTGTCAGTGATCCCTGAGAGACTCGGTGCACCAGTTCTTTGCTACCCGCGACGATCCCACTGCCCAGGGCGGACCAGTCGGCGGTCTCGAGCCCGCGCACGGCGCGCTGGATGGTTTGGTTCCACCGCGCCTTTACCAGCTCGGATAAGGGGAGCTCTTGCCCGTGCTGTTCGAAGTATACCGTCTCCGAAACCACTGGGGCTGGGCGGAGGTCAAAGGAGGATGTTGGTTTATCCGACTGATGACGCAGCGCTTGGGAACAGTCGTACAGTCTAGAGAGAACAGGAAGGTAGTTAATGGAAGGGTATGAGAGCGGCTTGGCCATTCGTACGCACTCGGACCGGATAACAGCTGTTTGGTTTGCAATGTTGGAGGATACAGTGTAGTAAACCTAGGATATCGATGGATGAGAGGTAGGTCTTCGAGGAAGAGGCAGAGAAGAGCAGGACGACTCACAGCTGCGGCGACCAATCCCCCGAGGGGGACCGTGACAAGAGCTGCCATAGTAAGGGACGACGGGGGCGATGTGGTGGGATATGCAGCGATATCCGACGGACGACGGCGAGGAATGTGAAGAGATGAACAGGTGCCGGGCTGGCTGGTTGGCCCGCTCGATCGCTTCACGGAACGCGACTGCTTCACACTGTCGCATACTTGACCATCACATAACGCAATCATCCCAGCGCCCCTCCTGTCTCCCAGCCTTGCCACAGCGAGCCAGCCATGAACCGCTCCAGGGCAGCGTCGCCCACAAGCGTGACATCCCGCGGCGTCTCGCCCAGCAACACCAACAACGACGACATCTTTGACGTATCCTCCAACACTAACAAGAAATCCAAACGCAAAAACAATGACGACTCGTCGAGCACTGCAAACAAGCGGAAACGACAGACGACGGATGGAAAGGCGTCCAGGGCTACTTCAGTCTACTCCGGACGGCAAGGCTCGGTCGCCCCGTCGGAAGCGACGATCACGACCTCGCGAAAGGGTAAAGGCAGGGGCTATGCGGGATCGATGCTCGATGGGGGAGGCGATGATGCGGTCTCGTCTAAAGATTTCGCAGAAGACGGACGGGGGGGCGACGAGGAAGAGGAAGAGGAGGATGAAGACGACGAGGAGGATGTCGGCGGTACCGCTGTGGACGAATGGAATTTAAAAACGCCTATTACGTCCGAGCAGGAAGCGATTGCGCAGAGGTATCAGGAGACGCGGATACAGCTGGAACGGTCCGTACGCTCCTTGGTCTTGCCTTTGTCCGGTATGAGCTCATCTGAGATGACCGTTGAGCAGACTGAAAAAGTATATGAATCAGTCGCAGCGTGCTAGACTCGACGAGGTACAGAGTGAAAAGGCTGGAATCACATTCAATCATGTCCAAAGGGTGCGTCCTCTCCGAGTGCTGCAAAACTGCCTTACTTGTCTAACGTTGATATCGATCCAACAGCTGCATCGTCAGCGGTATGACGAGCTTCTCAAAGCCACGGTAGCCAAAGTAGTCGCCAAAACGGCCAACGTGCTGATTGGCGAAATCGTTGAAAAGGGTAGGCTGCTTCCTGACCATGCTGCCCGATCAGCGTCTAATACATTCGCTCCACCATGCTCGTGCGATAGCCGTTGCGACGCAGAAGGAAAAGGGCGTGACAGGTCCTCTGAGTCCGGACGATATACGGGCGGCCCACAAGGCGTTACAGGAGGTAACGATCAGAACCGGCGGAACAGGAGCAAAGTTGTCGACCAATGGCAAAAAGAAGCCCCTCTTTGGCGGCAAGTAGATCCCCAACGACCGACGACATGACCCGCAAGACAGCATGAAAGATAACACCTCTTTTGTAGCCCATATCCATCACGACGTTGTATCACATTCATAGAAATTGCTCTCGACACAAGCCAAGATTAATAATGTCTTACACAAAGCGGATCAGTCGACGAAATACAGACACTCCTCATAACGCACGGGCACTACAGGGGGATGGTGAGGGAAAACAGAGGGGGATTACCATTTTCATCTTTCGGGTCCACCCTATTGATGCACCTTTTTACCACACTCGTGCACGCCTCAGCTCGCCGTCTAGTACCGGGGTCGGTCGTAGCCACCACCACCACGCCTGTCCTCGTATCCGCCTCGAGGAGGGGCATCACGTGGTGCGTCCCTCGGGGCGTAGTCTCGCGACTCCCGAGGAGGTCGGTCGTCGTACCGAGGTCGGTCATCGTAACGGGGTCGGTCATCGTATCCCCGGTAATCTCGATCACGTCGATCGTCGTCTGTATTCGCAGGTATATGATCAGCTGCGATGCGCCCAGCAATGTGGACGAATTAACTCACATCGGCGGTCGTACCCTCGATCATAGCCTCGTTCCCTGTCATCGTCTGGGAGGAAACAAAGAGTGATCAGCCAGAGTAAGACAAATGTGTACCTGCCTTTTGCACTTACATCCTCGTCCAGGAGGTGCGTATCGGGAGTCGTCTATCGGACGCAGAAGAAACGGATCAGTCATCAGACGCTCCTATCGATTCTTGGAGTCCTATTTACGAGATCTGGGCGTATAAGGACGGTCTGACAAAAGAGAATTCCGAGTAATTTAGCATACTGGACACATGTCAACATGACAACTGGAAAGATGGACATACCGTCGAATCGGCCGCCTCGCATAGGGGGACCGTCAGCTGCCTTGGGAGGACCAAAGTATCGACCGGGAGTAGGAGTTCGTGCTCGCGCTCGTCGGGCCTGATCGAGTTATAACCATAAAGATCAGCACAAGTGTTCGACCATAGGGATTTTGATAGCTGACGTACGACCTGGATTCGAAGGCACTTGCCCATGAACTCCTTGTTGTCGAGATCAGCAATTGCCTTCATAGCGTCTTCGTTGGTCTTCATCATGACGAAACCGAAACCACGGGATTCCTTGGTATGAGGGTCGTACATAACGGATGCCTTCTCAACCTGGACGCAGGGAAGAATGTAGTCAGTAACGAGTTGTGAAGCATAAAGGTAGAATAGCGGTACGTACAGGGCCGATCTCGCTGAAGAATCGAATCAGTTCTTCGTGGTCGATTCGCGGAGCCAAGCCAGAGACGTGCAAGTTGGTTCCCGCAACGTTCTCCGAGCCTTCCCTGTTATAAGTAATCTTTGAGTTTCGTTTCAAACACGTCATGCGCAACGACAACAATCAACGTACCGGCCTCGCTGAACTTCCTCAGCACGTCGACCACCGTCACTGTTCTCCCAGTTCCCCTGCTGCTGCTGCCCTCCAGCCGAACCATTATTGTTCCCTTCCCATGTGGATCCGTTGCCGCCATTCTCAGGCGCAGGAGCAGCTCCTGCTTCCCACCCTGCGCCACCTCCGGGTGCGCTACCGGCCTCGGCTCTCGGAGACTCGGATCGTCGTGCGGTTCGACCGTCAGAATACGGGTCGTTTCGTTCGCCTCGGTAACCTATTGGTTAGTGACGTGTAGCCGAGAAAGATGCCGTGATGACGAGTGGCAAGCAGAATAGAGTAGAGAGATGGGTAGGATAACATTACCGCGTTTGTTGCGAACCGAACACAAGGCAACCGTTGACAAGCGAATGGCAAGACATGAAAGGTGAGAGCGAAGGAAGGTAGCGTCAGTCGTCATCGTTCAGAGTCAAGGTTGCAGTGCGTGTCACTGGAGGTTTATCCGAGCACGGCGGGACGTGAGGAGATCATCAAACGGATAAAGGGACGCCTGGGCGAACTCGTAATCGCAGTGATGTGCGCGGGGTGTGCTGCAGGTTGACGTGTGTATTGGGGCTGGAATGACGTACCGTCTTGGTCAGACATGATGATGGTGAGTGATGATGTGTGTGTGGTGGTAGGAGGACGATCCCCCACGCCGTCGTCGTCGTTGTAATCCTGATGGCTCGGGGCACAAGAGGCTGCTCCCAGTCAGGCGCGTCTGCGCTTTTCTCACGGTGGACGCGCCTCCCAGTGCTACAGGCAACACACTCGTACAATACAGAAACAACAGGTAATACACTCTATCACAACGCTCCGCTACTGCTTCTTCTTCCGCCCGCCCTCGAACCCGGGGCGACCGCCTCCCTTCTTCTTCTCCTTGTCGCCCTTTGGCTTGAGCCCCAATTTTTTATTCTTCCTCGCATCAATGCGCGACGTGATGTTTTCGTTTCGCTTCTTTGCCTTGACCGCCTGCGAGTTTTGCAGCTCTTCCTTTCGGTCCGACCTGGCAAAGTGTACAGTCCGAGTGTCAGTCACCTGCGATCTCCGGGTTACAACAGACGGACAGGAAGGAAAGAAGGACATACCATTCTTTGCTAGACTTTGACTTCTGCTTGTCTACCCTCTTCGCCGCCTTCTTCAGCCGAATCTCATCATCCCGCACTTTCCCACCCTCGGCCCTCTCCTGCGCCTTTGCCCACTTTTCCTTTTCCTCAATCTGCTTGCGCTTCTCCGCCGGTAGCTCGGCAAGCTTAGCTTTTTGGTTCTGCAGATGCGCGAGCGCTTGCGTCGGGTTGGAAATGTTTTTCAGGTGCGGATTGGCCTTTGATCCGCTGGTGGACGGCAGGGCAATGGCGGCGAAGGAAACGTTGTCTTCCGGTACAGCAGGGACATTCCGTTTCGTCGGAGCGGCTTTGGCCAAGGGGTCCACAATGAGCGTCGTCTAGCGGATGGCAACGAGGAGCATATAAGATTGGAACTCGGCGGAGTGGGAAAGACTACGAACGTACCTTGCCAGTCTTTGCTGTAAAGTCGGAAACCTTCTTCTCGCCCGTCTTGTCGCCCTTGCCATCCTGCTTCTTCCCGTCTTTACTCTCCTTCTCCGCCCGCCGCTCCTCCTTTCTCCTATTTCGCCTATTATCCCGCACCTCCCCACGCCGCTTTCGTCGCTCCTCGAGCATCTCATCCCGACTTGCCGCAGTCATTCCATCATCATCCGTCCCGTTGCCGTCTTCCTCTTTGTCTGCTGCCGCACCCTTCGAATCAGAAGCGTGAAGAGGCGCTTCCCGTCTACGTTTACGGAAAGAGTCGATCTTGTCTTGTAACTTTTTACGCAGGTCGGAAACAGAGGCAGCAGCGGCCATCGGAATGAGAGGTTTGTTAGCCATGGTGGCTTCGTCATCCTGGTCCTGCGGTTGCGCTCTCGCTGCTCTTTCGGCCTGGATTTCGGGAATGGTCTTATTGTTGCTGGGGTCAAACTGTAGACATGGCCGATTCAAGTTCCATCCATCTTGCTGAGGCAACTACCCAATGGCTTCACGCACCTTGTCAAACTTTGCCTTCTTCCTTGTCTCTGTCAATTCGTCAGCCGATCGCTTCTTCTTGTTTCGCATCCACTTGGTATCGGCCTATAATGAAGACGGGAGAGGTGAGTCTCAGCAGAGCCAAAGACATGGGTCAAAAGAGACTCACTTCTTCAGGTGTGTCGATGATATAATACTGTGCGGGAATCAGAGACAACAGCTTGGTAAACGTTTCATCGTGCTCCTCGATGGATTTGCGCAGATCGGACGCAGGCGCCATTGGGCCAGCTAAGGACTGTACGGCTGACATGGCGTGTGTTGGCGTGGTGTAGGAGGCGAATGTAATTTCCAAGGCTTCTAAACACGTCTCGACCCTTACAAGACGACGTCGGGCAACTTTTCTATTTCTGTGCGGCGGCCGGGTTGCTTACATCTCGCGATATACACGTCATGCGGGACAAGTCCCGATCGCACGCTTCTCTGGTGAAACAAGCGGCTGTCGTGCGTGATATTTCCAGGCGGAAGCGACACCACCACTGCCGGAAACACCACCAGCAGTCAGCGCGGACGAATGGCCGACAGCATCTCCCTGAGCTCGCTAAGGGCACTCGGATGCATACGCTCACGCCTGCGCACCCAGCGCGCTCCTCCGACGGGCATTCCGACGTTACACCGACTTGCTGCGAGGCCCTTTGCGCAGCTCGCTCCAAAGCTAGACGTGGAAGAGCACGAGGTGTCGCATGACAGGGTCGTGCATCATTCCGAACACAAGGTTGGGCTTTCAGGGAAAAGATATGGGCGGGATTTTGTTAGCAAACATCTGCCTACTCTGCGCGAGCTGGAATCGGGGATGCCGAGGAAATCTGAAGTTAATGGATTTCGGAGTCGTACGTATTCCTCTATGCGTCTTCTTCCTCGGACCTGTTGCTGAATAGTTTCATCCGTTGCAGCACCAACGCCAACTATTACTGAAATGTCCGGATGCCGATCTCCTGCCGCGACATCCAACCCAATAGCTGAAACGCACACTGCAGCTGCAAAAGATCCGAAAACCGGCCCGAGGATGCGTACGAGAAGGCGCCGTGTCTTATACCATTCTTCTATGAACGCAGATCAAACCATTCCGACAAGCGATAGCAACCCTGCCCGCCTCCCGATTCCAAAAGATATCGCACTTGCTCGTGAATTGACTCGCATGTTAACTTCCAGCACGGCCGTCGCCGCACCTTCTCGTGCATTCGTCCAAGCAATTGCCTACCATCGAGCGCACACCGAACAGTCCTCTGTCAGGACCTTCAACCTTCTTCTGGCATTCGCCGCCCGGACCCGGAATTACTACGGCCTGAGAAGGGTATTGCGCGATATGCAAAGGGGGAACGTCGCATGGGATGACGGAACGAAAACGCTCGTCTTGAAAGCTGTCTTGCAGAGTCCTGGTGCGCGAGACGTCAGTCTCGACGTCGTGGACAACCTCGCAAACGGACAACCGGTTCCTCACGACGCAAGTAGCCGAACCGTGAATCGTCAGACGAGTACATCGTCGTCTATAAGAGGAAAGATCGATAGTCGGATTGGGTTAATACATAGGTTAGAGGCGACGCCTCCGGCTGCTGCGGACGGTTATCGACAGGCAGTGCTTAACGCCGGACGATGGACTCATCAAAAGCTGCCAGTCAATAATCATCGCCCGTCGTCGTACTCCTCGACGCCTGCTTCTTTAAAGTCGCCCCCTGCAATGCGTTCATCGGTCTTGCAAAACGCGCCTGCGCCAGATAAAGCTCGATCCCTCCTCCCGCCGGACGATTTGCAACTATCGCCCTCGCTTTTTCTTGCCTTTCTACGGTACATCCTTGCATGCAGCCCACATACGCCATCCCTTGCAGACAGTTATACCGCGCTTACAGCACTCGATATCCCGGAAAGGCGCGTCACATCCCTACACGTTCTCCACCTCGTCCATCTGTACTTGCATCCGAGCATGTACGCCCACCAGCGTCCGTTTCAGGTAATCACCCAGACGCGGAGCCTCACGCAAGGCGCGCCGTGGGAGTTCAAGCCAACATCGGAAACGTTGCAAAAGGCTCTTCTTGGACTGCGGCTTAGAAGGGCAAGGGCTAGGGCAGGCATGACTTTGGTCAGACTATTTCATGGCAAGTGGGGAGAATCCATCGTCGATTTGGCATGTTGGAGAATTCTAGGAAGGTACGGACTAGAAGGGGCGGATAAAAGGGTACAGGCGTATGCTTTGAAAGGAGGCATGGCTGCACATGATCGCGAACGACTAAACGAGGCTCGGAAGCGACAACAAGAGCTGCACTGTCTAGATGGCGACCTTGGCGGTAAGCATGTCGATCTGTCCGCAAGCGCGACAATTGCCCTTGGAGATCCTTTTCTTCGTCAAGGACTTGAACGGCAGAAATGGGCCAGGGTCAGAAAGGCGATTCAACGTAACCAGCGCGACGGCGCCGCTCGATTGTCTGCGGATGAAGGAAAAGAAAAGGAAACATTGTCAACACAGACAGCTGCTAGCGTTTTACATCAATGAATTTCTGGGCAAGTATCATGATAGCCTCGGTACAAAATTGTTTCGGTCAGTGACAAGCTGATGGGCGAATCCTACTGGAGAGCGAGTATGACAGGAGTGGTGGCTTGGCCTATCTCGTGACATGCGTTCTGACATGGACTGCCGGTTGTTAAATCGGGGCGTGATATTCTCCTACCAGCTCCGAATCGCGCTGGTGCATGCTGACCAGATCCATCTCCGCATCAGTCACATGTTCTTCGGAGACTCGCTGATCTGGTGAAAGAGATGCGTTGGTGTGCAGAGGACCTGTGTTGCCTTTCTCGCCATCACGATTTAAATCACAAGTTGAGATCTTGTTGTGTACTCGATGTCGCCGAAAGTCAAGCGTATCAACCGGGATTCCGTCCATGCTGTCTCTCTGATGCGAGAAATGTCTCCCTGAATTAGCCGTAATGCGCGGTCACAGTCGTTGGAGAAAGGTCTTACATGGATATAGGTGTTGGTCGTGACCTTGACCGATGTAAAGTACGGATATACGGTCTCCCGGTCAGTTGCAGCGAACTCGTTCCTGGACTGCGATTGAGGCGGATCATTAGTACTGCGTCCTTACCGCACGTTCCGACTGCTCGCTTTCTTTCTTACCTGTCGAAAGGGCTGCAAGAATCTAGACGTGGCTTTCTCTGGTCGCGCATCGGTCCAGACGGCGGGTGATCGTGCAGCGGAGACTGGCTTGATCCTCTCTTTCGCATTCAGATTGTGTAACAGAGAAAATGCGTATAATTTCCCTTGAAGCCTGTGCCATGCCAGTGTAATTTTAGCCAGGTATGAATGTTTAATATAGATACCAGGTGACAGACACCGACATGATGCTATGTTGCACGAACGACGAGAGAGATTTCATGAGTATCTTGCTCCTCCATCGGTGAGAGTGAAGCGAGACTTACAACGGCACGGAAACATAGGGCGTTTTAGGCGCAATTACATTGTATTCAACGAGGTAAACGATAGCGAAGACTGTAGGCGGAAGCTGAGATTCTATATCAAAACACACATCAACGCCACCCCAGCGGACGGAAAAGGTGATCACACCATTCAAACGTCACCATGACCTACGGAATGTCAAACGAATCAAACGAGTAATAATTCGGTCTGTAGTCTGCCGGAAAATAATAGCGGAAATCAGTAACGCTCATAGCACGACCACTTCTCAAACTTACCTTCCAACCCGTTCGTTTTCGGAGGAGGACAGCTAGGACTATGGCAAATGCAACAGTTCAGTGCTTCCCGAAGAGTCTCTAGTATGAACCGCTTGATCAAGCTTGTCTTCCACATACTGGTTACCGTGATGGAAATGTCGCATAGAACCATGCACGAAGACCAAACTGTTCCCGCTACGAACAGAAACTTGTCATCCCCGCTGGCAAGCGCACCTGTCAAAGAGGGAGAGGGAGTCGCATCAACCCATAAAGCCCGTTGAAGAGTCATTTCATCGAGACGTACCGAGGGAATCACCGCGGACTTTGATCACGATTGTGCAAGCGAAAGAGACCGATATGAGGAGAATCAGGCATGTCCCAAGCAGATACGATCCCGTGCGATGTCTTTTGGTCAACTATACCCGCGATAAGATGGTCAGGCCCGGATGAATGTGCGGTGCAGGCAGACAACGACGTTGACTCGCCTCGAATACTGCAGTGAGCGGGAAGAAGGAAGGAAGACGTGTCATTCGAAAAGAGGCCCAGAGTACACTTGTTGGCGAACGGCTTACCTCTTCTAACGAAGAACAGTTGGACAAGAGCTGTACCAATTCCGTTTGTGATGTAAAACCAGAAGAGCTGTTGCAGCGCAAAGGTTCTTGCCTTGCTTAGCACCTGCAATGATGTTGTGCGGTTCGGCCCGTCAGGACTGACAGTTTTAATGTCCAGGAACTGGGCGAACGTTCCGTATCGGACAACAAAGAGATCATATATCCAGTAGATAGCGAGAATAGAGGTAACCCTTTTGATGGGCGAAAGCAGTTGTCCGTTTCAGCTCTTCTTGGTCGGCGAAGCAATCCCGACATCATCAACTCACAAGTTGATCGCAATCACTCCCATCACGGCTAACCTTTGAAACCGGCTATCCTCCTTGATTCGACGATTCCCAAAGTAAGTGCTGACTTGCATAACGACCAGACCTCTAAGTGTGGAGCCAAAGCTCAGCTCCCAAGTACCCCCAGGTGCGGAGACAGAATCACTCACAGAAAAAATGCGTCAAGGAACTGCTCGAGGATATTCATGATCAGGAAGTTGCGGAACGCCCTGAAAGTCTGCGCATGGAAGGACGTACCTGTGCAATGATGAATGGACCTAGAGTCATCTCCTTCTTGTGTGAAAGGTATGCCTGGGCAAAGGTCTCAACGACATCCTCGTCCATCTGTGCTCTTGTTTGAACTGAAGACATGTTTGATCGAGCAGCGAAAGTAGACCATGATAGGGGAAGGGCTAGGATGGTATATATGTATATATACCTTATGTAGCCCGCCCTAACACGTCGTGCCCATACATCACAGATACAGCTCTGATGAAACGCACGACAGGGCCATGATTCTCTGCGTCGATCCAGGTCAAAGTCAGACACTGACGATCCACGGGCCTGGATACCCCAGTGGTCGCGACCAAGTCGCCTCGGAGGCGTTTGCTCAGGCATGTCTCTGCAGGTCACTCGCTCGGTTTTGCCTTGCAGGCTGCCCGAAGACGGCCATTACCTGGAATGCGGATATCTTGAACCCTTCGATGATGGCCTTCCCTGACGAATAGACCAGAAAAGTCATTCTCAGCGAGACCTCCTTTGCGCCGATCAGCACTCTCACGCTCGGATAAGCGGGGTCGGAAAATCAGCACATGGGTCGGATCAGACGTGATGCGTTTGACTCCTCTCCCGCTCATGGCATCTTCCCTCCTCTCATCGCACACCATCATAGGGATCCGACGATGGCGATCACGGGGCTCAAGTAGGATTGCCAGAAAGCCCCCTTGACAGGATCGCAAGTCATCAAGTCCATAATACAACCGAACACACTTAAATGTCAAACGCTGTACAACTCCGTTCCCATGAACGCCTCGTTATGAACGTTGAACCATCCGTCGAACATTACCCCCTCCCCCTTTCAGACTGAGCTTGGCTGTATCAAGCTCTATATCTTCTTCGGTAACTACCACGACCTTGCCTAGCTTTCTACAGAAGACCAAGCTCACAAGGGATCAGCATTACGAGCTCATCTTCGGGGATATTCACATCCGCCGAGCCCGGACTGACCTCTTCTTCTTCTTGAGCGGTTCTGATTTCCCCTGTCTTGCAGAAGATTTCGACGCTTCGTCATCAAGTTCAGATTCAGCCGTATCCTGAACAACCTCCTGAGTCTTGGTTTCTGCCAAAGGTGTTCGATTCCCAGGTGCTTGCTGCTTTGCTGCCAGTTTATCGACGCCAGGCGTCCTCGATCCTCGCTTTGATTGCCGGGCTGACTTCTGCACGACGGCGACTACATCCTCCTCCTCCTCTTCCCGATCGGTTTCAACGATCGCCGGTTCACCCTTCGCCGTCTCCGCCGCCACAGACTTTCGCTCTTTTGCAGGGGTCGCCTTGGGAACTACGCTACTTCGCCGACGACTTGGCTTGCGCGGGAGGGGTTCTTCATCACTTGATTCAGACGCGACCTCGGTGTCTGCTTCAAAGGACGAGTCCTGCTGGCTTTCGTCAAGCTCGTCCTCCTCACTATCTGGATCTTCATCCGAGTCCTCTTCTGAATGTTCTTCCGAGTCCTCATCAAATGTTTCCCCTTCACTCGAACCGTCGTCAGCAGCGTCGGCTGACATTTCGGCTTCAGGGGAGACGTCAAGATCGTGATCGCTACTGGTAGTTCCCTGCTGGTCTTGCTCAATACCTGTAGTGATTGCCACAACGCCCCCTTCAGGACCGTTTGCATCGCTTCCGAAGCACCTGACACGCAAAGGCGCTTGCTGTGTCTCCAAATCTGGACGGGAAGAAGCTGGATCCGTAGTCGCCCTTTCCGATTGTTGAGATCGGCTCGAGATGCCAGACTCCATATCCACGTCCCCTCCCTCAGGACACAAGAGTCCAAGGCGAAGCGGAGATCTATCGAGCGACTCTTGCAGCTGGCGCTGAACGCTTGATGGGGGGGGAATTTCTCCTATGTCTGTCGGATTCGGGCGATGGATCGCAACACTGGGACCTCCGGGCGGCCGGGGTGCTGGAGTTGGGCTGGCGGTGTATGATCTTGACGAATTCATATCATCCGTTGCAGTGGACGCAGTCCTCCCCGAAATTTCGTTTTCGTCATCTGCCATCTAGGCATCAACTCATATTAGTCTAGTTATCAGGTTTCGTCTATTCCTCATGACTCACCAATGACTGATCGATTGCAGCTTCCAACATACTCGAATCCAAGTCCATGGTCTCTTCCACGTCGTGGTATCCATTCATCCCACGTTGCATAATGTCAATCTTCATGTCTGTCTTCAGTTCACTAGCTTCCGACTAGACGGAAGAGAGGCAGACGTCAACCTCCAAGCTGGTCTTCACCTCCTGCAACCCCGCTTACCTGCTCTCGCAATCGCTTTGCATGCATGGCTTCTAATCGTTGTAAGGTCTGGGCCATTTCGACAGATGCTTCCTCTCTGATTTCTGCCTCCAAGGTTGCATTCCTCATTTCTGCTTCGACAAGCTGTCAGATGTAACGTGAAGAGTATCGTTAACAAGGGCATAGTTCATCACCTCTACGACGCATACCTTGACACGAAGTTCCTTGATTTCGTCAAAGAGGAACTGAACCAACAAGTCTTCCTCGTTGTCAGATTCGTCCTCAGGATCCACTACCAACGTATATCATGGGTCAGATCACGATCGTGAAAGATCGAAAGTCTACACACCTTCTTGGACTTGTAATTCCTCCTCGATAAACTGCTCCACAGGGGATGACGCCCTGTCAAGCTTGGAAGGTTTGAGCACGGGCACAGGTACCCGCACCTTCATCGGAGTGACTGCATTTCTGAAAGCATCGATTCCGCGCATGAAAGGCATACTCATCTTGTTGAATGCGGTAGTCTGGATCTCTCTCGCAATGGAGCTGAATCTCATGACATGTGAGTTCTCGTCAAATCCAGTATCGTATGGGTTAACATGAACGATCATAACCTATGTTGCAACAGCGTCAGGCAGATAGAAATATAAATGTTTCTTTCGGCAGTGGACTTACGGCTCGACCCTGTCCGGCAAAGAAGCCTTGAAACATTTCGGTCAATTTCGAGTGGCGGAAAGGCACGATGGCGGGCTTTCGCCTTCCGTGCATGGTCTTGTCCGCCAGTAATGCTTGATTTGCCCGTAGAGTTTCCATACATTGTCCTAGAGTCTGCACCGGCAAAAAAAGTCGTTTTAAATGGAAAGGCCTACATAGCTATAGGCTACGGCTACTCACCATTAAGGATGTATTGATATTTGCTGCTTCCCTTAATCTTTCCCCCGCGTTGTGTGTGTTTTTGGTTCTCTCGGAACCCGCCAGGTCGACAATAGACAATCTGGAAACTTGAGCGGATTGAGCGTCCTGTTAGCACAAGAGTTAGCCCAATATCACGGTGGTTATCTTATCAGTGGTAGACAAATACATACGTTTGGTGCCCCATTGTGAATCTTCACGATCTTGATGGTAAAGATGCCGTGACTTCTGCTAGACTGCAGATTCTGGCCCGTCCCGAATACCTGACGATCAATCTGACCGAGTTTGAAGACGGCATGTGCCTCGTCTCGCGTCCTGACTCGGATTTCCTTCAGCCCAGCAACGTATTTGCCTCCATCCATGTCGTTCTTGAGAGCGAGTGCTTGGCGTTTGATAACTCCATTCCCACCATTGGCTGCTGCTGCCAAACTCATACGGGTACCGAATGAGCCGAATGCTTGGCTGACGGACCGTTGCATCACTGTCGAGGTACGGTTTGCGCTGGCAGAAGGCCTTGTCGGAGGCTTGTTGGGATGCTCTTTAGGTTTTGTAGGAACGCTTTCTAGAAGATCAAAAATCTAGGAAAATGGAGTTGTCAGGCTAGAGTGAATATCAGTAACGTTAGACTTTGTCGAACCTTTTCGTTGTACACTTCCACATAGGACAGATAGACGGCGTATGAATAGTTACGATCCACTTTTATCGCTATTAGACGCAAGTGTTAGTCGGAGTCAAAGCTTGATTAGCCCAACAGCATCTCACCGGTTTCATCCCTGTAGTTCTCCGTGTGATGTCCTGTACAATAGCCATCCATCATCGCTTCGTCCTCGGCTCTCGTGCCTATTTCGATGCCATATTGTCGAACAGGTTTAATCTACTCGGAAGCAGTGTTATATTTTCTGATCACGGGAAACACAAGGGAACGCACATACAGGAATCGTACATTCCATGCCCTCAATCGAGTTGAATATTACGTCAATACTTCGAGGAATCATTCCTCGGTCGGCACCTTGCGTCTTGTCGTCCCCGCCACCTTGTATCGTATAAGTCTTTCCGCTATTACTGACTCCATAACTAAACATGAGACCGCTTTCGCCCTGTAAAGCTTGCTCTACAAGGGGCAGTGTCGTGGTCTCAAAAAACGTGTTCTGAGGGGTGCCAGGACCGAAGACGTGGTTAAAGGAATATACTTGAGTCGGTTTCGGCGCTTGGTTTGGGCGTGTATAGTCCTGTTCCCTTTGTGAATTAGACTTTGGTACAAGTGCTGAGATGATGGTTCTTACCTGCGGAGCGCGCATGATGACCTGCTTGTCTCCTTGCATCTCAAGGTACGGTTTGATTCGATCTGGTAGTTCATGTGAACTGGGTGGAGGGCGGATTCTCAGGAATGCCTAGCCCAAACGTTCAATGGTGAGCTCGAGATTGCGGGGAGGGAAATTCTGGTCAGTTTACCTGCATCGTCTCCTTTCCCGCTTGCACTTCCGGTTGGGATGTAGAACTCGGGGTACGTGTATTTTTCGACATAATGTTTAAGGATGCTATGCGTTTCATCATTGGCGTCTGCGATGCAAGAATAAGTTACCGTCACTCAACTTGTCAGAAAATCATGCTAACCTGTTTTGCATTCTCTGGTACCTCAGTGAGTTTCGTTCTGGATGGTGCTTTCCTAGCGGTCTGAGGTAGCTTGCTAGATGCCGCAGTGCCCTGTTGTTCAGGCATCATGTCTTTAGAAGCCGCCGCCCTGGCCCTTGTCGTTCTGGGAGCCGGCATCGTCGCTGGGACCTCCTTTGCCTTGCCCTTCGCAACTGGTGTTTTTGGTATTATAGAATAGATGGGCATTGGTTGGATGGCGGAGTTTGGGAACGCTCACCGGAGCAAAGATGCACGTCGCATCATAGACGAGTCAATGTGCACATGGTTGAACGAGTTTCTACCCTTGCTACTGCTATTATCGATCGCCAGTGCGGACATTAGCTACCAATGTCCGAAGGCGTGAGATCCGTCATCTCTGCCTCGCATGGCTATGACGTCAGGGAAGCACGAGGGCGACAAGACAGCGAGGACGGGTTCTCTTCTCCTGTGCTTATAATTGGCACTTCAGCTTGTTCCAACCTGTAGCCCTGCGTATCCTCCTGTACTTTCGCACCCAACAAATACACACCATGTCCGACATCCGACAAGACCCAGCAATCGCTTCAGCCGTTCGTCAACGACAGAGCATGAAGAATGACGCCTCGGCGAGTGATGCCCCGTGAGTCGCTTCAGGGTGCTGCCTGCGATCATCAGGACTCACATCCCTGTCGTCTAGCGCATCCCTCTCGACTGATCCCAAGAAGAAGGTTCCCCGGAATGAACCCGCAATCAAACCTCCGTTTGCCAAAACCTCCATGAACAAGTTGTAAGTTTGCTGCCTTCCACGCTCATTACCTCTCCGAACGCGCAAGGGCGATATTCCTTACCTTTTCTCTTCCGTATCCAGCTTGACCAACTTGCTTCTCGTTGTACTCGCTATTGCCGGTTTCTACATCTGGAGGGTTACGGTTTGGGCGCGGGACGCGGGCGGATACTGGTCCCTGATCACAGGGACTGGTTCAGCCGCCAAAGCGGCTGCTAGCTCGGCCGCAGCTGCTACGAGCATCGCAGCTGCCGCCGTTACTAGCGCTACCTCTACTGCATCCGTGAGTCCCTACTGTTCGGTCTTTAAGAACCTCCTTATACTGACCGGTTTCTCCCCTCGAAACAGACCGCCGCACGAACCGCAGGCAACAAGGCTGGTGCACACGCCACATCCGGTGCTCCCGCCGACGTCCAAGCCCAGATCTTTTCGCTCGCCGCTTCTCTCGGCGTCCCTCTTGCGGATTTGTCCAATGCTATCCGTCCGTTGATTGACCCCACGGTGCCGAACCCCGTCGAAGAAGTAAAGAGGTTGCGGGACCAGCTCGAATTGAGCAAGAACATCCACGAGCAGACTGTGCAGCAGCATGAAGAGGTCGCTGAGAAGGAGGAGGCAAAGAAACCAAGTGTTTTGGAGTTGATGGAGGAGGCGTTCTTGGATTGAGCTGGGGAATGATAGCAAAGTAATATATACGAGCAGCAATGTAATAAATAGAAGTTATCCCTCAATATGTTCATAATGATCAGCTGCTATCGTTTTCTTGTCCGCATGGCATCTTTCCTTCTGAAGCGGTGCCGCTTGACGACGGTCCTGTCTATGCAGAGGACCCAGCTAGAATCCATGTTACCCGCACTCGTCCAAGAAGCACGAAGCAGCTCACGGAGCCCACGGAGACGGTGAATCAGCGGAACGCCGTTTAGCGGAGCTGCTAAGCCGACAAAATAGATCCCCCACCGAGATTCGAACGAAACATTCAAAAGTCGCGCGTGATTTGCGCCTTTGGTAAGCCATTTCAGAAGCGCGCAGTCCAGCCCAGCCCAGCCTAGCCAGCCAGGTGCTCAGGCCTAGTGCGATTCCGACGTCGGTTGGACGGTGCGACGGGCGGGGCGATCGCGCACGACTTGACGAGAATGGTGTGCTGGTGAGCTGTTCAGAACCGCACCGCACCCTCCGCCCTTTTCACGCCCTAGATTCCTTCGTCAAGACGTCAACTTTGGGAAGACAGTTGCAGAGATGGTGAGATTGCGCTTTTGGGCACTTTTTGTGCATGTGCGATGGTGGAATGCTAATGCTGTGTTCTGGGAAATAGGCCCCTACCGACAAGAAGGTTAGTGTTTAGTTTGGAAAATATGGAAATGGTCGGGATTAGAGGAGGAGCGTACGAGAGGAGTTGAACAAGGGCCCAGGGGATTGCGAAGGTCGGGGAACTTGGTGGACTGGAGGAAGGATATGGTGCGAGGAACTGGTCGACCAGGGGATATAAGGGACCTTTGCCAAAAGCGAAGGATCGGCAACAAACGCGACATCAGAACTGCGAGTAGCAATACTCTTATCGAAACCACCACAATGCTCTCTTCAACTTGGAATCACCTTTGCGAGAACGATAGGCAAACGCATATGTTGGGGACATCTGCATTTTGGCCAAGGGTGTCACGGGAAGGGGCGATCAAGAGACGTTGGGAGAAGTTTGATCAAAAACAAGAGGCTGACGGGCGTTTTATCCATGCTACAGACCAAGACCCGATCCGCTTTGCAGGATGTCGTGACCCGGGAGTACACCATTCACCTTCACAAGAGGGTTCACGGTGCTTCCTTCAAGAAGAGTGAGTGGTAGCAATAAATGACCGTTAAACCTATTCCTAGCGCTAAACCCATTCTCTGCCTACAGGGGCACCCAAGGCCGTCAAGTCTGTCGTTGAGTTCGCTCAAAAGGCTATGGGCGTCAAGGACGTTCGAGTCAGCCCTCCCTTGAACCAGGCCATCTGGGCCCGAGGTGTTCGATCTCCCCCCAACCGAATCCGAGTCAGGTTCGAGAGGAAGCGAAACGACGACGAGAACGCCAAGGAGAAGTTGTACGTTTTGGCCAGCTACGTCGAAGGTATCACCAGCTTCAAGGTGAGTTGCGCGCGGATTTGGGGTGCTCGTGGAGTGTTTCGGTCGCTGATTGCATGTCTGTTGCAGGGTCTTGAGACCACCGTCATCGAGGCTGACGAGGAATAAGCTCATCGTTCTAAACTGAATCAAAAAGTTGAAACGGTTGTGACGCGGAGCTTGCTCTACACCTGCTCTTGTTCGACAAGGATCATGTACATCTCGGATAGGATTACATATGTCATGTTCTTGTTGGGCGTTCATACTTCGCTCGTGGTGACGCACGGTGCCTCGTCGAATGCAATGAGAGGTTGGACCTCTCCGTGTGTTATAACGGTTGACCATGCAAATGCACGGCTATCCGGAAACTAGGGTCTTTGACATTTTGCGAAAATTCTTTCCTTATTTCCCATTCACTCCCTAGCAGTCCGCGACTTCCTATTAACGCCGCGTTCCAGAAAGCTCCTGTTAGTGTTGTTGGCACTGCCTCTAGCAATTCAGGATCAACAGCGGTCGTAATCGGATCAGTTGTCGAGAGTAACATTTCCTGGTAGTTGAACGGAATATGAAGGAGCAACATTGGAATGCGGGATCGATTCGCCTCGAGGACGGCTGCAGGGGAGAAACCCGAGCATGAGCATAGCAGCGCAACGATCGGCTCGGGAACGACTGCTTGACCGAGTACTGCGTCGGCCACTCCCGCTGAGTGATGATGTGATTCCTCCCTGAGAAGGTCATACTCTCGTCGAGCGACTCCTTCCATCTCCCTCACTAATCGTGGTCCTGGACGCAGCTTCTCCGCTTTACATTGCGCGAGTATCCGTATTCTTCTTTTGTGCAAGCCTGCTGCTTGATCCTCTCTGTTTGCTGTCTGCCGAGTATCAGGGATATTCCACCACCCACGGAGATCGATCCCACCGTCACCTTTCCCGCCGATCCGGACGAGCGACATGTGCATTTGTTGATGGAGAAGTCGCAAGCAGTGTAGCTCGAAACCGTTGCCAAGTATCGTGGTGGGCAGTTTTTTGAGCATGATAGGTGCTGAGCACTTGACAGGAGGTTAAAGTAATGCTGAGCTCTGTAAGAGTTGTTGTGATGAGCAATGGTGGCAGATACAGCCAAATAGTAGTGGCATACAAGCAGCCGTGCGGTGTGATCGAGTTGGTCAGGCTTTTCGCCAAGTATGACAGCTGGTACGGCAGATCGCTATTCCGATATAGAAATCCGTCAACAGCTCTAGATTCTCGGACCTTTCGAACTGCCATTCAACATGACTAACACCATGTTGCTTGTTAAACTCTCAAGAGCCGTATGAGAATGCAAATCAAGCGGATCTCTTTGTGGCGGAGCGCAACGCTTGAAGAGCTGTTTGCAACCATGCCAGTTTATCCACGCCTGCATCTGATCACATCAAGCACATTGTGGGCACACAATCCCGCCAACCTATCCGTACAATGTAGTCTGTCTATTTTTATTCATCCCCTCCATAAACTTGAAAACCCAATCAAGGGCTCAGGAATACTGTTACACCGCGAAATGCGTGAGGCAGGGGGGAGTGCTGGCGATGACGGTTTCCAAATACGCGACTGGATGCGATGAGAAAAAAGCGAGGTAACAAGGACGAGAGGGACTCGAACGAGATGTTTAGTCGAAAAGACCGAAACCCATGTCGTCGTCGGATCTGATTTGAGGGCGGTAAAAACGTTAGCAACATCACAAAAAATGCCTGACATGTCCTACGTACTCTTCCTTAGCTTCCTCCTTCTTCTCAGCGGGGGCCTCCTCGGTGGCAGCGGCGGCGGCACCACCGGCAGCGGCGGGAGCACCAGCGGCGGCAGGGGCACCAGCACCGGAACCGACGGCGGTCAACATGGACTTGATGTCCTTACCGTCGAGAGCCTTGGCGAGGAGGGTGGCCCAGATGGGCTCAACTTCGACCTTGGCGGCCGAGGTGATGGCGAGGATCTTGTCACCCTGTAATTTCCAACCAAATTCATTCCGCAATCAGTCTTCCCATCTCGCGGCTGTGATTCCCTAGATCCTCCCACATACGGTGATTTCAACACCCTCGTCGGCCAAAATTAGAGCGGCGTAGGTAGCAGCAAGCTCGGCAGTGTTAGACTAGAGGTGTTGCATATTGTCAGTCAGTCGAGATCCAACGGGTTGGTGATGCACCACACATACCATCTTGAAAGAAGTTGTTGTTAGATGTAACGAAACGAGTCTACGGGTGTCTTTGGGAGAGGGCTCTATGTCGATAACGGTGGGCCGAGTCGTGGGTCCGCCGACTTTACGACCGACGACGGCGACGACGGCAGCAGCTCCGACTCGGACGTGTGCCAGTGTGCGGATTCACGTGCACGCCAGAGAGAAAGGGCCGAAAGGAGGCGCGTGCGCTTATTTGGGCTACACTCTGCGCCAAATCCCTTCACGCGCGTTTTCCAAATCTTCGCCGCGGGAGAGCCCGCTGGTCCTGCGAGCGCGGTCCATCCACTTGTGCATTCCCGACCAGTCCGAGTTATCATCGGGTTCAACTTGTCGCCTGCCCACCGACTCCGACATTCTTTTCCTCAAGGTCAACCACCCTCACCAGAAAAGATGGCTCCCAAATCCGTTGTTGTCGCCGAACAGGTCGCCGTTCCCGAGACCTTGTTGAAGAAGAGGAGGGTCAACGAGAAGACCAGGGAGGAAAAGTTGGCCAAGGCTGCTGAAGCCAAGAAGGTGAGTTTTCTTCGGTCCGTCAACTGGAAGAGCGACTATGGAGCAGCACGGGGGATTCGCTTTATGATGCACAAATTTCAGGCAACCGCCTCTGTCGACTAGTCCATATAGGACTCGATACCCTCGGACAATGTTGTCGAACGTTAACCATCTTTCGGGACTGAAACAAGCGAATCCCCTGCGGGGCTTTAGGAGTCATATGCATTCCACTGTGCGCAGAAAGCTGATTAGTCCATGCTTTTCCTGCAGGCCCGACAAGCTGCCCGAAAGGTCATCTTCAAGCGAGCTGACGAGTACGTCAAGGAGTACTTGGACCGGGAGAAGGAGGAGATCCGATTGAGGCGAGAAGCCCGAAAGACCGGTGACTACTATGTCCCTGCCGAGCCCAAGGTCTTCTTCGTTGTCCGAATCAAGGGGTAAGTGGCATTGCTTCACTTTGCTATTATCTTGATTCTGATAATTTGCCCTGGATCAACAGTATCTCCAAGATCGCCCCCAAGCCCCGAAAGATCCTGCAACTTCTTCGATTGTTGCAGATCAACAACGGTGTCTTTGTTCGAGTCACCAAGGCCACTCAACAGATGCTTCGTCTCGTCGAGCCATACGTCACCTACGGGTGAGTAGTCGTTCGGTCTGTGCTGTAAAAAGCCGGGCAGAGAGCTGATTACATCTTGGCTGGGGAACAATCCACATTCGTCATTACCGCAAATTTCCGTCGTCGTCTTCTCGTCGTCGGTGACTGCAAATGCAATGTCCTGTCCTCTCCCTCGATTTCCCATCCCATAGTGAACCCAACTTGAAGGCCATCAAGGAATTGATCTACAAGCGAGGATACGCCAAGATTGACGGTCAGCGAATCCCCATCACTGACAACACTGTCATCGAGAAGAAGCTCGGCAAGCAGGGTATCATCTGTAAGTCAGCGACGCGTGTGCACTACCAACTCGATTCCTGATTATTCGGTTTGTTCCCCGTCTACAGGTGTTGAAGACTTGGTTCACGAGATCGCCACTTGCGGACCCAACTTCAAGCAGGCCACCACCTTCTTGTGGCCCTTCAAGCTCTCCAACCCCACCGGTGGATGGAGGAACCGAAAGTTCATCGGTTACGTCGAAGGCGGTGACGCTGGTAACCGAGAACAGGCCATCTCCAAGCTCATCCACCAGATGTGCTAAGCGTTTCTTTGGCACGCTCGTCGTAACGTATCGCATCACTTGTGTGGTATGTTCGTAGGGAGAGAGGTGTAGAGATGACGGCTATTTGGCCCAGTTCCTGGTTGTGCCACCTAAAAGGCGAATGTAATATCACTTGAGGGTCGGGAATAGTCACGCCTCTTGGCATGCCATCTCTATTTATCTGTTTTCCGCCTCTTTTGCTGCACCTTGTTGAGTCGCACTATCTGCGCTATGATGCGCCACTAGTCACGGACGTATCCATGCCCCATTGTTGGAAGTCCATTACTGCAGCTACCAGTGCTCATCACATGCCTCTCGCACGTCAGTCCTGTCCTGCTCGGAACATTATAGATTTGACAAGTCCTGGTCGATTCCTGTAGTTTCAGTGTGGTGTAGATACGACCTGCAGGTTCACGCTTAAGTGGTTAACAACTGATGCAGAAGGGTATTTGAACCTATATTTCTCGAACAGATGTGTAGATTCCCTGATCACAACACATTTCATACTTCTGATACAACGACTGTGATTGCCAATAGGTGACTCGACCTCAATGCACCCAGAGGGTACTCCGCCCAGTTGTTTTAGTTTAGCATCCTCCCCCTCCTCGCAGAACGAGCAGGGTTCTTTCCTCCAAGCGCTCAAGTTACGCCAGATCCACATGATCAAGCCTTCATATGAAGAGCTCGTGCACCGGTACATTCTAATCACTCCCAGGGTCGTGGGTAAGCACCGTCGACCTGCTCCGAAGAGAGGGAGATGCTTGCGCACACGGGTCCAGGAGGAAGAAGAGAGCGGTGCGAGGTACCTGACGTATGAGTTTGAGCGATATGGTTTGAAGGAAAGCTTCGGAGGGGCGAATAGGGAAGCGTCAGCTAGTTGGTTATATATTATGCAACCAGCTCAACGGAAAGATTTGGGTGGAGTGGAGGCACCATCAAGATTTTGGCCAAGGTTGTGGTTATAATGACGTGGTAAGAAGGTAGACACACGGTAGGTGCCGTTTTGCAGTTTCACAACTGCCAGCGACGGAATGTCAGAGCAGAGACTGGCAGTAGAGCTAGCTCAAGGTCATCTGATTCACAACGATACTACGATGCATTCAGGCAAATCTTGGCATAGTAATCCATCAGGGGAATGTACATTGCTTGCGGAAAGGCAAAGAATCATTGCCAATATGGGTAACTTCATACGTCTTGCCTTGCGGTGTGTTCACGCTACGTTTACTTGGTGCTTACTAGTCTATGTCCCGAGCAGCACGCGGAAGTTTATCTAATACCCCACTGCTGAAATACAAAATATCAAGTATAATCTCTGGCCCTTCTTGTCCGGACCGACAACAAGAAGCTGACTCCACCAAGCTCTATTTTGATCGCCAACCCTCCTCATAGTACATCCCGCGTCGCATGAATATGAACCATATCAGGTTCAATCAATATGCAGTTCGACTCCTGATGGAGAGATGCCTCTACAGCGGTCGATCACCCTGCAAGGGTTTCTCTTGAAGACGGATGTCCGCATCCACAAGCCGATCTCAACTAACCACCGTGCAATGTCGAGATGAAGACGACTTCATCATTCTGCTGAATCTGGTAATCGAGTTCGCCCTCGAGTTCCCAATCGGTGTCGTTGATAAGAACGAGAATTCCTGGGCGTCTGAGTGTATTGCAGCGTGGTCAGCAGCCCGATATCTCAGCTTTCTACAGACAATGATCATGCGGTGATAAACGACTCACACTCCATCCCCATCACCAAACATCTCTACCCGCTCAGATAGCAGATTGTCCTTCATCCATTTAATTAGGTATTTGACAGTAACAGGCTTGTCGTCTCCCGCTTCACTTTCATCTTCCGATATACGTTTGGGTAACGAGACTTGATGTTTCGGCTGAGAGTTGAAAAGAAGATGAAGTCCTCCACTGTAAATGCAGTTACGAATGATAAAGGGGCCATGAGCGTGGATTAGCAAGATCAAGAGGGTATACTACTGACCCGAACTCGAGTTTGATCGAAATCTGCTCCACCTCCTGAGCTGTGCCCTTCGGTAGTAGTGTCTGTTGGTTTATCTGTTCAACGGCCATGGTCATTGCGAATACGAGAGCGTCGGATAGATGACAGCACTTGTAGATACAGAGACTCTTCCAAAAGCAAACCAGGACTTCAGAAATACTGTCCATGTTTGTAGCCACCCTAGTAACAGTTCAACTTTGTTCCCCAGTCACGTGAGCCTCTTCAACGGCGTTGAGGCTTTGCTTGGTGTCATGAATGCTTCATCTCGGTATTACCTCGGTCCGGACGAACGAGTACTCGTGAAACCAGTCTATATAAGTAATTAGGCGATACAATCAATATGTTTCTCCCTCTGCACTCCTCACCCATCGCCTGTCGCTGCACAGTATGCCTGCCACACATCGTACAATCGCACCTACTCAGTGGGAATACCGGCTAGACTGTTCAGCCCATTCCGACCTGGATGGCATCGTCAGTGCTGAAGATCAGAAACGCATCTCCGAATGGACTTCTTGCACCCAGTTCCCCACCGAAGTTCACTTGGAGTTAATGCAAGCCGGAATCATACCCCATCCTTACAAACAACGCAACGAACATGAAATACAGTGGGTAGGCAAGCAGCAATGGGAGTTTAGAGCGAATTTAGATCTTGGAACCCAGCTGGATGCACACCGAGTCTGCGAGTTGGATTTCGAAGGGTTGGACACGTTCGTGAAGGTGTTTCTCAACGGCAATGAGATACTTAGCGGAAACAACCATTTCTTACCTTACAAGGTCTGTTCACGGGGCGTAACTTGTCCAAGCTTTCCCATTTCTGGCTTGAAGCCCTGATATGGCTTCTCCTGCACATCTATAGGTACCTATCAAACCAGAGGATCTTCGATGCAGTAACGAGTTACTACTACGCTTTTTTCCTGCCGCAGTGTCAGCCAAAGCACTTGAAGCCGAACATGGCAAGGTGAGTTGCGACTGAATTCGGTATGGCTTGAATGATATACCCATGTTGAGCTTTCGATCATAGGTTCGAGCTGGGTCTTGCAACCTGGGAGATCCCTCCCGAGTCTACGTGCGGAAAATGCAAGCATGCTGGAGGTGGGACTGGGGTCTTGAGCTAATGACGATAGGACCAGATCGCCCTATCACGCTTCACCTCGCCAAAGTCAAATTCGACGAGATTCATACAAGAGCTATCGTGGCGAGGGATCTCAGTCAGCGGGAGCTCAAGGTCGATATCAGGATCGAGAACCCTCTCGAAACCTCTGTCTCTTGCTGCTGCACATTGACAGACGAGTCTTCTGGCAAAATCGTTAAAGGGGATACTGTAACATTCCAGAAAAGGGATTTGGCGAATGTTGAGTGGGTTTTTAGTGCTGACGAAGTAGCACTGTGGTGGCCGAACGGACAAGGGGAACAAAGGCTATATCAATTCCAATGCACCCTGACGAGCGAGGTTAGTCATGTACGGATCCATTGTGATGTAAGCCTTGCCTTTGACTGCTTGTCCTCATTGAACAGGGCGGAGAACATCTGGACTGTTTTTCCCGCAAGATCGGATTCCGTCGGGCCCACTTGGTACAAGATTCACTGATTGATCAACCTGGGAAGAGTTTCCTGTTCGAGATTAACGGCCGACGGATTTTTGCTGGCGGTAAGCGCTCTTTAAAGTATACCGGGTTCAGCCATCTTACTGAAGCACTCGAGCGCGCGTCGTCTGACCAGGTTCCAACTGGATTCCTACGGACCATATTTTACCCATGATTGAAAAATCTAGGTATAGGGCTTTACTTGAACTTGCGGTCAGTCGATCATCTCCCCAGGCTACCCAATCCAACAATCGCCACAACTCAAGTTGAATCTCTCACTTTTTTGTTACTTACCTTAGGCTAAGGGCAATCAGAATATGATCCGTTGCTGGGGTGGCGGGGTTTACGAGCCAGGTAAGCTCGACCGTTACCCATCCTTCGAGAAAGCCATTTTGACGGACATTCATCAGATATCTTTTACGATTTGTGCGACGAGCTGGGACTTATGGTCTGGCAGGTTGGTTGGCGGCAGCTTGCATTGAGCTATTTGGCTACTTATGGATGACTATGCTTTCAGGACTTTCAATTCGCATGTGGCATTTACCCAGCGTACCCGGATTTTGTACAGTCGGTCGAGAAAGAGGCTATCGCCAACGTCAAGCGACTACGCCATCATCCATCGCTGGTCCTCTTCTGCGGCAACAATGAGGATTACCAACAAATCCGTCAATGGAATATCGACGAAACTCAACCGGACCCATTGCCCGCAAGGAAGATTTATGAAGAGCTCTTGCCCAAAGTGGTAGCAGCGTTGACCGACCCTCAAATTGCGTATCACCCTGGTTCTCCCAATAAAGCTGCAGACAGGTAAGCACCTTGTTCAATTCCGTCTGCGATTTTAACGCTGTTGGTTTACAATAAAGCTTGACAGTTGGGCTACCGATGATCCCACCCAGGGGGACATAGTAAGTCACTTCATCTGAGTTCTACTCACCTAGTATTGACGCGATGTCGTAATCGGTATAGCACCAATGGACGGTCTGGGCACGTGAGTTGTGTCGATAGGTATAGTCCGCTCCTGCCCTCTATACTGACTGCGAAACACGCCAGCTCCATCCAATCCTTGGCAAGACTACGATCAGCTTGGAGGACGGTTCGTCAGCGAATTTGGAATGCCGTCAATTCCCGATATTCGCACGGTAGACTGGTGGATTGACGGTGATGAGAAGGAGCGATATTCTCAGAGCAAGCTCATGCAACAACATAATCGCGCCGGAAGTCATGAACGTCGATTCGCAGTGTACATGAATGAGTTGTTCAGATTGACAGCGGATTTCGCCACGTGAGTAGTATGTCTGTTAACGTCGGATTACAGCATCTGCTTTAACACGGTTTAATCTGCATCACCAGGTATATCTACCATACACAGGTTTTACAAGCTGAAGCAATGGCTTATGCATTTCGATCCTGGCGAAGGCAGTGGAAGGGACCTGGTAAAGAATATGTAGGTTTTGTTGACTAGGCAAGGTATTCAACTGGGTGTGTCTGACTGGCAACCCTCAGTGTGCTGGAGCACTTGTTTGGCAATTGAATGATTCGTGGCCAGGTGTGTACACTTTGTCACTTGTCATACCGAGTTCCCATGCCAATATCGTTTACAGTTTCAAGCTGGTCAATCATCGATTACTTTGTAGGTTGCCCTCAGCTGGAACGTAGAACACGATTGTTGATTTTCTTGAAATCTGCAGCTTCGGCCCAAGCCTGCATACTACAGCATCAAGAGAGAACTCGCTCCGGTCTCAGTTGGTATCCAGCGCATGGTGCTGAAGAATCGCGAAAACGACCGTCCCCGACAATTCTACGAATGTGGGTCTTCCGAGATTCGACAGGTCTGCGCTTGAGACGGTATAGTCCTGTCTGACCGCCTATCTCTCCATCTACCTCCGATAGATGGCGCGTTCCAATCTGCTGACGCGACGATGGACATCTGGGCGGCCAACGGTACGATGGAGGTTATCACTTGCGTATTGGAAGTATCCGCATATGACGTCGAGACCGGATGGGTGTGGAGCTCGGGAAAGGGCGAAACTGTTCAACTGAAGCCGAACTCTACGACCGAGTTGCGCTCGGCGATACCTGTCCCTATGCCCTCGGTAGAACAAGCAGCTGATACGTCCGCACCGTCCGGTAGCGTCGTTATTCGGGCAAAGTTGCGGTCCGTACAGCTTGAGCAAGGTCTAAAGGAAGGACATATATTGGCCAGCAGTTGCGATTGGCCTCAGCCGTACAAGTTCATCGACTTTTCGGCACTTGCGGAACAGTGTGGACTGATAGCCCAAATCACGACCGGGGAGAGGGATGAGAGTATCATCAGTCTTTCATGTGAGAAACCTATTAAATGCCTAACTCTTGGATTGGATGATTGGCGACAAGGGGACACGGAAGTCGAATTCTCGGATAACGGGGTAAGCCAAGAATGGGAAAACAGGCGCTCATCTTTTGACTTGGCTGAGGGTGCCTTACAATGCTTTGCGCTTGTAGATGGATTTATTCCCCGGAGATGCATATATCGTCACCGCCAGGAACCTCACAGGAAGGAGGCTCAAGGCAACCTACCTGGGATGTGAAGGAGGAAGGGGATTGTGATAGCGGCGGAATAGCATTTATGCAGGATCAATAAAGCGATGCTGAGACTGTTGTATGCGGGCTGGATCGCCCAGAGGATGCTATTGGCACCATGTGCATATCGACATGCACGAATGCATGATATTGCCGCACGTGCCCTACAAATGCCACGCCGCAGCAGCAGCAGCTGCTGCTGCTAAGCGAGGTTTTACGCGTCACGCGTTGTGCACCGACACGTCTTAGGCCAGCTCACTCAATCCCTTCATTATTTCCATCTCCTGGTAGCACCGTCCCGCCAACTATCTCCCACAAGTGAGCCATCTCTCCGTCTCGTCTCCGCCCACATACTCAACCCGCTATCACGCACCTTCGCGCAAGAACCCCCCGACAGAACATCCTCCCCAAAATCATACTCAACAGTCCCTATCCAGAATGAAGGTGAGTATTACGACCTGCGGACAAGGATCAACCCTAACGCTCTGGCTCCCCTCTAGGCTTTAATTCTTGTCGGCGGTTTCGGTACTCGACTTCGTCCTTTGACGTTGACCCTCCCCAAGCCCCTGGTGGAGTTCTGCAACAAGGCTATGATGTGAGTGTGGGGCTGCAGTGATGATCCCCCCCATGAATATGGCTGATTTGGCCGTCCTTCCAGCCTCCATCAGATTGAGGCTCTTGTCAAGGTGAGTTCCTTTGTCAAGACTTTGTGGCATCCTATTTAACTCACATTTTTCTTTTGCAGGCTGGTGTCACTGACGTCGTTCTTGCTGTCAACTACCGTCCTGAAGTCATGGTCGCCGTGTTGAAGGAAACGGAAGAGCAATATGGTATCAACATTACTTTCAGCGTCGAGACTGAGCCCTTGGGAACGGCTGGACCGTTGGCCTTGGCAAGGGACATTCTGGGCAAGGACGACACGCCCTTCTTCGTTCTTAACTCTGACGTCACTTGCACCTATCCATTCGAGCACTTCCGGTGAGTCATTGCCCATCGAACGTACTTGTACCGATACTAAACTCGGCTCGTACTCGCTCCTCGCAGAGACTTCCACATAGCTCACGGCTGTGAAGGCTCGATCATGGTGACCAAGGTTGCCGAACCTTCTGCATACGGTGTTGTCGTCACCAAGCCTGGATCCTCCATTATTGATCGATTCGTCGAAAAGCCAGTCGAATTCGTGGGAAACCGAATTAATGCTGGTATCTACATGTTCAACCCAAGTGTATTGGACCGAATTGAGGTACGGTATGGAGAGTGGCTAAAACCTGCACCGTTCTGGAAACACTGACTCTTGATTTCCCTCCAGCTTCGGCCCACATCGATAGAAAAGGAGGTTTTCCCCGCCGTTGCCGCCGATCACCAGCTACATGCGTACGACCTGCAAGGTTTCTGGATGGACGTCGGTCAACCCAAGGACTACTTGTCGGGTACCTGTCTCTACCTTTCGCACCTCACCGCTACCCGATCGCCTCTCCTCACTGACCCATCTCAGAACAAATGGGTGTACGGTGGAAATGTCATGGTTGACCCTGTACGTACGGGGCTTTGCAGCGCAAATTTGACGTGTACTTACTCTAGCGCTTTGCATTGTTAGACCGCAGAAATTGACCCGTAAGTATGTCAAATACAACCAATGGAACATGATATTGATCGCATGCTTCTTTCAAAAGCACTGCTCTCATTGGCCCCAACGTCGTCATCGGTCCGGGCGCCAAGATCGGTCCCGGTGTTCGTCTCCAGCGATGTGTCGTGATGAACAACGCCAACATCCGAGACCATGCATGGATTATGAGCTCTATCATTGGCTGGAATAGCACCGTCGGTCGATGGGTACGTGTGGCATGACTTGTGCTTGGAAAACCCCTTTATCCCCTTGGCATTGACGTCTCATCCTCGCTCTCCAGTGCCGAGTGGAAAACATCACCGTCTTGGGTGACGATGTTTCCATCAAGGACGAACTATACGTCAATGGTGCATCCGTCTTGCCGCACAAGAGCGTAAGTGCACGGCGCCCAGTGATTGCTGCAAGCAGACTGCTAACATCTTGACGAACAGATCTCTGCGAGCATTACTGAACCTCGAATTGTCATGTGTACGTATCTAGTAGACGTCGAATGGTTCAGGTTTGCTAATCCCTGGGACTGCTACAGAAATCACGCTTGACAATTCAGGATTCTTCTAGGAAAAGGTTATGACCTTGCATATCAGCATTATCTAGACCCATCAGTTGTTACCATTGCCTCCATGGATGTTTCTTTCACCTTCTTTCCGGGCCTGATAGATATTTTAATTCACATCTTCCGTCAAGCATGAGAGTCTACGTGCTGCGTGCTCTGTCGACTCCGTAGTGCCAGCATCTACGAGTAGATTATCGCAAGCGAGCAAAGTATCTCAAAAGAACACGTTGCTAATCGTCGTCGTCGCTAATGTCTATGGCGATTTTCTTCTTGCTGGCTGTAGTTCGTGATGCCCTGGTTGTACTTTGGGTGGGCTGGCTGGGAGCAACAAAACTAAAGCAAACGGTTCAGTGTACGGTTTCATGATCTCGGTTGATCGTAAACTCCTCACCTCAGCTGACTTTGTCTAGCTGGTGTAGGCTTCTTTGCAGGTGTCTTTTTGGTCGTTGTGGTCGTCCTTTTGGGAGCTGCAGATCTGCCACCAACCCCACGTTGCGCGCGAGGCACAAACTCTTCCTCTTCCTCTTCTTCATCTTCGTCATCATCCGCGAACTATAAAGCGTCACCGATGGGAATCAGTTTGATGACATTCAAGGGCGGTCGAACTGACACTCACCAGCGGCGTGTTCTTTTTGCTTGTTCGGGAAGCGGCTGCAGTCTTTTGCGTTGTCTGCTTCTTTGCCGCGGTTGCTTTCCCTCTTGCAGCGGGTTTGCGTCCGCCTCTAACCGTACTGCTCTGGGAAACGTCTGATTCTTCCACTTGTTGGGGGAAGTCGTCATCTTCCACTGTCGAGTGCTACTGTCAATCGCAATTTGCCAAACGGCGCGTATATACACTTACTCATACTATCGTCGCTCTGTGCTCTTTGTGTGCGGGACTAATCGGTACGACATCGGATTAGCTACCTGTCGATGCAAAGATGCGTGATATGTACCTTTTTCGCGGTTTTGCTCTGGGCATAAGGCTGCGTTGCGAATGCCTCTTTCTCTTTGTTGATCTACGTGCATCGGGGGGGAAGGCGATACGTGAGGTCCCCAAGATCGGTATGGGACCGACTCATCGACTTACGAGTTCCCTGAACGTATCTTGATCGTCGATCGTTTCTTCTGTGCTTTTGGACTTGATGCCCTTTGTGGCGTTTTCGAGGATACTATTTACGACGCTGGAGAGCCCACGCCGCAGCTCAGCTTGGGAGACGCCTTCGGGTACAAGTATAGCCACAGACGTACTCTCTTATCGCGTCCGCATCGTCCTTGTCGACATATCGGGTCACGGCTTCTTCCAGTGCATTCTCAGCCAATACTTCAAGCGTCTGGGCCTCGAGGAAACGGGAGACGAGTTCCCCCATGCGGACCCGCGAGACGCCCGAGGTGCCGGCGGATTCCATGTCTTCCATCTCGTCAAGGTCCTCTAGGTTTGGCTGATCAGCGTTGACTTTGTCATCTGCGAGGAAAAGGCACAGGCCATCAGAAGATTTTCGGTGGACAAAAGAACACTCGGCGTGGCGCGACGCGGCGGGTGATTCACGTACGTCTTCTCACCGGTGCCTTTTTACGATAATACTGCAGCACGTCTTTCGGGTTGGCTATTCGGTCGACAAATCGTTGACCAAATCTTCCTGCGTTCATCAATTCCTTGACGCCTGTTGTCTCTACCTGAAACGCAGGGTGGCAAGATTGGAAAGGATGTACATCACAAGCGGAATCGGATGGAAAGGGAACGTTGCCTCTCGTACCTTGAGCCTAATCAACGGCAACATCATCTCTTGGTCCTCGTCATGCTCCTGATTCTCCCAATCCTGTCTCGCCTCGACAATCAGCTCATTCACCTAACAACATTGTCCCACACGGGAACAGATAAGCACGGGTGGAGGGCCGAGCAAGCGTAGGCGGTGCGTACTTTTTTCTCGAGAAAAGCCGTCACGGAATCGCGCGACTGCAAGTCCAACTCATTAACAGGATCATCTGCTTCCTCCTCCATCACCGCTTCCCCAATCTTGAACGGCCGGACCGTTTTGAGCGTTATTGGCTCGATATCGAATTGATCGCCTTGGATCGAGAGGATGCCGACTTTTCTAAACGGACGCGACGCGAGAAAATGGCATCCCTCAGCGTGGCAGGCAACACAGGGAGCCCCACCCACTCGCGCACGCGCGCCCGCCAGATGAGCCTACTTACTTTTGGATGGATTCACCTTGCGACAAACTGGTCGCCACCGAGCTTCCCGGTTGGGTGATGTAGTATCCCTTGCGCGGGACTGCTTCTGGTTCGATCCGGCAATCGTGTTCGTGGCCCCACACGACGAGGTCTATCGAGTCGTCAAACATGCCTTCCGGGACCGAGTTTTGCGGGCCGTGTTTGACCCTGGCGGGCGTACGGATGGGGAGTCAGTCAAGGTGCGCGCGGAGGAGGGGGAAGGGGGGGGGTCGCAGAGGAGCCCAGGAAGGGCGTTGGGCAGCAAGACATACCTATTCTGATGGATAAGCAACATGTTGAACCAATCCCCCTCGTCGTCCTCCTCGGGCATAAACATCCTGACACGATTACTCCTCAACTCGTAGTGCATCCTGGCGTCCTTGATATTCCCGACCCCGTACATGGCGAGCCTCGTCTGCCCCTTTTGCAAGAGCACGGGCTTGATCTGCATTCCGTCCGATGTGGGGTCGCTCGCTGCTTCGTCGGACGCGAGGTGGACTTTGCCAAAGTAGTTGACGAGACCGGCGACGGAGAGGACGTCCAGTGCACAGAGGGCGCCTTCCTGAGGGGGGCAAAGTAACATGATCAGAGTCGGTATGGGCGTTGATAAGGGGATTGAAATGAGCGTACCGGACCCGTTCCTTGAGGATCATCGTGGTTTCCGTGGATGGAGAAGACGGGAATAGCGATGTTGAGATTCGGGTCCTCGTAGTTGATAGCGGGGAAGCTGTGAGGAGGCGCGCGAGGGGAAGGGGTGCATGGGACGTGTTGACACGGGGTTACTTTTCGGACTGGCGGCACGGGGGACTCGGTACTGACTGGAATCCGGCGGTCTTTCCGTCAAACGGGTCACTCAACAACTCCATCTGCAGCAGAGCGGGAGTCAGACGAGGGCCGAGTCGCAAATCATCATCTAGAACCAATCCCCAATGGGCGAGAAGCATACCTGTACTGGCCTATCCCCCAAGGTATACTCACGCAACAACGCCATGGTCTGATGCAGGCACGCCCTCGTCGGTCGGTTCTCATGGAAAAGGTCCCCGGCGAGGAGGATAAAATCCACCTGCCGTTCCCGCGCAATCTCGAGAATCTCACGGAACGTGTTGATCGAGTCTTGCCCACGGATCGGGTCGGATTGGTTGTACCCCAGGTGGTTGTCCGTGGCCAGCATGATCCGGAAACAGCTACCAGGGAGAGGGGGTTAGAGCACTCGGCAGTGAGCTGGACGGGGATGGGGGGGGAGGCTTACTGCTCGTCATCTGGAGGAGGGGGAGACGGTCAGGCGCGAGGGACATCGAGGGAGGGAGGAAGCTGCGGGGCGACTCACCGGGAGTGTCGATGCCGGGCGCGGTCGCGGTCGGAGCGGCGACGACGGGGGAGTCGGGGGCGGACGGCGGGCTGTACATGGCGCGGATAGGGGCTGGCGATAGGGGCCGGCGATAGGGGCGGGCGCGGATAGGGGCCAGGCGCGGATAGGGGCCAGGCGCCGATAGGGGTTCCACACACCCTGTTCTTCCCACGGCAGGATTCGTGGTGATCGCCGGTGGAGGCGCGCGGATGCAAACTGAAACGTGCCTGGCTCGTCATCATGGCCCTGCTCATTGTCAGTGGCTTCCTTGGCGCCCGCCTGCCTGCCTGCTGCCACCCGAAATGGCGTCCACCCGACTCATCGCCTCCGCCTCCCACCCGAAACGGCCCGCCGCCATGGCTAGTTTAGCGAACGCGCAGGACGAACGGCTGCTCTCCCGCCACGCTGCGGCCCGCTACGGCGCGATTGGACGGCAGCACGGGGCGACGGGCAGTGTCGTCGGTTCCGATCGCTCCTCGTCCTCGTCGTCCTCGGCCAGCAGCATAGGCGAAGCAAAACTCGCAGATGGTACGCCCGCGCCGCGCCGCGCCGATCGGATCTCCTGTCCGCGTACTGATGTGTACCCCCGGACAGTCACGTACCGGTACATGCTGTACCTCTACTGGCTGATCCCCCTCAGCCTCGGCATCGCCTTGTGCAGCCTGGCCCTGCTCGGGAGATACGCGTGGCAAGTCCCCGGACGGGCTTCCCCCCCCCCTACCCCTAGCGCGCAGGCTAACCCCTAACCCCGCCGCGGCCCAGGCCCCCGACGGCCAAGGAGCGTGCGCTGCCCCGGCCCCCGCCGTACCCGCACCCGTTCCTCCTGCAGCCATTCAGCATCGGCGTCCTCGCGAGCATCAGCGTCCAGGCCCTGCGCCAGCCGATCCACCGCGGATTGCTCATCGTGCTGGATCCGCTCGCGCCGTCCCCCTACCGCCGCCGCCGCCGCCAAGCGCGAACAACACTCTTCGCCCTCGTGGCAAGCATACTGTACGTCTCTCCTTCCGTGCGCCGAGGCGACTCGTTGACCGTTTCCCACCCCGTAGCGCAACAACCCTCCACACAACAACCCACGAGCTTCTCCGCATCCTCACACTATACCTCATCTCCCCGCTCCCGCACACATACGCAGCAGTATTCACACCCACCACCCAGCTCCTGCAGCAGTCGTACTACCTCGGCCTCGGCTGGGGACTAGCCGAAGCGGTGTGGGGCATCGTCAAGGGCTGGTTCGCGGGGATGAGGCTATACATCGACGTCCTCCCGGAATCCTCTTCTTCCGCGCGTGACGGGGCGGAGCATGACGGAGGAACGGGGAAAACAGCGGAACAGGGACTTGCCGGGACGCCGCGGTTGGGTAGTGCGCCCCGGTTGGGTAGTGCGGATGAGGGACTCTTGCTGCCGCCGGGCGATGACGAGCAAGAAGATAGGGACCGGGTCGTCGCTGATGATGATACCCTCACGGACGACGGCGACGGCGACGGCGACGGCGACGGCGACGACGACGGGCAGAGCGATGCATCCGCCGATGAAGAAGACCTCACGACCAAGATCGCGGTCCTAGAACGTCTGCGCGGCCGTCGTGGTACGTACCCTTCCGCACGCGTCCCTCTCGCGGACATTCCCGCTGTTCTCTTAGGATGCAGGCTGACACCCCTCCCCCCCCCCCCACACACACCACGCCCCCTACGCAACACTCCCAGAGCTCGAACAGATTCTCGGTATTCCTTTCCCCGTAAGTCGTACCTGCTGGGTCACACGATCCCACGCCCGCCCGCGCCCGCGGGGATGCTAACCATTCATTCTCATCACGAAACCCCATGTACACCCTACGCGCGCCCCCGCGGGTGACAGAACATTGCGTTGCCGCTACACCTGTTATGGAGGCTCGACGCCCTGCTGTTCAACCTCGGGCTTACGTTGGTTCTTTCGGCGTATTGGTACAACATTGAGCCGATCTATACGAGGCATTCTCACAGGGCTCCTTCCAGCGGCGGCGGCGGCGGCGGCGGCGGCGGTGGGGGTCAGCCGTCTTTCCCCGCGGCGGGCGAAGAGGCTGGTTCGGGGAGCCACCACCGACTGTTCCCCCTGATCGTGTTTGCGGTGGTCGGGACGCATGTCGTCGTCAGTCTCGTCTGGTCTTTGGGTGTCCGCAAGGCGGGTATTGGCGCTGTTACGTGGGGTGTAAGTCCCGGGGGCGCGCGGGTGGCCTATCATCCATATGCGCATGTCGATTGTCCGAGGTACAAGACTGATAGATTGGCTTCTTCCAATAGAGCTTGATTGTTTCGCTCGGCGCTCTTTTTGCTGGACTTGGGGCGTAAGTAGAGGAAGAGTGGTCGTACCGATTCGCGCTCACCCGTCTCTGCGGTCTTGTATGTCAAACAGGTGGGGAGCTCTTGTGTGACAGATTGGAGTAGATCTGCAAACATCTTTTCACACATATTATATTGTTCAATCAAAGATACGAGGCGCAAGGTATACATTTCGATTGCAATTCTTACAGCGTCAAGCGCTGGACAGTCTTGATTCACGCAAGCCTATTGTTCGCAAAGGACATCTCACCGGGCTATTCCTTACCGTTCACGCCGCCATTGGCCTGCTTAAGATCGATATTCAACGACGTGTCGTGAACCAGTATCCGACCTTCCCCTTCTTCGATATCATCCCCCATCAACATCTTCCACACCGCTTGATCGTTGTATTGCTCGAAAGCTTGACGGCCGCTATGAGAACCGTTTCGACAAAGTCCCATGCTCTCAAGCAGGGTGACATCGTCGTCGCCGTTGCCGCCTTGCTCCCTCGAGTGATGATCTGCCGAAATAGGTTTGCCGCTCATCAGAGAAATGATCAACAACCACCGAGCCGCGTTACCTAAGGGCACTGACATCAGCCTCTGCAATATGTCGCCTTCAAAGTCTTCTTACCTATCGTAAAGAAATCCTCAGATGGGCTACTTTCATCTGGGTGAACGGCTGGGTAGGGAGCTCCGATGTCGCTGACATATTGGTCCGCCAGAGTGTTTGCACTCGCAGGATGAACGTGTTTCCGTGGAACTTTACCGTCTTCGTAAGTGACACGTGGAACTTTACCGTCTTCATAACTGACAGGGCTTGCAGTCCTCGAGATCTCTGTACTGCTGAGAGGGAGGAGATTGGACATGACAACGGGACAATCGTTCGAAGGAAAGTGTAAACTGTCCTTCCTCAGACGGCCCGTATCGGGTTTAAAGGGTCGACCAAGCGCAATTTTCCCCGTAAAAAAATCAAACAAGATATCGGCCGTCTTGGATGGTTGCCCCGGGGGAACGAGCCAGCCATTCACGCCATCCTGGACTTGCAGTGGGATACCTGTTGGGACGGACCAGAGGTCACAATGTTACTCCAGGGCCAATACCTTTAGTAATGCTTACCACCAGCTGTCGTAGCGATAATCGGAATGCGTTTAAGAATCGCTTCTGATACCTTGACTTCGAAGCCTTCACGTGTGGATAATTGGGTCGCGCACCATGCGCCCTGCATCAAGCATCCTAGCAGGGTATCCGAAGGTGGAGCTCGGACGATCGACACATCGGGAGCAATCAACTCGTATTCTTGGCTTTGGACAATCTACACGAAGCAAACGGTCAGTCGAACCGGAAACGCGTAGAGAGTCTGCCACACTTACATCATGCGCGGCTTCGTAAATCCGGGTGCCATCGGGGTCGTCAATCTTATGGTTATGGAAGAGTTAGCAAGAGCAAGGACACTACAAGGGACAGTAAACTCACGGAGCCATGACCAACGACGATCAGCATCGGCGGTTTCTTGTCAAACTTATCCTTTCCTAGCCCTGCATTTTCGAGACGCTGCCTGAAATCAAGGTACGCTGCAAGCAAGTCGGGGATACCTTTGGAGGGATCGAACCTCGCAACTTGGATTATGTAACCCCGTTTCCAATCCACAGTCACTTGACACTGCTGATGCGAAATATTGTTGTATGCCTCTCGTAGATGACGGATGGCTTCTCTTCCCAAGGGCTTGTTCAATCCATCGAGAGGATCTGTCGACGGTGGCATATACAATACGGGCATGCTGTCCTTGACGACTCGAGGAACAAACTGCTCGACGGGATGGGCGATAAACAGGTCGGTTTGCTTGACAAATTCGAAGATGTAATCCCACACGTGGGCTTGGGGCGTTCCAGGTGTGTCCGTAAGATGGCTTTGGATCTGGATATGGCTTCGGAAAATGATTTTGGCATCCGGATGTGAGCGCTTGATCAAGGGTATCAATGCGGTTAGCTGTGGGTCGTCGATGACGATGATTCGGTCAGCAAACAGGTCATGCTCATTGGGAAGCCAGAATTTGTTGTAATTGGTTCTGATCCAGCTTTCGAAATACTTTTTGTGGTTTGGTTCGAGATCCTTGTCAGGATCTGCGACACCTTGCAGGATGTTGTGGAAGTTTTTTGTGATGTTGAACACTTGCGGATGTCCTAAGAGAGCAGGTATCAATGGAAGGATGAGAGATGTGTCAAAGCCAAAAGATTAATCGCCACATACCGAAAGGTACTGCCCATTTTCCATCGACCCCAACCAGCCTGCAAGTCGGAAATGATTGAGAAACGATCTTTCGCAAAAAGAAAAAGTCTAATCACTCACCTCCAAAGCCGAACCAATGCATTCTGCAGCAGAGCGACACCACCACCTTGAGGGGTGGCTGATAATCTGCAGAGCTTGATATTGTTGGCTTTGACGTGGCGCACAAGTGCCATGAACCTCGTCCACAGTTTGGCGCTCGTAGATTGTCGGTACATGTCGAGAGTAGCAATGTGAATGAGTCCTCCAGCATCCACCTGGACCGTTTGATCCCTGTCATCGCATTCTACTACTACAGCCGAGTGGATAGCGGGACTCAGGAATTTGATAGATTCTTTAACGGCATTTTGGGCATAGTATTCGGATGAGGGATCAGGTAGCCCCTCGAACAACAGTGTTGGACTTGGAATCAAAAACGGAATGGCCTACAAGAGGGCAGATATGGGAGAATTCCTGTTGCAAAAGGGGAGAAGGCTTACATTCAAATGATGGTAAAAGGCTGGCAAGAAACATGGGCAGTTCCTCAAAAAATCCGGTAACGGCTCCGAGACAGCAAAGATCTGGAAAACCATGGTCTTGCCTTCGGCCACCATGAGCGAATCACGACAAACTCGCTCGGCCACCTTCTTGACCTCTTCCCAATCGTCTTCTCCGCGGTCTCGACCATCCCGAAGGTCGAGTACCATTGAATCGACCCCGCTCTCCAGGTTCGAGACTCCGTCGGAGAGGATTGCCCCCCAAGTTAGGAGATGATGACCCGCCTTCAGCCTGTCCTCCTCGCTTCGCCTCTCCTCTTCGGATCGATCGGCACCGAAATCGTACTGTTTAGTGTAGGCCTCGATGGCTTCATTGCCCTGCAGTATGCGGAAGTGTATGCCGACGTAGGTATCGTTGTGTTGTCGGGGATGTCGTGCACTGCGAGCCTTCAAGCCGTGAACCTTGCGTGTCTCGGCATGCCGAGTGTGATGGTCGGCCATGTTGGAATCGATAGCTTTCCAGGGCATTGGGAGGGGGTGTCGTACGGCATAAACCACGCTTTATACATGGTTGGGGCTGTACATCGGACGTCGAATATGACAGAACGTCATCAAAGCCTAACTATCCGCTGTGTAATCTACGCTTCGGCCACCATCCATTGAGGCAGTCAGCCAAATTGGGTTTAGCGAAAGACTTTTAGGCAATTTCCCCAGGTAATTAGGAGAATTGTGATCCAGCCGCGTGCTCTAAAGCCAAATGCCTTCCTCGCCTCGGCCCTAAACTGCAAAAAACTCTCACTTTTGTTGCGGAGATTATTCAGTAGACCACCACACCGTAGTCCCGGTAGTCGTCTCAGCTGACGAATTCAGTGATTCGTCATTCATCACCGTGGAATCTAGTCGTTCTAATACCGTGGACATTATGGAATCAATGAATCATGGCTGTCTCCTCTCTATTCTACCCGTATATCAGGACCGGTACATCCAATGTTCATACGGCATGGGAAGCGAGGTGTGTGAACAACTCGGTCGACGCGACAAAGAGCGATACGATAATCTCAACGTTATTCGGCTCAGGATATCGCATGATAGAGAAGTAATGGAATCAAAAGGAAACCCTCGTATGCTGTCATAAATTTCACAGCCACAACATGACGGAAAACGACTCGAATCCTCCTTCGAATATCTATTTGCGACTCAACCGCTCGAGTTGCTCCTTCCTGATAGTCAGAGAAATATGTACAAGTCCAGGAACTGCAAGGGACAACTGCTTAGTGGGCAAGAGCGCGTAGCAGCGTTCCGGAAGGGCTTACGTCAGGCTCTAACAGGACCACAGCTCATCCTCTCAGTGGGAGCAGCCGCAGGAGGAGGAAGTAGCACACGATCCGCCGCTACATCCAGAGCAAGAACATCCGGACTGGTTTAGTAGAAGCAGACGTATGAAGGATCCGAGTTAGGAGGACGGTATAATACGAGAACGCTTTGATACAAACGACGGGGGACTTACGGCGGTGCAGGTAGTGCAAGAGCTGTCCGGCTCAGACATCTTGTGAGTTCGTGTTACTGTATTGAAGAAGTGATGTAGTTGTTGGACAAGGGCAGCGGTAGCCTTGAGGTGAAGACCGACGGTAATGTGATGAACAGCAAACAGCCAAGTGGCTCAAACGGATCTATCGAAGTATATATACATATATCCTTCATGTACTTCGAATGCCTGTAGTCAATGGGCATCTCTGTGAACGAAAGGTGGTACGATTCAAGGACAGTATTCCAGACTTTCTGCAATAGGGGAAAAAGAGGATTCGCGCACAGCATGCGTGTTGCGATTCCAGGGCAAAGGCAGCTGAAAAGGGTGGATTGACGCTGCCTATGTCACACTACTTATTACAGAGCTCCCAAGCATGTTCGGGCATATCGCGGGAACCATGCGCAAGAAGAGCCTGTCCAACTGCAGAGGAGGGCTCATCTCGTTGGATAGTTGTGGCATAAGGTGATATTCCTCGTACCAGAGATCAACCGAGAGGAAAGGGGAATAAGGCAACTTGGTGTACGCGAGCTGTATCAAGTCTACCAGGCTTTCCTCTGTCTTCTTGATATCTGGATGTATACACTGGTGTGGCAGCTCTTTTAGGTTCTGGTGGTGACCTTGTGGACCTGAGAAAGGGAGCTCCCAAGGACGCTGGGACGTTCAGGAGCTGTTCAGTGTCACAGGTTGTCACATGAAAGGCGAATGCGGGACCAAATCCAGAACGCGTCTCGCAACATCCAACCCAAGTCGAGAAATGTAAGAAACTGTTTCTTTCCAAAAGCAGCATGTGCATCGCCTCTCCCTCATACACACAACATGCGTATCTCTCTCAACATCCCCGCCGCATCTCTCCACGCACCTCCCAGCGGCGCCCCGCCGCTCGTCCAGCTGGGCGCAAAGGGCGATATGCTTCTGCTCGAACTGCAGGGCGAGTTGGGCTATCAAGGCGACCCGCGTGGACGGGTCGTTGGTATTCTGGATTTCGAGAGAATGGTGAGCTCTGCCTCTCTTCTGTAGAACGTGCAGCTGACACAGTGCTGCGCTTGTTGCCGGTGCTATAGGACAAGCCGACTTTGCATCTCGGAAAACACCATCTTCTCCACGGGAAAATCGTCACCCTCCCACGACCCGTTGCAGTTATACGCCGTCAAGGCACCAACGCTGCGTCTGATACGGATGAGGATCTGGAAGCGGCTGGTGGAGAAAATGAGGAATTCAATAGGAAGCGGCAAAAGGTGGATCAGACAGCCCCGGAAACGACAGCGGACAATGCAAATTGTCTCGTAACCCCTTCCCGCCCAACATCCGCCATCCCGTCATATCTTCAAACACCTACTCGCCCGCGCACCACCACTGGAACTACTGCTACCACCGGTACAGTAGACCCTTTCGAATCGAGCCCGCTCATCCCCGTAAACCGTCAACCACGCGATTACTCATCAGACCTATCGTCGCCTTTCCCGACTCCTGCTCCACACAAGAAACGTAAGGAACGGGCCACAAGAGGGAACACGCGTAGCGCTGCAGCGGGGAAGACGGAACGTACGAGGTCGTATGAGATGGTAGCGATCGTTCGCAAAAAAGTAGTGTTTGCGCTGAGGCAAGTTGGCACCCCTTGCTTCTGTCCTTTTTTTTTCGCAGCAGCGTTGTAACGCAACGGACTGATGTGTTGGGTTCTTTCCTTCCCCGTGGTTGGATGCTTAGACCAGAGCCGATCGTTACAGCTACCATCTTGCCGGAATAGCTGCTTCATCAGAGTTTCATTCATCTGGCATCCAGGAACTGCTCTTCACCTCGGGTGTTGGGGCACAAATCGTTCATCTGTGATGTTCTGAAACCGTAACCCGCCCTCTCTGGTCGTTTTCAGTAAAGGACTGATAGCACCATGTGCAAGCGTCCACATCGCAATTTGCGCCAAATGAACGGCTGCGCAAGACTACAAGAAAAGGCAACGGCACTGGACGTTGTTAAACTTTACACTTGAGTGATAGACTGGTCATCGTAATCAAGTCGATGAACACCTTTCTTCCGTAATCTGACGCCTTAGGCAACTGGCCACGATACCATCCAACGGAGAAAAATAGCCACGCTGTATTCGTAGTTAGGCAAAGGCAATTTCATGGAGTCATAACACGAACATGTATCTGAAAAGCAAGTGATCAGCTGTTGACTAGCGTCAAATTCTTGTATCCCCTTCTCTCTTCTGCCCTTGTCCGCGGACCTGCAAGAAAGAAGATGCAATGTGTCAAGGGCTTGCCAAGAGTGTCGACATCTCTCGAATACTTACGTTCCATGATCAATCCAAGCCTGGATAGCCTATTTGGCAAACTTGGCACGTAGGTATTCGAAAACTGCATATGCTGCGTCGGTCTGCGCCGCGGTTAGGAACGGTAAAGCCTTGAAGTCTTCCCTATAGCCCTCGTGACAAGAAGCTGGACTTGAGACGAATAATTCAGTAGAACATACCAGAACTCCATGTTCTTCGTATTCTTCTTGATTGGATCATAGAGAACTACCCTTCGTGCAATGTAGGCGGTATCCGAGTCGTTAACACCCCTACCAACATCAATGGCATTGTCGTCGTCTTCAACACTCATCAAATCCCGCAAGGCAGCTGCTAAGCGGCCTTCATCCAATGAAAGATCGCGGTCCGCTTCAGAAATACAAGCGCAGTCGCAATTCTCGATATCTACGCGACCAGCTGAAAGCGTGAAGAAGCAGTAACTCATGCCTATGCCATGTGCGAATTGCCATTTCCAAATCGCCGAAATATCGAAACCAGTCGTATAACTTCCTTGAACGCGAGAGTGGTGGCCGTAATTCCTGCCTGACCGTAATTCCTGCCTGGAAACTAGTTGTAAAACGCCCGGAACCCTTGGACGACTCTGTAAAGGATGTTTCAACCCTCCAACCTCTTCCACACACTAGATACTGGGTGAGATGCGCACTCCACACGACATCTGTGCAACCACGATACAGATCGCGGATAGGTCAGTCGTAACTAACGTTCTTGAAAGAGGCTAAAGGACTGTCCAGAAGGCAGTTACAGTAGCTTATTCAATCGCGAGCAGTCGCTCCACCGCCTTTCTTAGCGCAAAGATGGTGAGCCAAGACACTTTCTTCATCGTGGTCTCCTCGAATGTTCAACAACCAAGTGTACAACTGCAACCTGTCCACATTCACAGCGCCGAAAGCCCATGCAGAATTTAATATTGCTTTATCAGCTGCTCTATCGCATGTGTGAACAGAACAGCCGTCGTCAGCCTTTCACTTTTGTGCACACGGCGACAACAAGCTCGACCTGTTTGCGCCTATGCTATAGAACGGTCGCAGGAACTTATCCGCATGTTCGTAACATGTCGCGTAGTCCCGCGAGCCTTCGTCCGGATTGCCATTCCTTCCTTTCAAACCTCCCTGCCCTTGCCAATAGCCAGTTCGACCGTTTAGCGAGTGGCTCCGCGATTGCAAGTACGGCGGAATGATGTCCCATCCGCATGCCTGCGGGTCCGAAGGAGAGACGCCAGTTGTATCGAATGCGAGAACAAACGTCCGTCTATTGGTGACGCCCCATATGCGACCACCTTCACCCTTGACATCGTACACCGGACTATCTGGTTGACCTGGAGTGTAAACCGTCCATCCACCTTGGTGCTTGCTAAAGACTGGGCTCTCTTGCGGATCTTGAACCGAAATATCCAGCGAATTGTCGTTTGCTAGGACTGTATCTTCACGACTGCTCGCAGCCCTGATCATACGAGGATCCCAGATATGCAACATCCCATGCCGAGCGGATCCGGCAACGACGTGTCCAGGACCAACAAAATCGCAGCAATACAGTGCCTCGTGACTCCAGGGATCTTGCATTTCCACCACCGGCACGGCCTTCCCAGAAGCCAGATTAGCCGTGCGAAGGTCGTAGATTCGAGCATACGAATCATACCATGCAGAAAGCACAATAGAGCCTGGATTGTTGCTAAGTGCCATTGTCATATCGGAAGGAGGCGTCGCGATCCCATACACCGCAGATCTACCCCGCTGACAGCCACCGAATGCGACGTGATTGTCGCCTTCCTCGAATGAGGGCGCAAAGATGCCAGTGGGTGTGACGGGATAGACGCGCAGCGCTTGAGTCGTGTCGCCAGAACCGCCAAACGCGGCAAAGGGCTGAGATGCAGAAAGCGACAAATGGGCCGTCCAGAGCCTAGTACCGATTTCAATTGTTGAAGGCGGCGTCCAAGGGGATTCCGCAGGGTATAGCGACGCAAGACCGTCTTTCGTGGCGGAAAGAATCGCGGTGGCACCTGTACTAGTCGAGTCCCCGGACACTTCCACAATTTGCTGCATGAACGGGTGCTGATACAGAGCTGTAGACTCTGCTATTTCGGAGGCATACCCATCAGTGTAGGTATTCAGCGCAAATCGTTGCCGCTGAAGAACTCCGCCGAAGTTTCCTGTGATCACTTGACCATTCGATAACAGATGGAATCCTGTAATATCTTCCAAGGGAGTATAAGATGTCGCTCTGCGTCCATTGAGATGTGCATTGGTCCGCCTTAACTGGGGATTAACGTTTTGATGAACTGAACGATGTTTCAAGCTGGGGATCTCCGGCGTCCAAATCGTCTTTTCTGCAGTAACTGTTCTTTGTACGACATCTTGATGCTTCTGCGCATCGCTAGAGCGATGAGATAGACTGTAGGCAATTAACTTCGGTCCAGCGGCGACTAAAACACGATCCTTGGCGATCCGTAATTTAGGGATGTATCTGAGAATGAGCAGACTTGATGGGTATGGCCTTGCAGCTTCTGAGCGTGAAACTCCACTCACCCTTTATCCCAGCTGGGTCCTACTTGTTTCGCAAGCATTCGACGGTCTCTCATTGCTTTTGCGATAGCGAAGTTGTACTTGAGCAGTGAATGTGAATGGGCCTCTTTAGGAGCATCGACGGTAACATGACGAAGCCGATATCTACGCGCTAAAGACGGCCATCCAACAGCATCTATCTTGTCTCCCAGTTTCGCAGTCAGAATCATCATTGTTAGACCACAAACAATACTGCTCACCAAATGAGAGGCATTTCTTGAGGACTGAGATAGTCTGGCTATATCCTGTGGATCCAGCTGATCGCAGACTGCTCGCCAGATGTCGAGGTCCAATGGGAGGTCATTTCCGGTGTCTTGTGTGTGCTCATGGTTATCTGCCGTTGGCGTGCCCATCAAGATTGCCATAAGAACTGTCAGAGAGGGGAAGGAGGAAAACCGCCGTGTATCGACAGATTTCGCATGTGTTTGAGGAGCAATGAGTGGCAATTATTACACAACCGCCGATCGAGCCGCTGGATGACGTAATATACCATGGCGACTCTTCGAATTCCTTCGTGTTGTGTTAGTTCCTTAAGAATCCCCACATGCAAAGTCCACCAGAATGACCAGCCGTCAAAGACGAAGAAGTGTGAGAGGGGGCTCTTCAGAGAGAGCTCCACTAGTCAGCCACCGATAACACATTAGTCACGAATAGTCAAGCAATGGTTATGCATACATGGGCCAACATATGATTGTACGGTTAGCGGATCATTTGCACCCTAATACAACCTTTTGATTTTGAACGTTCATCTTCTCAACTGGACTGAGCGCCTCCAGATAGCAAAGCGAAGTCGGCAGAGTTCAAGAAATCAATGTTATAATCGTCGACCGAATATCGTGATAGCAAATCTCCTAACGATCCAGGTGCTAAATAGTGAGAGATATGTCAGCAATGATCGCCAGTGTCGTATCAACAACCTCGACTCACCACCATCAGCCAAAGCACCGTCATTAGATCCCGCAGTAGGACTTTTCGCGGATAAACCCGCCATTAGCGTTTTAAAATCAGAACCTAGTTGATTCCATTCGTAAGACATCTCGACTTATCCAAATGCGGTTAGATACGTACCTGATAGAGCTCCGGGTTCCGTAAAGCGCCTCAGCACACCGGTGTCAGGTACACTGACAAAAGTAGGGATATCCTCTGAGCTCTTGTCGAACTCGATGCCAGCGCGATTGAAGCCTAGAAGACAGGATGAATTAGCCAGTGTAAGAGAACTCCAGGCAAAGGACCTGCTCACCTGCTGCGCGCTTTTGCAACACGTAGAGCATGACACCGGCTCCTGCCCACGCGCTTTCTAGTTTTTTCAAGGCATTGACTATCACTCCCAGGTTCTGCTTGTCAATCAGGTGTAGAAAGGCTTCCGATGAACCAGATTGCTTGGTTGTCTGTGAATCAAGCTGAAAATCCGATGTGCGCATTTCGTGCACGAATGCGAGACCGGCAACATACAATGCTTGAGTGATTTGGGGAGTGGATATCTGTTTGTCAATTTTTCGTTAGATCATGCGCTCTTCATATGGCGTGAATATTCACGCACAAAAGATATTGGGCTGCCGAGATCGGCAAAGACGATGCATTCACAGATAGTCCTCGCGCAAGTAAGGGACATTTTGATCGAGCGTTGCATTCCTGTAGTCATCGGGGTATCGGCCCCATTTGGTGATGCTAGGAGCGCTGGATGATATAATAGAGCGAGAACAGCATTGGCTGTGTTGACGGGCGCTGCGACTTAGCAACTTTTCTTGGCAAATCAGATACGACAAAAGCCAAAGACATACCCATGCAGTGAAGCGCGAGAAACACCTGGTTACACAAATACTTGCTTAGCTATAGTTTTCTTTTTCACGTAACCAAACCAACTTACCCCTCCCTTGTGTTCGCTGACCCAAAACTTAAAATTCGTGGTTGACCACACCAGATTTTCCGGAAGTTCGTTGTAAAACTGCACGAGCTCGGTCTGAAGGGTCTGCATTCGTGATGCCAAATCTCTTTCTAGAGGAGAACCTAAAGTTCTCGTTGCACCACGATTGCCGTTGAGCAAGTCTCTTAAAGTAGCGCAAATGGTCGGTGAATATTCAGAGAATAGCGGAAGAATAGTCAATGTAACGAATACCACTTACGAGATACGTCCAGCAATAACCATGAGTTTCACAAGAGCAACAAACGGCTCGGGTTTCGCTTGCGGATTCACCCCCGGAGGGAGGGGCGCTGGAATCAAATCCTCGTCCACAGGGAGAGGTACCTCCAGCAGATCTTCTCGTATCTAAAGCCGAAAATAATTACTCCTTGCGCAATTGAAACGGTAGCTTGTGACGTACAGTGCATATCCTACCAGTGCTCAAAGAAAGAAGACGATCCTGCACGAACAACGACCAAACCAGCAGCTTATTTCTGGTGTAATGATCCTTGTCCTCATATATCTCCGGAGCATCTTTGTAAGAGCCCATATGCTCGGCCATTCTGATAGCAAGACCCATCAGATGCTTTGAAACCCCAAGGCGTCTTAGCTGAAACATGAAACGCGCGCTGGGGTAGAATAATACGTACCCAATAACCGCTTTCAGAATTCTGTCCAAATTCGCACTGCGATAAAAGCAGTAAACTTGTCACTGCATCCGTTGTGGGAAGACGCAAAGCGGGAACAAGCAATTGCATCGCCTTTTCTGCAAAAACATCACCCGCCTGATTGACGAAGAGGAAGAATTAATATTAAGGCTCCTATATCTGCTTTGATTGCACTCACGTTTGCGTGATACGCCTTGTCGTTGCTTGCAAATCTTGCCGATATAGCACACAGGGCTGGGTAGGACGGGCAAAGAGTCAGTTCTACCTCGGACACGCAGTTGCACAGTATACAAAGGTTCCATCACATACCATTTAACAGAAACGCTGACATGGTCCCATCGGCCAAGCGCTTCTGCAACCTTAGCCTCTGTATGCTCGGAAAATGTTGAGAAAGTGAATCGAAGAACACCTCCATTAGGGGCTCGTACACCTCCCGCGGTGGCATATCAGCTTCATCAAACGCGATGGCTGCATAAGGGCTCGGGGGATGCGCAGGTCCCTTTTCCCCCTTGAACGTCGACGGACCCGCCACCGGTTGCTGGGACGAGGACGAAGGGGCACCATTTGCGGGCGAGGCGAGATCGGACAGGTTGTCTGGTTTTAGACGGAGTTTGAGGCAGATCCTATTGATTCCGGGATGAACAGAAGTGCTTCCAGCCACGCGAAAATAATGTAGGCGAAGGTACGGCTTGCTCTCGTCTCCTTCCAAATATCCTATCTGATTGGTTATGGCTTTCATTAGGCCTGACATGCTCGGCGTCCCTGACCCAGGTCCAGCTAAGGGACTCTTCCCGACGTCGTTCCCTCGATCACGTGTCTCCTTCCCGGTCGAGGCGCCATGCTGGCGGGTCTCGGAAACACTTTGAGCAGTAGAAGGGGGATTATACGGTAGGAAGCCGTTGGAACTCGATAGTACGGGCGGTTCGAAAGGCTGCTGTTGCCGCTCCTGCTCCTGCTCCTGTTCCTGCGGCTGCTGCGGCTGTGGCTGATGATGATGCTGATGCTGATTGGCGGGCAGATGCGACGATTGCTGAGCGTGCTGATGCGCTCCAAGGAAGGAAAAGGGCAAGTTAGAAGCAGCTCCGTTCGTCAGCTCCTCCTCGGCAGCATAGGACGGTAACAACGATCCCTGTTGAGGGAAATTTGCGAGGAGTTGCCACAAGGTATAAGGTGTTGTTGAGTCCGATATACCTTCACCACCGAGAGAAGAGGGGTTTTGTCGCTCCGCTTCATGAAATGCCGATAGAGCGCTACCGTTGCCGCCGTCGTTGTTCGCAAGAGGGGGTTGCTGGAGTTGATAGCCTGTGCTGCTGGTCCGCATCGGCGGGAAATATTGAGGGGAGAAGTTGTGGCCCGATGCGAACATACCAAGCGATTGGGACAACAGCGGGTCTTGCAAAGCTCCTAGCCCCGTGGATCCATCGGCCATTTCGTGGCTGAAAGAGGGAAGTCTTGCATTCTCTTGCTGCTGTAGGTTACTTGGTTCCTGCGACCGCGATAGAGACGGATTGGAGAGATCCGCCGAGAGGCTTTCTACACTCCCTCCTTCCGATCCTGTTCCCTTTCCTTTTGTAGCTACTACCGTGGCTTGTGTTGCCGGTGCTGGTCGTTTCCCGAAATCGGCCTCCATCTCCTTGCGCGTACGCTTCCTCTTCCTTCCGTCCGGCCATGCACATTCGAGCCGAAACTTGACACAGTTCGTGCATGCGGGCTTGTCTCCGGAGCATTTTGCCTTCTTGGCTCGACATGGAATACATGCCAGACGAACTCTGTGAGTGGTGCAGCACATCATTAAAGGGTACGGGTTCGGCCCAGCGCGGCGAGATCGAACTCACTTTGGCGCTCCGGCTGTTCCGTGGCCCTCCTCTGACGATTCGTGATGCATGTCCAATGTATAGGCTCCGGTGTGGTAAGCTTAGTCCTGGGCAGCGCTGGAACTGCACGCCGAGGTACCGACAAGCTGTCCGATATGTGTTTCCTTGGCCGCCTCAGCTGATCCCGACGGCTGCTGAGGTGCACCCCCCACAGCTCGGCCTAGCAAGGGGCCCTCCGTGCTTCGGGCGCACCTCCCTAGTCCCCGACTTTGGGGGTACAGCAGCTCGGTACAGTGTCGCATTGGGCGGACCGTGGGCGACCGACGCTGCGACTGAACGATAATGCCACATGGGGCCAAAAGCGATCATGCACTCATGCAGCGTTCCCCCAACAGCTGGCTCGAAACTAGGGTGTCGCCCTCAACAATTCGAGAGATCATGCCAAACCGCTATCCGGGTGAAAGACCAGGTGTGTGGCGTTCCGCGACGTACTTCAGCTGGTACTTCGTCTCCGACAGCTCGAGCAACGCCGGGAGAAGCGAACATCCGGTTCGATAAATCTCTAGTTTGATTTAGTTTGGAAAACATCACCTTCTCGTAGCTATAATATCCAAGAACCCCTGGCTGTAGAAGCCTTTCCGGTGCTCAGTATGAGTAACAGCAACCACATGGGATAATGCGGTACCGTTTGAGTTAGGGAATAGGCAGAACAATACTATGATACAAGCTTATCTACAAGCTTCGGTACAACTAAGGTGAGGAGAAAGATGCGAAATTATCACCAGACCGACTTGCTGAACTTTCTAATAGCCTAGTGTTGAGCGTATCCTAACAAAAGCTCGTCGAATTCACCAACCGAAGGCAATCGAGACTCTGTTTTCCACTTTTGCACCCAAGCGTCGATCTTTGAAGCCATATTCTCGGGTTTGAAGCCAAACTTTTCGTACATCTGTTCCGCAGGTGCCGAATAGCCAAAGGTGTGCATGCTCAAGGATGCGTGAGCATACCTTGCCCATCCATATGAGCCCCAGGCCTCGATCGCTACGACCAAAGACTTGGACGTGGGCAGAATTGATTGTCGATATTCAAGAGGCTGGGCGTCGAAATGTTTCTGCGAAGGCATAGATACGACTCGAACCTTATTGGTGGAGGATAGAGCCTTGGCTGTTGTGATGGCACGAGACACTTCGGCGCCGCTGGAGACGATGGTGAGTTCCGGTTCAACATCTTGACCATAAACGACGTAAGCACCCTTTGTCATCTTGTGTCGGTCGGTGCCTTCAAGCAGAGGTACAGCTTGTCGGGAAAGACAGAACAAGCTTGGTGTGTTGGCGCTGGAATCATCGAGAGCAATTTCATAGGCACCCATGACTTCTTCAGCATCGGCAGGACGGACTTTTCCGTGCCAACGAAGGAACTAGTTAGCATTGGAATGTGAGAAGAGAGGAATGGGACATTCGTACCGAGGTTAAAGTTTGGCAGCGCCCTGTAAAAGGCACCGAGGGCTATCGGTTGGTGCGTGGGGCCATCCTCTCCGATACCGATGGAGTCGTGCGTCGCAATACCGATGAATCGAAGTCCTTGGAGAGCAGACATTCGAGCAGCAGGTGCCGCATAGAGCCAGAACATGAAGAAGGTCGAGCAAATGCTAAATTCGCGATTGAGCGGTTCAGTTCATAGTCGGGGCATGATTTATACTGGGACTTACGGGATGAACATTCCCTTCTGATATGCCGCTATACCGTTGGCGGTACCAAGCATCGCAAACTCCCGGATACCCCATCGAATCTGTCGGCCAGTGTAGTCGCCGAGGCCGGATTCGGGCTTAAAGATAGGAATGGTTAGCCGTTGAGAAGGAATCCATGACCCGAAGCAGTGGACTCACGTTCTGGAAGTCAACTTGGCCCTTGAAGTTGACAAAGGTGGACTCCATTAAATCCGCAGAGCCAGCCACGAAAGAGTTGTACTTGGGAACCAAGGCTTGGACTGCGATACCGCTAGATTTTCGGGTAGGTTGAGGAGCGGTAGGGAGGTCCTTTTTGGCGGGCAAAAGTTCTCTCCAGTTGTCCTCCGCAAACTTGCCGTCCAATCGCATTTGAAGTTGCTTGTATTCTGCCGGGTACTTTTGCGAGTACAGCTCCATCGTCTTGTTCCATTCGGCTTCAGCAGCTGCACCCTTGCCTTTACATTCCTTGAAGTAGTCGTATACCTTGGGGGGAATGACGAACTTGTCTTCCGGGTTGAAACCAAGCGATTCCTTGACGTGCTTCACGTCTTCATCCCCGAGAGCAGCACCATGAACCGCGCCAGTGTTCTGCTTCTTGGAGGAATGACCGATGACGGTCTTGATGTTGACCAAGACGGGCTTCCCCTTCAAGGCTTTGGCCTTGTCGAAGCCCTCAAGGATTGCTGCAAGCTGCAATTGATAATGTATGAGTTCCGGCGTACATCTTCGAAACAGAGATCAAGGCACTTACGTCGTTCGAACCGTCATCAACTTCGATGACATGCCAGCCTTGCGCCTTGAGCTTGGCCGATGTGTCTTCAGAGAAACACGCGTCGATGTTGCCATCAACGGTGACGGAATTGTTGTCATAGATGAGAATCAGGTTGTCGAGACCCAGGTGTCCAGCAAGGGATATTGCTGAGGAGAAAGGTAGAACGTTAAATAATGCCGTGTTGGCTAGTTTTTGAAATACTTACATTCTTGGCCGACGCCTTCCTGCAAACACCCGTCCCCAGTGAAACACCAAATCTTGTTGTCCACGACATTCAGGCCGTCCTTGTTGTATATGGCTGCTAATTGTTTAGATGCCATAGCCATACCGACGGCGTTGGAAATACCCTGACCGAGGGGCCCAGTAGTAACTTCACAACCAGGATATTCGATTTCGGGGTGGCCGGCGGCCATTGATCCACTCATAATAGGGGCATGGTACTGCTTGATTTGGTCCATAGTCCATGCTTCGTAGCCGGAAAAGTGCAAGTACAAATACTGCAAAAGGCATGCGTGTCCAGCAGAAAGAACAAATCCTATGCGAGCGCATCGTTTATCAGCAGGTGCATATGTGTAAATATGAAAAATGTACTAACGATCTCGGTTGAACCACTCGGGATTAGCAGGGTTGTATCGCATTTCGTAACGCCACAGAGCAAGACCGATGGCTGCAGCCCCCATAACGGTTCCGGGGTGACCACCCTTGTACTGTTGGCAAAGATCGGCAGCGAGGCATCGAATAGTGTTCAGGACGAGCTGTTCCTCCTTCGGCTATGAACACCATCTGAAGTCAGGCATAGACCATCACCGCGGCAGCAAAAGCAACTCACAGAGGCAACTTTGTCCGTCACATGGGCATCTTTCTTCAGTGTTTCAGAGTGATGACCATGTGCGTGGACATCGAGAGCTATCGAGGGAGACATAGTAGCGTTGCGGGATTTGTTGAGGAATATGATGAGATATGGCGTCGCGTGTGTCTGATCCCTGATGTTTACTCGGTTGGAATTTGTAGTCGGTGACGAGTGAGAAGGAGTTGAGAAGTAGAGGAAGGCTCATGCTGACTGGACCTTGCGATATATCTATCATTCCACCTCGAAGCCATGGTTCAAACCTGCTCGATGACTTCGCCGAGAAGGTCGTGTATGACCAGCTGTTTGGCGCATTCGCGGCGGTTGATTACCTCAATGACTCAGGCGTAGGAGGTATGCTGTGATGTGAAGCGGGAAAGCATAAGGAGTGTCTATTCCGGAGCGTTGCTGTTTCAGCGCTCAGGCGGGATCGGCGAAATCCCCTCGCACTAGCGGGAATACTGATTAGGGCGGCGCGGACTAGCTCGCGGACTTCTGGCTGTTCGATAGAAATGCCTATTTTTGCGCACATATACATGCGGTACAGCGTCGCTTTACTTCGCGATTCCGCACATAACGCCTTGATAATCCATCGAAGAATCTGCTGTGATAGAGGGGAGGCAACTGGCTGGCTGTTGACTGACTGGCTGATCCTTCTAACGGCGATATCGACAGTCGGAACGGGGGTGGACATGACGGAAGGCTCTGAGAAGTCGAAAGATGATGTTGTTGCCCCTCTCACAAATCTCTCAGTTAGTTCCTCTCGCCTATCAGACCGCAACACCGTTTTCCGGATCCGGAGCGGTGAATGGCTGCACTATCTTTGCAACCGGCAGCTCCCCTAACAGAGGATTTCCCTGACTCTAGAGTCCATTATTTCGACTTTGTATGAGATTTGAACACCTAGTCAACACAGCTGTCGGCAGCTTCACACACTTTAGTATTGGGTCGATTTTGAATTCCTTTTGCAGTAGTAGCTAGGAGCAGAGAGGAACAATCTGCAGTCCAGCACGTCGTTCAATATTCGATAGCATCATTGTATTTTTCTTGATAGCAAGGCCACTGTTAAAATCTATTCGGGTCCGACTCTTTCAGCCTTTCTGCGGACCAGTACGTCAACACTATGTTCATACACTGACATCAGACGACGAGTATAACCAAATTCAAACTTGCGACATCGCCCGACCTCCTTCAAGGCTGTCACTGTGATACCCGTTTCTACTAGACCAACGTAGTGAGACGATGCCAATACAGTAACCAATCGTGTTGTACAGCATTAGGGATTTTGTATTATGTCACAAAAGCGATGCAGCGTGTCGTTTTATGGCGAATTTTCGCTGCGATGGTTGAAGCTCAATACTTCGAGCTCTCCTCGACAAAGACTTCGAAAGGCCCCGTAGTCGTCTTGCTCAGTAAGCGCTTCTTCATTGTAAATATGAATTTGATAAGTATACAGTCAAGGCATCTGGTACCTTGTAAACAATGTTACCACTTCGATACAACCGTAGAGCTCTGTACTGGGAGAAACCTATGCACGACCAGCTGCAACGTCAGCCTTGAAGTTTTCTACGATCTGTCGGAAACCTCCTGGGTGCAGGACGAAGCCGAGGGACAGCGAATAGTCGTTGTTGAATGCTCGCGGCCATGATCCAACAATTCGGGCGTTGACGGGATCCTTCTTGTACTTGACCAAATTCAAAGTCCTGTGAATACACGAGTATTGAATAAGCATTGAAAGCCTTCTCTTGCGTAACGATATTGCAGCTTACTCTTGGCCACAGACATCTCTCAACGCTTCCAGCTCCTGCTTGATGGTGACAGTGAAACCTGGCAGATTGACAGTTCTTGAGTGCTTCTTGAAGCTGCTAGCATCAACCTTGCTAGCAATCACGAAGTTTTCAATCACGTTCTCTGGTGAAGCGACCCATGCTTCGAGTTCATCGAGGGCAGGGTCGTCGAAAGAGTCACCAATCGGGCAGATAGCCTCGACGCCGTGGAGGGGCTCCCTGATAATGCCTGACAAGAAAGCCGATGTTGCGGGAGATGGAAGACCTATAGATTGTGAATTATGAGTATTTTTCTGATTTGAAGAATACAGCGCCCACCTACCGGGTCGAACCACAATAGTAGGAACTCGAATCACGCGACCATCCACAAATCCACGTCGACTGTACTCGTTCACTAGCAATTCCGCGATGAGCTTGCCGCATCCGTAAGAGCCTTCGGGCGAAGCCTGCGTCTCAGGGAGAACTTCGTGAGGCTAAGGAGGAAAAAAAACATTAGGATATCATCCAACACAGCTGTTCAAGACAGCATGCTTACCAAAGGTCCACCGAAGACAGCGATGCTGCTAGTAAAAATGAATTTTGCTGGTTGGCCATTGGGACCTTTGTGTTTTCTTGCAGCTTCAAGGACAAGTCGGATCGAGTCAACGTTAATCTTCATGCCGAGATCGAAGTTGTCTTCAGCACCTCGTGACATAATGCCATGGAGGCAGTAGATGATGGACGGAGGACCGAGCTTGGTTGTGAAGAGTGACTCGACCCCGGACTGTTCAGACAGGTCGGCTTTGATCGACACATAGTCATCTTCAGCAACGCCTTTGGGTGCTTTGGGTTCAACTGGGCACAGAGAAAAGTTTATGATTTGTTAAGCGCGAATAGAGCCTTCGTGAGTGATTCAGAATTGCTTACCGATATCAGCAAGAATGAGCTGGGCATCGGTGTATGCGGGATCCTTTCGGATAATTTGCGCAAGGACCCCACCAAGCCATCCAGCAGCGCCGGTGATGAGGATAACCTCTCGAGCGTGAGTACCGTTTCCGTTCGTAGCAACAGGCATGTTGAAGGGTGAATAGGTGGATGATTAAAGACGATAGCTGATGACAAGAATGGACAGGTGACGTCGTTTGAGGCAAAGTTGAGATCAAACGAGTAGTGACAGATCGAAAGAGACGCAATGGTGTTATATCAGCTTGGTTACGCCTAGCCAAATCATCGTTTGAAGTTCTGCCTTATCCTACTCGTATACTTCGGTCGGTACTATGGTGGCAGTATAGGCCGCTAGGAGGTATCATGAGGCCGCATATCCCAGACATCGGCATCAACGCAAGCTGTACCCCACTGCTCTGAACCTCGATAGACAGCGCTGCTAGCGTGTGGTTGTGTAGCTGTTGGCCCCTTGCAGCCGGTGTTGCAGCCAAGACCACTGCGAATAAACGGGTTGTCAGGAATCCTTCACGGCGTTTCCATTTTGGCTGCATCTCAACACTGTCACTCATCACGCCGCCGCAGCCAGCCGGCAACATGTTCCTGTATAGTTCATGGCTGAATGACTCCTGGCGCTATTATTCATCCGGGGGAAAGCGCGGAAAATGTGCTCGAAAATGTCTCTAAGCGGAGTCCGCAAGGAGGCCCTCGTTCTTCAGCTGTTCCACCGTTCTTCGTGGCGTTGTTTGGCAGTTCGGTCGCGGTGGCCCGTGGGGTAAGGAGAGTGCCCAGAGCTGGGCTCTTCGACATCGGATGTTCTCTGAAGTTGGTGTTCAGAGTTCGCTACTCTCTCAGCTACAATACCTTCCTCGTGATAAGTCGTTGGTCTTGCCAGAACTGTGTTGCGGCTCCCTTCTCAAGCTACATTCTCAAGTATCAATTGACCCCTCCAAAGATACCTCACCTCTTGGGGGATAATCGCGGCCCAGGGAAAGTGACAGATTATTAGAAAAGCCGTATTCTATTCGCTTCAGCACCACCGCATGAGAAAGCTACGCCTATGGTAGTTATTGAAGCTTTCCTAAGACGCGCTTGTAACGCAATTCAAGTTGCAACGCAGCCGAAGAAATCTCAAAAGATAGAAATCATACAAGGTGATTCATATCAGTTCTTCCCTTTCTCGTTGTCCTGCGACAATACAACCAAAATCAAACTGCCTAGTATACAGTGCTAACCGAACTATGCCTTCCCTCTGGAGCCTAGGAGATCGAAGAACTTGTTGCAAACGCTGCCGTACACCTCTGTAGCGGCTTCATAGATGTCAGGCAGCGGCTCATCCTTGTTTAACCCATCCTTGATCCTTGCCATAGTGGGATCACGGGCCCATGAATTAATGTTGAACTGAATGGAGTTAATCGTGGAATAAGCAAAAGGTGTAGTCGAGAACGCGACTAGCGACTTACTTTTCGGGCACCAGCCTTGACGCAATCGATCCATAGCTGATCTGGCAATTCGTCTGTGCCGTGTAGAGCAATCTGTGACAGGCTCATTCAGTCCAAAGCAGCTCATCAGAGCGTAAAAAACACTCACGTAGTGGTTGTTCCTCTTGACGATGGTGTGCAAACGTGAAAGACTAGAGTGGCAAGTCAGACACCGTGTTCTTGTACCGCGCTCCGGGCACAACTTACAGTTTGAGGTCAAAGTTGGGTGGGTTGATATACTTGCCATGCAGGTTACCAATGCTGGGGGCCAATAGCGTCGCTCCCGATTCGGACATGAACCTTTCCGCCTTTGAATCGTTGGTCAACTGTGCATCGGAGACGACACGAAGACCTGCCTCTCCTCCTTCTAGACGTCCAAGCTCGACTTCCACAGCGACTCCGGCTTTTGTGGCTCGAGATGTGTGTCGGCGGCACTATGAATTGGCATGTTTTGTAAAACCGATATGCTCCATGGCAGAACGGGAGGCTCACCTCTTCCAGGTTTTCTTCGTCTGTGTCTGCGTGACTAGCATCAACCATGATCGAATCAAACGCTGTCCCACGTTCGGCGAATGACAATGCCGTGTCAATGTCATGCTCGGTAGTCGCATGATCCAAATGGACTGCGATAGGGACCGAAGCTGAATGAGCAAGATTGAGGCAGAAAGCCAAGAAAGGTTCGCCTCCCCAGTCTGTTTTAATTGCAGAGATGTTGGATCATTTTTTGCTGATGCCTATGTATCGATTACTTACGCATGGTGACAGGGAACAGCTGTAGAATTGCAGGTGACCTGGCCTTTTCGGCCGCACGGACAAGAGCTATGGCCGCGAGAGCATCATAGCTACAAGACACAAAGGTAGGGAGTGGTGTAGCGCTCTGGTCAAGCCTGCAGCCAGAAGCCTACTTACCATGTCATCGCAGGAACACCATAGCCTCCTGCTTCTGCCTTTGCTAGAATCTCGAGGGTTCGATTATTGGTCAACGTAGGTGGGAGTGTTTGTTGCATCATGGCGAGCGGATATCAACGAGTGAGAAAGGGTAAGTCGTTACAGAACCGGGTGATACGGTCGTCCAATGGTGCTTGTAGTTAAGTGCTGGCTGTCTGATTTACTTATAATGAGTTCGCGGCTGTTCGCTTGGACAAGAGCTGTAGCGTTAGCGTTCGAAACTCGGAGATAGCCGAGGTCACTGCTCTTGCACGCACAGCAAACAAAGATGGCTCCTGAAACCTGGCTAGGAAGGGAGAGAATTTCCGCATCGATTTCATGCCCAGGGGGGTCGAAAGGCCCTCCCAAGCCCACAGCTCGTTCCCGACAGGAGTCGAAGGAGCGCTCCGTCCGTTATTGGTTTCCTGGCCGTCGCTCCGTTTCTCCGAGCTCGAACGTCGCGACTATCGACCTGCTGGTAGCCGCCCTCGTGCCTCTCCACCTTTTTAGTCCCCCGCACTTTCGAATAATACTCCGCTCTGTATCTCTCGGGATCTCGGACCGAGCCAAGCGCGCCAATTGTGGATGGTACAATAAGTCCAGAAAAAGGCGCTGGAAAAGCTCGCGGAATGTTGAAACGAATGCACGGAATTTTTTGGTTGGGCTAAATCCGAGCGGGACGGTCGGCTTTCTGTTATTCACCCCCCAGCTCGCGCTGTGGCTGGCTGAGCCGAGAAATGGTTACGGTTGATTCTGGAGCACCATCACTTCGCTGGAAGGATGGAGTAGTACGATTTCACTAACTAGCAGCTACCAGTACTGGCGTCAAGAGGAAGAGTGGAAGAGACAGTTCGCCTGTTTTCACAAAGGTGCGCGAACCGCCGGAAGTAAATCCAGAAACGCTCGACTGGATCTCCAAGCGGTGCCAAATGTTGTTCTCCATTATCTCGCCGTGATATATAGGCGAAAGAAATCAAAGTCACGAGCCAGCGAGTGTGTCCAGCATCTATCGCTTTACATCTTGCTCCCAGGGCCGAAGCGGCCCACGTACCGCCGGATCTTCGATTTCGAATCGATGCCTGCAATGGTCTCTTTAGAACATCCCACATCGCTCCGGTATGAACCGTCCTATGCATCAAGCCATGTCATATCATTCACGGGATGAAATCTTGCTCTCCTGTTGCCTCGCTATAGCTTACTCCGTTAAGAAAACTTCCAAGATCCTGCAAGGATTTCTCCTGGAGTAATAGCTGAAGTGCCAGCTATATCGCCTGTCTTCCCTGAGCCCGGAGCCGCGCCGTGCTGTTACTCCAACCAAGCGAAGTTGCTATTGCGGGGCCTCACCTGACCTTGACGTTCGTATCAAGATATATGCCTGCATTCCCGACCAATCATCGCCACTAATCCACGAAAAGTTTGCCTGTATAGCTTCATAGCCTGCGACAATCAAGATCAGTCCACATATCGAGAACAACCATCCGAGGTTCCAAGATGTCTCTTCCTTACGACAACAAACCCGAGACAATGCACAAAGGATTGGTCCTGGATGCAGCGCCCCAAAGCAACATCGCGCCTTATGAGCCAGGAGGTTTAGAAGAAAAGGTAAGTTGCCGTAAAATTTCCTTTGCAATGCTGGTAGCTTACCTGGCGATTATAGACCTTCATCCGGAAACTGGACATGCGCATGATCCCTATTATTTGGTTCATGTATGTTATGGTAAGTCGAATACTCCACTTAGGATGCGAAATAGCAGTCATTGAAAAACGCATCGGCGCCTTGATAGTCGTACCTTGACCGAGCCAACATCGGGTAAGGCGCAACGCCATCAGAATCGCTTCAGAAATACAGCTAATATGATCCGTAAACCTCAGCAATGCCAAAACAGGCGGCATGGAAGAAGACTTAAAACTTACCAGTACTCAATAGTAAGTTTTGAAAGGTATTCAGCAGTAAAGGGCAAGCCTAATGCCGGCCCATCAGCTCTGTCGCACTCCTGGTATTCTTTGTTGGATACGTTCTAGGAGAAGGTGAGGATATTAGCTATCGAGCCTGCATGTTCAGGACTTAATCGGTTCCGGTTGCTAGTGCCTTCCAACATGATTCTTGTTCGAGTCAAGCCGGCAATCTACCTCCCCGCTTTGATGTTCATTTGGGGCGGCATCTCAATGTGTCTCGCCGCCTGCAACTCTTACCAAACGCTCGCCGTTGTCCGATTCTTCCTCGGAGTAGTAGAAGCAGGTTCGTGGAATAAGCAACGCAGCATGGCATGTAGCTTACCCATTCGCATTCTGACAGGTTTCGCGCCCGGTATTCTCTTCCTATTGTCAAGTTGGTACAGGAAAAACGAACTTGCCACTCGATTTGCCCTCTATTACACCGCCTCTGCCTTTTCGGGAGCTCTAGGCGGCCTTCTTGCCGGTGCGATTACCGGTCATCTCGACGGCAAAGGTGGTATTGCTGGATGGCGGTACTTGTTCTTGGTAAGCATTCTAACGAACAGTGTGTAAGTTGTAAAGGTAGGGGACTAACCCAATGCTGCTTCTGATAGATTGAAGGTGCTGCGACCATTGCATCCGCCATCGGTGCCTACTGGGTATTGCCCAACTTCCCGGCCACTACCACTTGGCTTACAGAGCGAGAAAAATGGCTTTGCGCCGCTAGACTGCAGGCCGATGGAGTCGGTGCAACACAGGGTGACGCTGAGACTCTGGGACACGGAAAAGCCTTTAAGTCCGTGCTCAGTGACTGGAGAACCTATGTACGTACCAGCCAACTAACCACCGGGCCCTCACAGCCAATGACTGAAGATGTGTCATCTGCTTCAGGTCATGATGTTCCTCTTTATGATGGTTACCGGAGCTCAAACGATTCAGTATTTCATTCCGTAAGAGTGCCATTGGCTTTCCCTGCTTCGCGACCATGCCTGACCTGACCCTAACCTGGACCTTAGAACTCTCGCCAAGAACATGGGGTACAAGGGCACTACTGCTCAGTACATGACGATTCCTGTAAGTCTGATCAGCGATTGATGAGCGTTTACCAAGCTAACGTCGTCAACAATCTCAAGATTTACATGGTCGCTGTTGTCGGTATCGTTATTATTCCCATGTCTTCCGATCGATTCAAGGAACGACCATTCCATATTGCGATATCGATGGCATTGGGAGCAGCCTGTTTTGCCGTCCTTATCGCCACGCAAAACCACAAAGTACAATATGTATTCTTGTGCTTCGGTGTTGCATTCATCTACGCAAACGCTCCCCTCGTACTTGTATGGACCAGTAACATCATCTCTTACCCGGCTGAGAAGCGAGCCATCACACAAGCATTCGTTAACGCCATGGGTAACAGCGCCTCAATCTACGGTTCGTTCCTATGGCCAGCCAAAACAGGTCCAAAGTATACGATGGGGTTCTCCGTCACTCTTGCAATGCTTGCAGCCTGTTCAATGGGTGCTCTGGCAATGCGATTCCTCAATAACAGGTATCCCTACCACTACGAACTCCCGGCTCGCCGACAGGATATCGAGATGCCCGACGAGATGGGCACGGGCGCAGACAGCCCGATCGAAAAGTCCGAGATCGTACACCGCGAATAAGGAGCACAAGAGCGAGGTTTAAAATACAATAAACGACGTCAATATCTGGTGTAAGGGTACAAGATGGTTCAGCAACTGTCTTTTTTATCTCGAATGAAATGTACTAGTCAAATGACTGAATGTAATATAGTGTGCATGTGCGATTCCTAGGATAATATGAGATGTATCATGATCATGACAAGAGGTGTCTCTCGATGCTCGACTGTGGATGTTAGGTTGGCAAGAGCGACTCACTCCCCCCTTCCCTGGTTGTTACCTAACCATCGTGGCAAAATTCCTACGTTTCTCGCAATTGCGAGGGAAGGTGAAGACGACTCTTCTCATGCAACGTAATGGTATTGTGTTATCGCCGTCACTCCATGAGCTACCCCAGATCTGCTACATCGTCAACGTTCCCTCATTAGATTTACCACCTGATGCACCGCCCGCCTCTTCTGCAGCAAGCAAGGCGCTCGTAGCTGTCGTCGAGACAGTGCCTCGTGTAGGCATTGCATCGCCCATGACCTGCATCTAGACTGTAGTCTCCATCATATCCTCCGTATCGTCGCTTTGACCGTTGCCGCGCTTCTGTGTCGCCCCTGACAAGGATGTTTGAGGCTCCTCATCGGGCACCGTGCTATCTAGGCGCGCCTTCTTTGCTGGCTGAGAGGAAGCCGACAAAGTCGACGACTCGGGCTCGACCCGATTTCTCTTCCCGGTTTCGTTGATCGTCTCAGGAGTTGCCTCAGTAGAGGTGGTTTGTTCTGCCGCTGCCTTTTTCGCTTTTTGGTTAGAACGATTCAGTCGTCGAGCTGCCGCCCGGTTAACAGTGTTCTCCGCACTGGGAATTCTATGGATCGGTAGATAGTACATGAGAACTGATTTGACGATGTTATCGAGAAGAACCTACACTCTTGTAGCATGAAGCAGGAAACCTCCAGTTCCACTAGTAGACATTGTCGGATGGGTTCGACCGGGTAAGACTTGGTATCGACGCATGAAGCTCTCGGTGACACTCGGTGCCAAATACTCAGGCCTCGAACGCATCCCATTCAGCGTCTGCGCAAGGATAGACTGGAACTGAGAGTAGACAACGATAGGCGTAGATCCGGCCAAGTAGGGAGTTAGCCGGCTAAGGAAAGATGGGGGAGACACCATGCTAGCGCTTATTAGGCTGAGAAGAGTTTAGACATGGACAACGTAAGCGAAAAGGGAAAGAACGCGATATACCAGTTTGACTTACCCGTCCCAGCTTCCACAATGCAGCTCATCGCGTGCACGTTCCAAATCCGCCAATTGTTTCCCCTTTCTCCTCGCCTTGGCTTGCAATTTCCTTTCCCGCTTCTCCTTCTCCGCTTCATTCTCTCCTTCTGGTATTTCATCTTCTTCGTCTTCTCCGGCATCCATTCCATCAACCGCCGTGTAGTCTTCCGACGCAAGACTCCAGTTCAACCATCCCAGACAGCGATCAAGCACTTTCCTCTCAAAGTTCATCGCTTCCAGCACCGGCCAACCAGGTGGGCTGTCTGAATCTGTCAGAGCGAAAATGCGGCCATGGCCTCCTAGGCGCTCCAGGATTGAACCGATAAGGAGTCCTCCGGTATCATCGACAACAAGATAACGACCTCCTGGCCGAATGTTTGAAAGATTAAGTAACTGGGACAGTGTATCACGACGGAGGGCAAGGATAGTCGCCGGTGTCCGAAGGTTGTAGTAGTCGATAAGGTTGTTAGGCGTCGGAGCTAATGGCGTAACAGCCATCGAGTACCTGCGTATGATTGTTACTTTGATCAGGCCGCTACGCCTTCTTTCGACATTGACCCGTACAGCACTTACTTCTTCTCCTTGCGCTTTCTCCACTTTTCCTTGCTAAACTCCGTTTTCAGCTTGAATCTGTCATGTCTCTCCTCCTGCCTCCTGATGATTTCAGCGCCGTCAACGCCTTGAGCTCGTAGAGCGTGAATCTCCTCCGCGGTCAGGAGATTCGACTCGGCTTCTTGACCCGAAATGTCATCGATGAGCTCGTTGGTGGCATCGGTTTCCTCTAGATCGACATTGAATGTCAGTTTCGCACGTGATGATCGATGCGTAGTTGGAGGGGACTAACCCAATTCTTCTATTCTTCCAGGTCGTCGTGGTATCAGAATATTTGCGGCAGCCTCCGCAGCCTCGTTGCCTGTCACAACCTTCACCTTTTCCTTCTTTCCCGCCTTCTTTCCCTTCTTCCCTGCAGGTGTTTTGACGTCCGAGCCAGGACCTTCAGCTACCGGAGTGTCTTCGTCCAGCAGAATTGCAGCTTCAGCAGCGTCCGGATTTGCAGATGATGTGGATGAGACGATTTCGTAGGCAATGTCGTAGTGCTTTCCTATCAGTTCACTGGTAGGAAAGGAACCATACTTGCCTAGGGATGTAACGCTGTGGAGTAGGTCATGAGCTTTATGACGAAACTGAGACCTCAATGTCATATTACTTACCCGGAAGCTGTGACCAGGACACTCTTGATTACATCACTCGGCAGTCGCAGCATGACCGAGTCTCCTTCCCTGATCACGTTCACTCGCCTTATCATGCTTTCTCGGATCGACTGGACGGTTTCTGGAGCTTGAGCTGCTTGACGACGGGCTTTCGAATGAAGAGCTGTGTGGATCGATGATTTCGGAGGATGGTGGGGCTGTCGTGTGTTAATTGTAGCTGCCATCTTGCTGCAATTTGGCTGGCTTTACAGGGCGCGTCCTTCCCTGGGCAATATGAGTCGCCAACGGTCCTAGCTGCTACCACGAGTAGCGAGGGTTCTGGCAGCTGTTCTGGCCAACATCCTCACAACGAGCTTCACAATGTGAACTGACCGATATCCCGATCATATTCTCCATAAAATTGTACCCTGCGCCCGGCGAGAGCTGGGCCGAGATCACGATTTCCCGATTTCTCGATAGCGTTGCATTGTCGAGTCTCGAGCAGCTCCTTGTAATATTACCGATACACTCGAGCTAGACATCGACGCCCTCCGTCTGGGCGGCCATCATCGATATATCCTCTTCATATAAGGGTACCTGTTTTCACCGGTAAAGAATCCAGGCACCATGGCATCCGTTACTAGGGCACCCAGTTCGCAGAGCACTAGCTCGGCGGCTACAGGAACCCTACCGCTGCCGTTTGCTCAGGCTGCGGTCCCTCCTCCCAAAAAGGAATCTCGCGGCCCTCAGAGGTTCGTAGCTCTGGATCTTCTCATTGCCGAGCTGAAACGCTGACAGACTCCCAATCTCCCTCGATATGCCTCCAGAACGTCAAAGACAGCTAACAAGCTTAAAGTTCTTCCATCGACGTCCACTCCCGTTGAGCCGATAGATGAGGAGGAGGATAGCGATGTTGATGCGGATCTCCCTGAACGAGCCAATCCGCGAGCGAAACCTGCAAAAGCAAATGAACAGAGTGAACCCGAGGGAGTTGAGGTGGGTAAACAATACGCAATCCCGACATGATGATGACCGTTCATTCCGCGCTGACGTCCCACCGTGGAGCTTAGTTCTACACCGCCTTGTCGCAAATCCCTGCTGGATCCGCAAGGAGAGATGCAATGCGTTTGACTAAAACGGAAAAGTCTAAACTGCCTCGGGTGACGGCATATTGTACTGCTGCGTGAGTGCGAGAGATCCGCTTTCTGCAATCCGGAAATGCAGGGCTAATGAGTGATCTGTCAATCAGTGGCTTCAATCTTCAAGCTTTGCAAGCTTGGTTATCTGCCAGACCTTCTGCATACCGCTGCAACCCCCGTTTATTCGACACCGACTGTCTTCACACGCCGTATCTCCCTCCGGTATCCTTCCTTACGCAATCTATGCAAAAGTCACCTCCCATCAAGACGCGCCGAAAAAGCACAGGTAACGTCAACATGAACTCGAGAAGTAGAGATGTCCCGGAGGGGGATCTGCTGGGACTAGAACAAGACGGTAAGCGCTCTGGCTGATTTAGTTATGATGCTTACTTATACCGGGTTTAACTCCATATGCCTTGGCAGAGGAGAACCCTATGCATTGTGGATCTCATGCAGACGGAATTGACGAGAGCGAGGCCCTTCTCACTCACAAACGTGAACATCAGATATATGATCGTGAACAGCATGCACGAGATGCACAAGCTGAATCTGCGCGTGAAGCTGAAGCGATCCGCCAAAGACGGGTGACGGGCTTCAAGACCCGCCCGTCTGCGTTGGCGGGCGATGCGCCTCCAAAGCGAAGGCACTCAAGGGGATCGATTCATAGTGCGAACGGGAGTGATTGGGAAGGGGACGAAGATGAAGGGGATGAAGAATGGGTGCCAGATCTTTTTGTATTTGAATATGGAACCGTGGTGATCTGGGGAATGACGGAGAGGGAGGAAAAGCGGGTCTTGGCTAGCTTGTAAGCCCGATGTGCTAATTTTCGATAAGATCCAACATGTGTACTGATATCCTTCCTCTTCTCTTCGATAGACGAAAGTTTGAGATTGAAAAGCTAAATGTGGAAGATATCGAGATGGAAGATCTGAATTTCTACTACGCAAACTACTCTCGGTGTGTCGATACGCCCTGCGTCCATCTTGCTGAATACTAATTCCTGCTATTGCACATGCAGAATATATAACGATGTCATCACGTTGCGAAAGGGCTCCTCATTCATGTGCGTTGTTTTTCGTAGTCAGCGGTGCCGCATGCTGATTTCCAAGAGAAATGGTATAGGACAAAACTTTCATTATCGCATGCGTTGTCGCAATCCGTCAAGATTTCTCTTTTCGAAGAATTGGTTGCAGGAACCATTGATCAGACGAAGGATTTACCGCGATCGCTGTCAGAAACAGGAAAAATCGGGGTACGTGCCTGACATGTTCGTTCTCATCTATATCATGATGACTTACGATACCATCCGTAGATGCCCCGTAAGGAAATCATGAAGCAAATAGGCAGCTTGTTCATTTTGAGAATAAATTGGGGCGGTTCGATCTTGGACTCGCCGGTAAGTTGGTATGGTAAACTCCGAGCGGGCATTGGCTCACCTAACCCTGTCAATCTCATAGGAACTCTTCTGGACCTATCCTGATCTCGAGCCTTTGTACCAAGCGGCTAGGAGTTATCTGGAGATAAATCAACGAATCGACTTGTTGAATGCCCGAGTAGAGGCAAGTGACGCTTTATGAATCTTGCTTACTCGGCTCAGTGACTTACCTTCCTGCCACTGCTATATAGGTCTTGCAAGATATGCTTACCCTGTTGAAGGAGAGTGTCAATAGTAGTCATGGTGAACACCTGGAAACAATCGTTATCGTGCTGATCGGCGTCGAAATCATTCTCGGCATTCTGACTATCCTAGTTGACGTATTCGCTGGATGAGGGGTGCGTGTGGACAAGTCAATCATGGATCGCTGTAATACTGTAATGCCGTTTGGGTTGTACGGCATGTGGTTGTATCTGTCTGTAGCAGGAGTTCTTTTGGAATGCTTTCCAGCCACTTGCCAGTGTCCAACAAGTGGGACCAAGCATTCATTCACTACTTAAAAAACGCGATGCGTTCAATAAACGACGTAGAAAGATAAGGCTCGCATGCTCAAAATGACCTCGTGAAAGCCATCGCCGTTCGTGTTTCAGGATTTATTCCGTTTGGGTCCGTCTTAGCAATCGCGTGCACGCCCTTGTCGTGCCCCGTGAAAAAAACAGCAACGACTGATAGTACTCAGCACCCACATGCGTATATAACTATCGAGGATTATACCATAGGGATTCCCTCTTGCAGGTTCTTGGAGCAGATGAAGCAGCGCAACTTGACACTGAACACCACTTAGTCGCGTAGTACCGAAGTTGTCTACCGAATCTTAGACGTAAGGTCCTTTCATCTACAGTAGGTGTTCACAACCTCGAGTGGAGTGTACTGTGCTAATGATCGCCTGACTGTTTCCCCATCCTGGTTACCAATGCCGTTGGAAGTATAGAATTGTACCTGGTTGAGGCATTTCCCGAGCAACGGCCTGACGCACATGTTCCTTAGTGTTAGGAATCCCGATAGTGCGAAAGCAATCAACGATTTTGCTACTGAGCATCAGAACATCCACAAAGTCGAATTTACTATAGGTAACGAAGACAGCAACAAGAAGGATGTCCTGGAAATCAAGAAGGTGACTAATAGGCTGGACATCGTCATCGCGAATGCTGGTATGCTATTTCTGCTGCTCGCTCATCGGTGGATCGCAACCATGCTAATTATCTCTCGTCATCATAAGTGTCACCTGCCCCCCTTGTTCCATCTACTTAGAAGACCCCGCTGTCTACCAAAACAACTTTTCAGCCAACGTACTCGGACCTTTGTACTCGCATTAAGCGACTCTACCTCTGTTGATGGAAAACGAATCGCATATCACCCCCTTCCTGAGCTCAAAGTCTTCATTGCATCGCGTAGATCATCTTCTATGGAGCCTATAATCCCATGGCTTTGGTTGCTCATGGGTCAGCTAAGGCTACTACTAACGATCTTGCCCTCTCCATCCTGACCCAGAAAGAGCAGTTTGACGTCGTTGTCTTGCCTTATCGTCCTGATAAGCCCAATATGGCGAGTATACCAAATCTTTCCAACTTGAGCTGAATTTCCCTTGGGCGGATTCATGTAGCGCTTCATCAGGCGTTGAAGGCACCGACATGGTTCGTTCAAGCCCCGAAAAATTCGGCCTACGGGTTAGAAACAAGGGTGTCCTCGGTCCCGAGCAGAGCTCCGCAGAGTACGCCGACTTGGTTATTGAGGCCTTCAAAGCCGAACACGGAAGAAAGTTTTGGGTCAAAGCTTCACTGAACCTATTTCCTTAGTAGGGGATGTGACTTGACGCCTTCATGGCAGGTCGCGACTCGAGGTTGGTTATCCCTTTGAACGAGTGGTACAGGTTCTGATCTCTCTCTATACATGCGAAATTATTCCGTTGGAGATGAGCACTTCCTTCAAGCCTGCACTGGATGCGTGCAGGTCCCAGCTTTGGTTGCGCCTTTCGGATTGTTGCATCGCTCACGATTATGCGTTACGCTGGATGTGGATTAACTGAAGCAGAAACGGGATTGACTTTTGTGTATGCCCGCTGGTGCCATTCCAAGCTTCAAGCCTTCCAATACAAAACCCGGAAGTTTTCCATCGGGCGAAAGAAAAGGAACAATCAGAATAGCGTGATTCACACCAGCTTCCTTCCCATGGCTCGTAGTACTCGGTCGCTGCGGAAAAGACACCATCTGCTGGCGCGGGAGAAAAGCAAAATTACACTAGGCCCAAGACCCAAAAAGTTTCGACGCCTGCAGGATTTGAACCTACGCGGGCAGAGCCCAACAGATATCGTTGAACCTAGAGGATTCAAGTCTGTCCCGTTAACCACTCCGGCAAAGCGCCTTCGGTGCAAGCCAAAACTGTGTTGTACATATATCCAAACTGCGCGAAGAAACCTTGCTCTCGTCTTGTCGATCGCTTCACATCGTAAACAAGTTAGAAACGAGGTTAGGTAGGTGGTTAGGTCTGTCAATCCATCCATATCTGCATATCCTGTGCCTATTCAGCATCTTCGACAACCTTTTCAGCCTCCCAATAAAACGGCTCCTCATCCTGACATTACGTAGAACCCAAGTTTCAACATGGGCCCTGCACCGGTGGGACAAGGCGGCTCAAGGCGCGTACCGAGTGCAATCAATATGAGCACAAGGCGCAGTCGGGCCAGATCACCATCAGATTCGCCATCCGACACTTCTACGATGTCTTCTGCGGAGCTGAGTCCGCCTCCAGATACTCCCACAACACCGGCTATAGTGAAGAAGGCAGGTCAAACGACAGCAGACTTGGGGCTATCTGCAGGAGCTCAGGGAATAGCCGGGAGAAGACTACAAGCTGTTCTGGCAGAAGCAGAAGATGCGCGGAATAGCGGTAACAGTGGCGAGGGAGACGGAGGTGAGGAAGATTCGAAAGGCGGAGACGTGGAGAGTATTGCTACGGGAGTACAAGAAAATCAAGATTGGAATCTGGAATTGGAAGCTACCGTGGAGCGTGCTTCTCCGTCGTTATCACCAGTTACACCCAGAGCCGGGACATCCGTCGGAAGTAAAGGCAAAACACAGGGACGATCAAAGGCAAAAATTAACAGAGTGCCGCATCCGGTCCATGCGGAATCTTTAGAGGACGACAGCGATAGTAGCGAAGACAAGACTGACGAAACGCCGCTATTTGACGACACTCTTCCCGCAACCGCCAAGTCCAATGGACAGGCTCATATCAAAGTTACAATCAACCCGAAACAACCGCTTTCCGTCGATCTCCCAGAGAGCAAAGAAGAAGATAATACGAACGCCTCCGGGCAAGATATCGATACATACACCTATCCTCCATCATGTATCCCGCTCAAGCACCTTTCTGAAGCTATGCAACAAATCAAGTTGGCTCGGTTTTTGACGTGTAGGACCGATGGATGTAAATGTCAAGGACTAAAGCCACCAGGATGGCGTCGAGGTGACGGTAAGGAAGAGGATGTCCCGTCCGCCACCGAATCCACTAGAATCGTGCTCTGGGTAGACCCATCATTGGGTAATAAATCAGATCCACCAAATACCGGCGTTGAAGTTGAAGGGCTCGACGCTCTTGATCCTTCCGCGAGAGCATTGACGCACGAGCGGTTATGGGAAAGCTGCGGTGAATGCAGCTGTGGATGGCGTGCTGGAGGGTCTCACGTAGGAGACGGAGAAGCGACAGGAGGTCATACTTTGACCTTGACATCGGATGATATCGACATAACAGAATCTATTCAGTCGCCGAGTCGCGTCGATAAAGATGAGCTGCAACGACGACGAAGAGTGGCGCATCGAGCGGAAGAGATATTCGAGGTGAGTGAACCAGACGGAGGCTCTTTTTATTAGCATGCTGATTTCGTGCCTGCCCTAGGACCACGGAAAGTTGCTGGATTTTGGATATACGAATGACGAGATAGAGGGGATTCTCAAGTACGTCTAACATGCGCAACAAGCTTACAATCCCGGAGCATGTCTAGTTGACATGGATTATACGTGTTTCCTGCATGCAGGCAACTAGAACCCTTTCAAGCAGCACATGGCTCCAAAACTGTTCCAAGCAAAAGTTCTCATAAAGGCCTTCCGCAAACCGGGAAAAGTCTGAAGAGGTCTCGTGAAAGCAGGGAGAGATCGGAAAGCGTGCCAAATTCGGGTGGGGCTGAATTAATCCCGAAAGATCAGATCGATGGAAACACTGCCAACAAGGCGGATGGCGATGCGGACGAAGAAGATAACGAAGACGATGAAGGTGATGATGAAGATGATGAAGATGATGAAGATGATGAAGATGACGAAGACGAAGATGAGTCAGTTAACAAAAGGTCGCGAATCAGCAAGACTGGCAAACGAGGACCTGCCGGACGGGTGCCTCAAAAAACAAAAGCAGATACCACAGGGGTGGCAGCAGGTGGACATGGTGCCGGCAAACAGGCGGCTTCGAAATCCCGCGAGCCTGTATCGATAGTACGAAAAATCGATGGGGATACCGTTGTGGACGGTGAGGGGAACGCTCTTGACAAAAGGGAAGCGGAGAACGACGAGATTGATGGCGATGAAACAGTGGATATAAGCATGGACATCGATAGGGAAACAGAAACACCTGTCACTGCGGCCTTCCAGAGCGAGACCGATACTGGCTTGAAGCAGCAAGAGGAAGCAACCTTAGTCGCCAATTTGACTCAGGGAGTGACGATAGATGTGGAGACAGACAAACTCATAGAGGGGTTGGGAAGCGACAATTTAGATAACATAGAAGACTGGGAAGACATCGACTTCGCAAGTCAATCTTTACCCATAATCATGAGCAGGAAATGGAGCTGACAGCTAGGCGTTCATCCTCGCAGGAGCAACTACCGCGAAAACCAGCGGCAATAGAGTACGAGAAGGGATATATTAGGCTTCCTGTCGTCTCGTCTTCAGCACCCTCCGCCGTCAGCTCGATTGTGCTTGTTGGCCTTAAAAACCTGTTCCAAAGGCAATTACCCAAAATGCCACGAGAGTACATTACTCGGTTGGTATTGGACAACAAGCACTACTCGATGGCGATTGTAAAGCGTGGGTGGCGTGTCGTTGGTGGGATCTGCTATCGCCCTTTTGAAAGCAGAAACTTTGCCGAGATCGTTTTCTGTGCAGTGGAGAGCACAGAGCAAATCAGAGTAAGTCTCCATTTCCCATACAGATTAAGTTTGCGGCTAATCTGGACTGCGCTATGGTAGGGTTATGGCTCTTTTTTGATGAATCATGTTAAAGACTATGTGCGGCAGGCACATCCAACGATCACACATTTCCTGACATATGCAGATAACTACGCTATAGGTTATTTCAAGAAGCAAGTACGTACGATGCTTCGCATTTTTATCCTATTCTTTGTCTAAGATCGACATTTGGGTGCATAGGGATTTAGCAAGGAAATCACATTCCCTAGAGAGAGATGGGTGGGCTATATCAAGGATTATGACTCGGCCAACTTGATGATGGTTTGTTCCCCCTTGCAGTCTACCTTGTCATGCCGTTTTGGACTGAAACGAGCCCTTTCTCACTCTTAGTGTAAAATGGTACCACGAGTGAAATACGCAGATGTCCATCAGATGTTGGCCGACCAAAAAGCTGTGAGCTGAATTCGCGTTATATAATACTACTGTGAAGCTCGAACCTTCTCGTTTTTCTAGACTGTTCTAGCCAAGATCCAGACAATTTCGCAGTCACATATCGTTCGGCCTGGCCTCGCTATATTCAAAAACCGGAAGCCCGGCGAGGAGATAGAGTTGGCGAAGGAAGACATACCAGGTCTCGGTGCGTGTCAAACCGATTGTCGCAGAAGTTGGACCGAACAACTGATTGACCTCTCTCCTTATTCATAAAGTCGAAAGCGGTTGGGATGCACGAATGGACGAGCTGTATGAAACGTCATGCTGTGTTTGCCAAATCTTTGCTCAATCTTTGTTTTATATAGCTTGAGAACATCGATTCGACCGCCACAATACGTCTTATTCCAACAAATTCTCAATGACTTGGTGGACGACGCGAATGCTTGGCCATTCACGAAGCCCGTCGACAGGACTGTAGTCAAAGATTATTATGACGTTATTTCGGCGCCCATGGGTGAGTTCGAGCCTCTCGGCATCACCAGACGCGTAGCTGATCAGCGCACGACTGGAAAGATTTCCAAACAATGGAGCTCAAACTCGAATCAAATCATTACAAAGATCTAGAAGAGTTTACCAGAGACGTCAAACTTATCGTCGCAAATTGCAAACAGTATAATGGCCACTCTAACGATAATTCTTATACGAAAGCTGCCAATGCGTTGGAAAAGGCTTTCAACAAGATTCTTATCAAGCGCACCGCGCAGGCTACTGGAAATTCTATAGACAAGCAGGATAAGAAAGACAAGAAAGACAGAAAGTGAAACGGTTTACACTGCTCTACAGTCCGATACGTTGTAACAGGGGTAGATTCAGACGGGAAACCCTCCGCTCTATAGCGCTAGGGTGAGATGCACACCAACCATACACACCATTGATGATTGAGTCGAGGCGAAGGACTGGTCACGTCAGAATCTTCATTATACTTGTCCACTTTACAACTTAGGATTATTCTAAAGACCGCTGAAATTCCATACAATTTAGTTCTGCAGGTTAAAACGCGGCCATCCAAGCTTCAGGCATGCAAGCCAACAGCTGAGTATTAGTCGCCTGTGCGATGAGAGTCGTGACAACAGCAGTGATCGGAGTTAAATCGTTCTACAGATATAGACATATCAGCCACTGTAGCAAAATCACAAAGAATTTTATGCAAGCATACCTTTTCCAGATTCTCGCCTGTAAAGCCAAGTTCGGCCGTTCGACGAACCCAGCCCTCAACATTGGCATAGACAGAAATTGGGTGATCGCTTTGACGATTATACATGGTAAACCACAGTGATACCTAAGAAGTGGAACGCTTAGTCCAATTTCATGTTAGTCTGCATTCAAAGGACTCACCTCGTCTCGTAAAAACAGAGTTAGGCAGCTTTCGAGGTCAAATTCAGGCATCGATAGACTTCTTGCCATAGCGATGACACTCGAGGTCAAGAGGCCTTCTATGCCTGTGGGAGTGATAAAGTGCTGCATGTTGGGGGTCAACCTGAAAGGCACCTTTTCGTTGCATCGATGTATGGGAGCCGCGGCATCGAACGCTAAAGCACAAATCGAGTTAGGACAAATTTGACGACAGGAAAACGAACGCTCGTCTTACAGGGTAGGACTTCGCTCATGTACATCAATCCCGTCTTCAAGCTGAAATGGAAACGGCCCGGAGTTCGGTTGCTGAGGCACGCTACATGCGACAAGAACATGCTCGCAGCGGTTTGCAAGGCAAAGTGTTTGCGCATGAGCCAAAGAGACGAGGCATCGTTAAGAGTGCGAATCATGTACTACAAAAACGATCGACCGAATGAGCAAGGCATGATCTTGAAGGAAGTGTAGGAGGCACTCACGTTCGTCAAGACATTCTCAGGAATAAATTTCTCGGCAATCTCCTCTACCAATTCCATTCGCGCCACCTTGTACTCCGGAGTTTCTTGGTCAGCCTTGGGATCCTAAGAGATGAGGAGATTCCGGAGCGTAAGTGCATGACAAGTCTTCGAGAACAATCACCCCTACCTGTGTAGGATAATATATCTTGCGGAACTGATCAATGAAGTGTAACATTGGCACGTCTCGTAGCATGTTGTGTCTTTTGCAATGATCATCAAAGACGTCCTGTAACGTGAGGTAACTGGAGTCATTGACGACTAGTCTCAGACTAGGCGTCAGCGGGACGGCAGCAGGAAGATGTATAGCCAAATTTCGCTTTCGGCTTTCCTTGCGTCGACTCAGGACACTCGAAGATGCAAAGAAGCGAAATCAGATCAGGATGGCCGAAGGAATTGATATGCTGGTACTTACCTGTTCATGATTCTGAACAATTGCGCCAAGCGTTCTTCCCTTCTGCAATGCCGACCAGATGGAGACTGAATGGCAAAAGTATGGCTGGATCCATTGTGGCCTATAATGGTAATGCGCCGGAAACAAAAGCCAAAGCCGCGGGCGAGTTCCAAGATAGACGAGAAGCGTCCAATCTTCACAAAGTCGTTGTTGCTGTCAACGTGCTGTAAACAGGTAATGATTGAGCAAGTGCCGAAAAGGGAAGAAAGGTTCAAGATACCTACCTCGATGTATTGTCCAGGTATTTCAACTTCGTCAAACTTGGTGTGATGGAAATCAGACAACAGACAATCTCCGATATCAAGAGCTTCCTTTCGAGGGCGATTGTCCAGCCCTTGCTCGTACCGATCATGCAATCGCTGCATGCGTCGGATGTATTCCCGGAAGGTGATCTGATGCGCCAGGAAATTCTCGTGCATGATTTGCTGAAGCTACAGAGCACGATTCAGTCAAGGATTCACGCCAACACGAATGCAAATACCATACCTTAAGATCATGTCGGATATTAGCAAGAGAGACATGAATCTTTTCTCTGATGTTGCGCGGCAATGGTTCATCGTCGTTCGGAATTCTCGTCTTTTGCGCCCATTGCTACAAGCCGACGTTTGATTAGCTCCAACTATCATGTCAAGAGACCCAATACTCACACTCATGGCATCCGTCAGCAGCGCGGACAGGAATCTGTACACATCCTCTTCAGGCGGCGCACGCGATCTGACGTTGATGTGATCTACCATCTTCTCCATTGACAACGCTAACAGGGGGAATGCTGTTTTGAGTATGTTTAGAGTATCGTCAACATATTCTTGAGGTTGTCGAGGAAGTTGGAAGTTCGGGGGAACATTGGGTTGAGATCCCGCCGGCTGAGTTTGTTGTTCAGCTGGCTTTTTCTCCTCAGTTGCAGTAGCTTCCACAGCTTGTCCATCGGATGATTTACTCTGTTCACCCTGCGTCCCACTTTCGGCAGGACCCTTTTCATCCGGAACATCGGGAGCTTCGGACACTTGTTTTTCACCGCCGGGGGCTCTCGAAGTCTCTTCCGGTTGATGTTGTACATCCGGAGGCGCTTCTGACTTCGTCTCTGCTTGTTCAACTTTGATGGTCGGCGTACCTTGGCTGGGTGCTTGGCTCCCTTGCGACTCTGTTGGATTGGCGTTCTCTTCGATGGATTTGCCGGAAAGTTCTGGCGATGGATTCGCAGCTTGATCTTGAACAGCCTTCTGACGTTTGATACGTTCCAGCTCTTGGGCACGCTTCGCTTGCGCATGTGCCATCTGCCGCTGATTGAGAATAAAGTCTTCTTTATGCGTGCGGAGTTGATAGAACAGTGCCTAATCACAATCATACGTTAGCCGGAAATTCGCAAGTATTTCACTATGCTACTTACTTGAGGGAATGACTTGGCGATCTTGACCAACACATTCCTGGCTTGTCGAGCTTCGCGATGACTCAGTGACAATAGCAGTTGCGGGATGAGGGTGATCCAATACCAGATGGCATGATCCCCGCGATACATCTCAAATGCTCGCGAAATCGCATGACTGGCATCGTCCAGACCAAGCAACCAGAGGACCCGAATAAGCAGTTTCCTCGCCTTGGCTGACTTGTATAAGCCAGCTGCTTGCATGTAACATGACACGGCATTTGCTGCGTGATTCATCCGAGCGTGTTGATATTGCTGAATCCATTCTTGATCGGGTAATCGAGCTTTACCTGGTTCTGGCTCCGGTTGTTCTGGAGCACGAATTGGCTTCTCCCTGAAAAGCCGATCGTTATATTTACCCCATTCCGCCCAGGCCTTAGGTAAATTCAAATCCATTTGCACCGCTTGAGCGAAGGCCAAGTTGGAATCCTCGTTGTTGCCAAGCTTGGCCAGGAACATTCCCTTCAATGTCAAGAACTCAGCTTTCTGAGGTGGTGCGAAATACATCAAGTTGGTTGTGCTGATGCTGTCCAATCCGTCGGCAAATTTCTCCGGCCGCTGATAGAAACACATAGCCTGTTCCCGCAACTTCAGGAACGCTTCAGAAATTTCGATATTGGGCAATGCGTAAATCTTGCTGAGAGCTGTAGTGCAAACTTCCGATAGCTGGTGTTTCCTCGCGACATGTCCGAATCTGTTGATCATCCAGGCCGTCTCATGGTATCCCCGGAAACCGTAAGTTGCTGTTTCCCCAGATGGGATCAAAGGCACGTAGACTTTGGTTACAGCAGAGAAGACGTGCTGTCGCCAAGCGAGCAAGTCACTCCAGACGCTAATATCATCCCAGAAATTCGGTAAACGTTCTCTCCATGTTTGGAATATAGGTTTCAAGTCCTGTGTCACTCGCGTTTCGAGATTCTGCTGGTTTGTTAAGGTAAGACTTTCGAAAACTCCTGCAGCTTCTTGTAATTCCACAAACTGCTGGAATAGCTGCAATAGCGGGGCATGTGCCGACGATAGCTGAGATGGCAAAGAAACCCATTTCCGTATAGTGAGCTGAACAGCTTCATCCAGCACCCTGAGAAAATCGGCAGGCTTCTCCTGGCCTGTATGAGCCTTTATCAGAGCAGTGTATGCCTCAAAAACTTTTCGTCGAGGTGTCGCAATATCGGAAACGGCATCCAAAGTTCGCTCGATCATTTCTCTATCGGTCGAACCCCAATCGGATAGACGCCAGGCGCATTCGAGAAGAAGGTCATGGTTGCCTTCATGGCGGGCAAGATCGGTAAGAATGTCCCATTGCTGAAGCTTCGTAGCAGCTAAGATCCAATGATCTTGCCACAAAGCGCATTCGTTTTCGGTGTAGGGAATGATACCAGCCTTTACCCGGCTCTGAGCAAGCTCATACATTTCCTGTGCTCGCGGCCATAAGCCATTTTGTTCGAGTGCAACTCCAGCGTTGGTCTCTTCGTGAAGACAGCGTCGTCGCCAAAGGCCATAGAACAGATCCTCTTCGCCGAGTTCGGCGTACAGTTCAGTAAGGGCATCGGCACAAGCGTCACGTAGTTCGTCGGTCTCGACGAGCTCCATATCTCGCTGAACTATTTCGATGGCGATGTGCCAGGCGTTATACGTTTTGCCAAGGTATTTGACAACAAAGGGAGGCAACAGGAATGTATGGCCACAGACGAGGACCCCTCGAAGTAACGTTTGGACGATGTTGGGTTTTTGTTCGAGTTGCTCCATGTGGTATTCTTTCGTCAACAAGCCTAGGGTCCACCTCTGGATGTTAATCTGTTGCGGTCGAGGTAACGTGACCCAACATTCACGGAAGAATTTTGGCCAAATCGCGTCCGCGGCAGCATGATCCAAATGCAGTAAACGTCGAAGAGAAGTTAGCATAACCTTCGTGTCTAGTTGAAGACTGGGTTCCGATGCTTCGCCTTCCTTTATTTCTTCGACTTCCATCACGCCTAACGAAGGTTGGTTGGCTTGTACACAGCCAATAAGCAAGTCTGTTGCCAATGCCATCCAATAGGTTCCCTTGACATGCTCCCAATTCTGGCCTACCAGAATGTAGCGCAGACGACCGAGAATGTCGTAAGGAAGTGATTGCTCTAGCATGTCAACGAACCGATGTCTTAGCTTTGCATCAGCACACCGTGTGCCTAGCAAGAAGGGACCTTCTAAACGATTGGTCAGATCGGATCGATCTAAGCTGTCATCTTCGAAGATATCCAGGAGAAGCGTGAGGTAGTCGTTGTATAGCTTTGAGACCTCATCTCCACGGCTTTCCCAGGTGGTAAGCTTTTGCAGCAAACCAGCCTTCTCCCTCGCGCTAGGGACGTTGTCTTTGCGTTCAAGAATCCATTCTCGCAACATATCCAGGATGTAGCGACACAACTGTGCACTTCCGGAATTTTCGATTAGATGGCTGATTGCGGATAGATAATTTCTTCGCTGATCCTTCAGTTCCGCTAGCCGAGGTTTGCAGAGCCCTAGTATTGAAAGAACAGATCGGAGTGCGTTCTCGTAGGCCGGCGTGTTTATAGAATTGCTAGTGCACTCTCGGGCTAGTCGCGTGATAAGCTTGGTGATGGAAACGTTCATAAGCTCGAGCTTGTCGGGCCGGGCTCTGACGTAGCATTGCAGGACGAACAAGGGGCCTTGCAATCTATCTCGCGCACCAAGTGGCTTATCGGCTTTGTTTAAGCTTCCCACGATATTCTCGGCCCATTGCTGGAAAGTGCTAATTTCTGGACCCGGAGCTTCCTCTTCGTCTACCTTCGGAAGACATTCAAACATTTTCTCGAGGATTGGCCGAAGGATGTCGTGAAGAGGCACGTAATCACTGAGTACGGCTGACTCCAGTAATTTGCTGAGCACAGCCAGATGGCCAGTAATCCACATCTTGTCCTTGCCTGAGCAGACGATAGAAATTACTTCGGCAGAGTTTGATACGATGACGTAGTTCGCATCAGTGACTTCCTATAGAAGTGACGGAAGAACATTAAAAAAAACTTGATCAATATACTCTGCAGGTCTACTCACAGATAACATCGTACGCTGGAAAAATGTCAATTTGGCAGTTACACCCGGAAGTCCATCTGGTCCGAGAATCTCGCGCAATAGGGTGAGCGCCCGAGCAGTAAGACCCCCTCTACTAATAGGCTCCTGCGATGTTGACACAAGCCTGACCAAGTAGCTTGTGATCAATTCACGTACGTGAATGGGCAGGGACCATCCTCCTGCATTGATTGGACTGTTGCTCGGGGGTGTGCTTGCATTTCCGGCCGCGTCAACCCGTTGCTTTTTGTTGGCTGTTTGCGTTTCCGGGGCCGTGCGTTTCTTGCTGTCCTCGTTTGCAGCTTTCATCTGATTGCTGGCAGTTACACCCGTTAATCGTCTCCGTTCCCATCGGAAGATCAGTTCAACGATGTCGATTGTCAGCTTCTTCATGTCAGCCGTAGCGGCGGGCACGAATCCCAGTTTTGTCAAGGAGTTCGCCATCATCGCCACGAAAAGATCGCGGCTATTATAGAATAAATCTGGATTGCTGACCAGCAGTTCACACACCGTGACAAGTTGCGGTGTTGTACCTCCTTCTTCAACCAGAAAGCGTTTTGTCGCCATCGCCCAATGTGCATGGCCGGTTGCAGGCGCAGGATCCCTTTTCGGCAGACTTCGGGCCAAAACATCTGTCGCTTGCCTATATATTGACCTTGCTTCGCTTTCCTTTACACGGAGCAGGCCATTCCAAGTCTTCCTGACAAGGTTCTCGGGTGACTCATATACGGTGAAGAATCGTCCCGCAAGCAGATAGGCCATGGATTTCACGGTTGGATCAGTAGAACCCATGCAGCCCCATGCGACCTTAATGATATCCTTCCGAACTGTTCCTACGATATTCGATGCAAACTCTACGAGAATCGATGTCATATGCACGATCTCAATAGTCAAACTATCGTTGGTGGGCTCCTTACGTTGCTGGCGTTGTAAGAATGGTACCCAAATATTCGATGACATCACTGATGCTGTCTGAGGGCGTATGATCGCAACATCTTCCGGTTTGTCGCCAAGCGGTTTCGCCGACGGTGATGACTTGTTTCCATCCTCGACTGCCTTGTCTGCATTTGGCGGTGCAAGACGAGCGTAATGTATCCATAACATTGGATTGACCAAGTATCGGAAGGTGTTAATCTTGCACAAGAGACTGTGAGTTTGGCTACTGTAAACACCCAAAGCGTGTGCAAAAATATCTCGTTTGAGATCGATGTCGTTGCATATCGTCACCTTGCTGTAAATGAAATTAGAGATTTCGGCTTTGTCCAATACCGCGTACATGTCAAAGGCTTCGACAAGCTGGAAAAGAAGATCGACGGTGAGGCGTTTGTCAACGTCCATGCTGTTGTCCAAATACCGCATGAACATGCCAATGATAAGTCCGGGCAAGCGATCGTAGATTTGATAGGGATTGCTTTGCTGAGTTGAATGCGCTCTTCGAACCAGGTTTCGCCATACTTTGATGATAGCTAACAACGTGGGCCGTTGTTCCTCAAGCCATTTGTCAGAGTTCTGACTCAATTCGTTGATAAGCTGAACTCCATGTAATACTTCGTCATTGATATCGTCCCCGGCCAAGCATGTCGTTGTCAAACGTTCAACTTGCTTGGAGAGTTCTTCGGCAAATCGTGGAGCTTTTTGGCTTCGAATGACACACAAGTATGTGCGCACGATATCAGCATTGCTGATGCTTTCGAGCAGGAAATTTACGGCGTCTACAGGATACTTGTTGAAATATAAGGCGAGGTTGGTTGTAAATGGTCCAGGCTGAGACTGATGAAGCTTGCTCTCAGCATCCGCCACGAGCAGCGTCAAATCTTTCAAGAACGTGTTTGCAGCTGACGGCAATAAACGGAACACATTGACAAGGCGGACCATTCGCGCAATGTCTTGATTGTCTTCGTAGGGTTTGACGGCGGCATTGGCCAACATGGTAGGATCTGCGAGGCTCCGGAAGTGGTCGAGCAGCTTGACACCGATTTCGACCTTGAAGTAATTAGTGAGGAGTTCCAGGAAGCGTGCAAGACCTTCAAGTCCGGAAACACTGAGTCTTCGAGCGTCAGCGAGGTTGACCAAAATGGGGCGTAAACCCGTCTGCAAAATGTCTTTCGGTAGTTTCGTCTGTATCGCCAAAACGCTCCTCAGACCTTCATGTGCAACCTCTACGATTTCAGGCGAGGGGGAATACATGTGCTTGAAGTATACAGATATAATTCTGTTAAAACAGTGCACGACAATCAGCAACACCTTTTCAAAGTAAATCACGTGTTACTCACTTAGATCGCAGCGGCCCATTCTGACCGGTAAAGAGTTGCGTTGACTCCATCCCCGCACACAGCAACCGTAAGCAAGCCACCCTTAAATTGCGCAATGAAACTTCTAGACCGTGGTGCGTGACTCTGCCTATCAAACTTGCATCGTCCGCATCTGCTAATGCTATGGTTTCATGGAAAAGGCGCAACAACTCGTCGTTCTCCGCTGGGACGATAGGTTTGACCGAAAGCAGGTATGTGATTGCATCCACATTCCCGATTTGCATGCCAAACGGAAGGGCTCGAAGCGGTTTGTTGAAGATCGGTCCTGATGTTTCGTTTAGTAATCGTTCTTTAGCGGGTACTTCAATCAAATCGTGAACCGAGATCTGCTTTAAATCTGCTAAAATCTGGATGCATTCCTTGGTTGTCTCTCGAACGATGCGCTGCTGACTCGGGAGCTCGTGAACCAAAAGGTCCACAAGTTTGCGGAATCTCGCTTCGAGGCGTGGATCTGTTTTCTCTGAGTTCTCGGTAGGGCTGCTACCCATCTTGATAACGACTTTCAGCAAGTCTACGACTTCTGGTAGGGTTCGCGGAGTATCCTTGGGCACATCACGAAGGACGAAGAACAGTGCTCGAACATACTCGAGTTGCCTGTCGGGGATCCATTTTGCTTGCAACGGCTCCTGGTCGGCTAAAACTTGTAACCCTAGACATCCAGCCAATTTTCGAGACCAACCCTCTTCGTAACAAAGTGCTGCGAAACGCGAGAATAAGGCCATTAATATCGGAAGACCCGCTTCTTTCGCCGATGTTCCTGGTTCCTCTTGTAGCTTGTCCTTGAGACCGATGAAGTCGTCAATAATTTGGGTGAATAGCTCTTTTGTCTTCAGTCGATCATAGACCACCCCATCTGCTACGCCCTGCACTAATCCAGTGACTACGGAGGACGACAGCAGGGAGATTCGTTTTGAATGAGGGCTTTTTTTGCGGCGGTTTTTTATGTCCATCGCAAAGACTTCGTTGGAGAGCTTCCGGACGTGTCGGACTACGTCTTCCCGGTGTTCTGGGATTTGACAAGCTTCGAGCAATCCTTTGATCACGCTGACAAACACCGGCTCTTGATCGACCGCATGAAAGGCCTGTTGATTGAATCGAGTTCAGCAAGTTACACCAGAAAGAGACGAAATCGAGATGAATATACCTCGGTCATAAAGAGTAGACTGCATTGTTTGAGCATGTCAACTGCAGGGCCTCTGTTAGCTTCCAAAGGGTTTTGGATTTGACCAAGGGCGATGTTGATCCACCTGCTAATTTCGAATTCTCGATCCGAGCCATCCACCTGAAGCTTTGCATAGACTTCCTCGCCGCTTGGTTGATATTCGAGGAGATATGGCATCTGGTGGAAACGACGGTTCCTTCCACCCAATTTTCCCAGTATTTTCACAGCGGCATGTGAATGAAGGTGATCGAAGGGTACTGGTTTAAGGAGATTGTACAATGCGTTCATAAGATCGCGTAGCACAGGCGCCATCGTCGGATCGAGAAACTCAGCCGTTAGGTTATCGATGCATAACTCCAAAGTACGCAGACCTTGATTGACCAAATCTGTACCCGCGTTGAGAGCATAGACGAGTGGTTTCATCAAGTATCCCAAATGCGGGAGTAAATTAGTAAGTCGAACAGGAACCGTCAAACAAAGTTCGACGAATAGATCTCGCTTGGATGGCTCGGAATGCGTGAGCAGATGGTTGAGCGTCTCCAGCATCTCCTCGAGAATCGGAAGCACTTCCTTGTACAAGGCTTCAAATCGACCACCACCGATAGACCTATAAAGGCAAAAAAGACGAGGAAATTCAGCTCCTGATGTTCTCTGGCTTGATGCGAAGCCCATACCTGAACAACGCTCTCAAAATCTGGTAATAAGTGGAAGGATCTTCGGCTTTGGCTGCAAATGTGAAGCAGTTGATGATTAACTTTGCCAAATGCGGTACAAGTACCTGCTCATTGACGTCGATGTACGAGTTGACAGCCATGAAAGCACATTTGAAAAGTCGAAGCGAAAGTGATGCCTGGGCCTTTGTTTGTGAACCGACGCTCTCCAAATTATCCATGAGGTGTTTGAGGAGAATGGCGACCGTTTGATGCGAAACTTCGACGTTTGATAGCATACTTTGTAGTAACGTAACGATATGCGGATATTCCAGCACTTGTTGGCAATAAAACTCCAGCAAATAAGTCCACACTTCGGTAAACGTATGGGGATCATATGCCAAAAGGATGCCACTAAGTAATTCTAGTGCGTCCTTTTCCTCCCTTGCATCTCTACTTCCTTCGTAAATGCGGAGGGACAACACGCCATATCGGAAGAGGTCGTGCAAGACTTCCCCATGTGCAATCTGTGCCTTGAAGTTTCGCAGATTGTTGAACAGTGACCGGATCGTTGTGAATATTGAACGGAGTAGCACTTTAGCGTCACGGAGGAAGATGTCGAGATTATCGTTGGCGTAGGCTACTGTAACAATCGGAGTAACCCGTTCAATGCTCCTCCAGTCCAGCTCATCGTAACCGGTCCGGCCAGCCTGATCCTCCACTCCCTGTCCACCAGAACTCTTTTCCTGTGCGGCAGCTTCTTTCATTCTGTCAAATGCTCTGTATATCCCCTTGAGCTTTTCCACCGACGTCAGCATCAATCCGTTGAGCAACTTGACCGCCTCTGACGCCTCCGATTTGCTGCATACGCTATCGAGACATGTATGAATGAGCTTTCCGCACATGGTCTGGATACTGAGCGGGAATGTTGGATCATGGCTGATGGACGCATAGACGGAGATGACTCTTGCCAGCTGTTGTTGCGAAAGTTCGTTTCGTACCTGATGAATGAGGTCCGCAAGGGTACTATATGCGAGAGGTCGGAGTGATTCCTTGCTGGTAACTCCCGCACCAACAAGCACCTTCTCGTTCAGCAGCAGATCAATGAATGGAACAAAGGCCGTTCTGAATTCCGACGACAGCATGTGTCGAGTGGCGATCAACAGCTCCTTCCTTGTCGCTACATCCTCGGGAGGACAATCCCTGAGTAATCGTACGCAGGCTTCGGGAAAGATGTCCAGATATTGCCGAATGATGTTGCCCGATCCTCTTGAAACATATGCCAAGAAAGCCATCGTCTTCACCTGTGCTTTGATGACTTCGGTGTACATTTCTCTGTTTTTGATCCCTTCTGCCACTCCGGTGAAGATCATTCCCTTCTCCTTGGCCGCGACATATGCCAATCTTTGGGGCTCCGGCTGGATCGCAATGCTTTCCATGACGAGCGGATAAAAGTCCTTCATTGCGTTCTCCATCACAGTCTTGAAGCTCTGAAAGATAAGAACAACAGCAATGGGACACTCGGTCAACACTTTGGGCGAATGCAGAGCATGTGGCAAGAGTTGTGGCTGTTGAGTGTTCTGCGCTTGTGCAGGAGTTTGTGCAGGTTTCGTTCCCGACGCTGGTGTGGCAGCGGTCGTTGTATTGTTTGTACTTGATGCTTGACCTTGCGTTTGAGACGGCTGAGGCTGATTTTGAATGGGTTGTTGAGGCGGTGTCGGTTCCACACCTTGCATTGCATCGGCAGATTTCCCCGCATCGTCAGTCCCTGCCGCTCCAGGAGAACCTGCGCCACTCTTCCCAAATTCCTTTTCCACAACACTCTTTGTATTCGCATACATCTGCTTTACTAGATCCAAAAATGGCTGGACATACTGTTCCGTCTGTTCCTTATGGCTTCGGAATCCATCAATGATGATCTTGATGCACAAGAGCGCATTCTCCTCATTTTCGACTTTCAGGAGATGTAAAGCTGTCGACATGAGTGCGCCCTCATGCGGTTTGAGCGCATCGTTCCTAGGTAGGCGTTGCAGTATGGCAAGACAAGTTGAACGGAATTTCTGTACCAAGGAGGGAATCAAGTAAGCGAAATTCAGAGATGAGATAAATTTTAACTCACCTGCTCCTCGCTATCTTTGATAAATGTGACCGCCGGCGACCCATCCTTCAAGAGGCTCGTGATCGCAGGAACCATTACTCCAAAGTAAGTTATATACGCATTGGCATCTCGATTGTGGTCTGCGCTGTCCCGTAATTCGGCAGCTGCAGAGAAATAGCCATTCCCGCCACATCAGTCCAAACCGCATGACGTGCCACTCTTATTCACTTACCAAAGTGGATTCTTCGTGAGAGATCTGTGGAGCAAGGGGCGATACAAGAGATCAGCACCACTCCCAACACTAGAGAAACAGCAAGACAGCATGAGTCTTACCTATACTAGTATCCCGTAGCCTGCTAGCCCAAGCTTCACACTCTCCCTGTGTGGTAGGAGTTGCCAATCCACCACCGACAGAGATACCGCTACCTGCTGTATTAGGGGCCATCTGACCACCCAGAGGTCGTACCGCGATAGAACCAGGAGGACGTCTGATAGGCGGCTGAGGGCCTCCTTGGCCCTGTCCTTGCTGCTGTCCTGCACCACCGCTAGTATTGCTTCCAACCGAACTTCGAGGTGTCCCCGGAGCGCTGTTTGGAGCGCTACCTGGTGCCGAAGAGGGTGCACTCCCTGGAACTGAAGTCTGCCCCGGCCGCAATCCGGGCGGTCTGTTACCTTGCTGCGTTGCGGTATTTACCGTAAGCATGCGTCCAGGCGCGCCATTGGGTCCCTGTAACGGTCCAGGTCTGGCTTGAGACTGTATCGAGGGTCGTTGAGCGCCGTTGGGCGGACGGCCTTGTGTGTGAGGCTGAACGGGTCGCACCATACCCGGACGGGGTTGAAGTGACTGACCCGGTCGTGGTGCGATACCAGATGCCAATGGAGGCCGACCTGTCTGCCCTGCTTGCGGCGGTCGTGCTTGAGGTGGCCTGACTAAATTGGGATTCGGCGGACGTCCTGGATTCCCTGATTGGACCGCTTGTGGACGGGCTGCCGGAGGCCGGACAGCTTGAGAGGGAGGAGGATTCTGTGTTGCAACAGCAGTAGTGATCGGTGTTGACGCTTGTTGTGCAGGCCCCGATGCAGTACCACTGCCTGTTTGACCAGCAGGTTTATTTGCCTGAGTGCCGGGTTGATTTGTTGCTGATGATACCTGACTGGACGAAGGAGCTGGTTGCGCTCCACCTGGTGGTGGAGAAGGTTTATCTTCCTGACCGGCCATGGTGGCCGTCGACTTGTTTTCGTTCTCCTTGGTCGTTCACACAGCAGCCGCTTCTCGTCTGCCGTTTCCTCCGCGAGCTTCAATTTCTGGCAGACTGCTGCAGGATCGCTAGCATGAGACTCGCTGGGCTTATTTGTGGCACAGTCTCTCCTTACGTGCTATGATCGCATCTGAATCGCTTGAACACCGAAAACGACGACATGGATCTTCACAGAGTTAGGAACTCGATCAAGGTCACAATCCGCCGCGCCTCTTGTCCCGTGTCCCGTCCCAGCGCGTGCGCTTCCACAAATAAGGCTCTCGAGTTCGACAGGTCCAACCTACCCAAAACCTCCTGGTGGCGATCTTCACACAGCAATATACCAAGCGCTTCATAAGTGGTGCCAACTCATGAGGGGAAACGCCTGAGACGCTTCATACATTTCAGAACTGCTGTACAATCGTCATATATCCCTTCTAACTAGAAGCGGGAATCATGCGATTCGCTCATATGCGACTATTTATCTCCTCTGCATCTTTGGAGATACTCATCTTCACTATAAGGAACTTTGAAGAGCCACCATGTCCCGCCTTCGCGGGGATGAATTCTATAGCGTTGTAAATGGTCGATAACAGGCGTTTCCTCTGCGATTAATCTTGTTAATTTTCTACATTGCGCTCGCAGAGATCTTGTCAGGATTGACGTTCACGTTGTATTGTTGTTAGATTTCCGACAACTCACAGTGACAGAAGAGAAAGCATTAAAGAGGAACTGATCAATGCTGTTACGATGAACCATTGTGAGGTGTTCATTATTGTACTCCATATTCTGCCGGCCATTCCTCAAACTTATGAAGGTAGAACTGATCCCTCCGGTTGAAATCAGTGCTCGCCAATCAATTGAACGGGCGTCAATGTACACTATTCAGAGCATCAAGCTGTAGGGTATTTCCATATCATGCAAGTTGACAACAAGACAAAAGAGTGTGTGTGTAAAGTAAACAATGTTCGTTACGGTCATGGCCAATGCATCGTGATCGATCTATATTTTATTTTTCTTTGCTTTTCCTTCCTATTCGCCATTTCGAAACCAGTCTCTATCTCCCGATATCACAGCTGCAGGCGATTTATGCTCCAAGGTTGAGAAGATAGAGATCATCGAGGATCACGGGAGGCGTCTTTACAAGAAGAAAGCACCCGCGCCGGCGACGAGAGCGAAAGTGGAGAATCCGACAGCCATCACTGACGCGAGGCCTTCCCCGCCGAATCGCGTGACGGAGAACCCGGCGGATGTAGAGGACGTAGCGGATGCGGCGGCGGATGAACCTGATCGGCTGGATGCAGCTGATGAAGAGGAATGAGATGAACCGCCAGATGAAGCGACGGCGACAGCAGTGGCTGATGCCGATGAGGCAGATCCTGATCGAGATGAAGAAGAAGCTGATCCAGTAGCGCTGGAGGAACCGCTTACTGCTCCAGTCGCGGAACCAGCGTTGGAGAGCGCGAGCGAGGCAATACCGTTACCGACCGAGGTGAAGGTCTGACAGTTGGATGTCGCCGGGACAGAGTAAGGGGTGGAGGGAGTCACCGTCTCACCGACCGTCCAGAGTTGTGTCGCTCCTGCAGGATCGGTGTAGGTACCGGTGTATCGCTGAGCAAAGGTCGAGGTGCTGCCGTTGGCCAAAGGGTAGACTCCTGGAGGGTATGCAGAATCACCGTCACAGCTGGTAAAGGTGTCTTGGGTATAGTCTCCTGGCATGACCCATTCACAACCCATTTCGTCCAAAGTGTGTTGGCATTCAAGAGCAGCCGAGTAGGTCGAGTTTTCGGCTGTGCAGATTCGGAGACAGAATTGGGTGTAGGACATGTAGTTCATCCACTCCTCGTAGTGGACATCGGTACCAGAAACGTTCGAAGTAACGTTTCCACCAACGGGGTTACCGTCACCAGTGGCTCCGTGAGGGTCCAGTTCACCACCTTCATCCCCCGAAGCGATGTTCAATTGCGTAAAATCACCCCAACCTTGAACCTGAACGTAAAGCGGAGTCTTGACAAAGTGGACTGCCTTCAAAACACCATCGGGGATAACCCGTGCGTTATTTCGGGGCTGAACACACCTTTGATACAAAGGAAACTTTGTGAGCCGTCAAGTCGCCGCGCATCGCTACGGGTTAGCTTACCAAGCAACTTCATAAGCTTCAGAGTCACCGATTTTTACTCCGGCCTCGGGTGGTGCAAAGATGCAAAAGTCGTCAACGCTGTTAGCCGAGAGTAGACGAGAGTACGAAGTCTGGTTGATCGCTGTGCCGAGCGTGGCGGTGGGTGGGTTGGTAGTACCCTGCAAGACGCCCGAGGTGGTCAGCGGACCTGAAAATGAGGGGATCCATCATCCACTCACCATGGTGCCGGTAGCGGTAACCTGCGCATTAGAGCTCTGAGCGAAAAGTGCGACAGCGCTGGCGGCCGCAGAGACAAAGGATTTTGTGAACATGTTGATTACAGGTGGTCTGTAGGCGTGAAAGCGACGAAAGGAGTGAGAAGCGGAAACCATCGTCAGTCTTTATACTGGGATCAGAGTAAACGCGCCGCTTACCGTCTGTGTCAGCGGTGCAGGGATAATGAAAGGAGCCGGCGAGCCAAAGGCAGAGCGAACTCGAATACAGACGGATGCTGGGAAGAGAGGGAGGAATGTCGAGCGTGGCTGTGACAACGGGACATGCTGATGAGAAGGAAGGTGTAATGATATACTAGTGGCAGCACCCTCCGCCGTCGCCACCCGCGCCAACACAGCCCAATGAACGACGAACAGAGAATTCACAACAATTCCGATCAATCCCCTCCTTTCAGGAGAGTAGCCACGAGTGTATTTTTAGCCAGGCCGCAAATAGCACGCGTTCCGCCTGCGCAACACGCTCGTTGGCACTCCCATCGCGACCTTGCCTGCGCAGTACTGTACGGCCCTGGCACGAGCTTGTTCTCTGTGCATTCACCGCAGCGACGGGGCAGTTGTCACTTGTCACTTGTCAGAGCTGTTGTTTGCAACAGAGCTGACAGCTGCGCTAACGTCGATTTGGTCCCGTGCAGAGGTCTGTTCTTCGTATTTGCTATTTCTTGCTTGAGCTTGCTCGTGCATCAACAAAAGCAATTCATCAAAGGTGCAAGAGCGAACTGAACATGAACGTTGTCTCTCGCTGCAACCAGATATATCTCAGTTTTGCATGAGGCTCTTCACCGCAAGTTCCCGGCACAACGTACGAGCTGACGGATGATGTGGCGCCAGCTTTAGATATTATTGTACATGCTGCTATGGATCTGCGAAAGGTGTATTGACGGCATTTTGAAAGAACCGTGGGCGCGGAGAGAGGTTGATGGCCGTGTAAGCTGGGTACAGGTTCAGGTACAGGTACAAGATTATCAGCACAACAACAGCTCAACTGCCTACATCACACTTTCTTTTACAGAACCACTCTATTGGCAGCTCCTGTTTTGTCACTTGCTTGCATTCCGCATCGAGGTCAGCGAGAGGCTTGTACAGCGAGCAGCATAGCGTCATAAGAGCTGATATCAAGATTTTAGCCATTTACCGTTAGCAAGCCCCATTCATGACCTGTCGTCCAACTATTGCCCTTACCTTACCCTTCGCTTACCGCGGGCGGACTATTCGCTGGACTATTCAGCTGACTATCCAGCTCCTTCATTTCTTACGTGACAAACAAGGTGCAGTCTATTACCACCGCCGCAAGCCTAGGAAGTGGTTGATCTGGGTGGTCGCAGAGTCAATGAATGGGATATGCCTGAACGTTCTCCATTTGACTTTGCATAGCTGAACGATACAACGAATTCCCCTTACACTGGCGAAACAGCGCAACGGCCTTTATCAATGACATCAGTACAACTCATTCATCCTTCGTCACCGTTCCTCGACTCCACCACTTGGGCATCGTCATCCGAGAGGTACTCCTCTGGAATATGATGCGGTGTCCGCTCGACCTCGATTTCTAAGATCTGGCAGTCACAATGCATAACGAAGAAGTCAGGCCCAAATAGACACAGAGTCGAGCCAAACAGCGGGCGTTCTTACTTTCTGCTTCAGCGAGCTTCCTGGATCATCCATGTCACCCAGCTTGCTGTCCTCTTCCGCGACCCCCAATTTCTGACCTTTTCTAAAGATCTCACCCTCTTCAGCCATCCATTCCTTATTGACTTTTTCCAAAGGTGAAGCACAGGAGTCCGCGAGTACCCAGGAAGCGTTTGGAGTGTCTACACTATCGGAATGATGGCCCTTGTTACGGGCGTTGTCGGTGTGTAGGCTCAAGCCAAAGGCGCCGAGATTTCCAAGCGTCGGTGCTGCAGCTCTGGTGGTAGAGTTCCGGCTGAGATTGAGAGATACAGGCGCGGCAGAAGCCAGCTCTTCAGCATCCGAATCGTCATCATCAGAATTTGCGATGGAGAAATTAGGCCCGTGTGCGTCCAGCGATGGTACCCTCATATGACGACGACGAACGGGCGTAGTATTAAGTCGACTTAAAGATGATCTTGGATCCGTTGCTTCAGCAGGTGTCGGTTTGGCGAAAGGTTTTGTTATTGTAACCAATGCGCGCTTGTCTGCGGAAGTCAATATTTGCTCAACCTTCGGCACGACCGTCGTCAGCTGGTCGTTCAGAGTGAGAAGTTGTTCCAAGCGTGAGGGTTCCTCTGTCTCCTGAATGAGATCCGCCAGTCTTTCAAGCAAGGCCCTGCTTCGTTCAAGAGCAGCCATACACCTCTGCTTTTCCGTCGAATCTAGTCCGAACGTATCTGATCGTTCTTGCTGTTCAAACAACTGCTCTGCATACTGTACGCTTTCAGTTGCAGCTCGAATCACGCCACTTGGCTTCAATGTAAACGTCTCCGACCTTGCAATAGCAGCCGGCGTGTCGACAGATTTTGCAGTTTCCGAGATGATGCGATCTTGCTCTGCTTCTTTGGCTCGTCTGACAAGAGAAGAGTTCTTGATTGGAGCCCAGACCGCGTCTTGAGTCCCGTTCGATAGTTTCGCGCCTTTCGCGGAAAGAGCTGCTTCTGTATTTCTGATACAGCTCTGTAAAATTGATTGAGAAATCTCGGACAAGTCGGCATCGTTTGGCGGAATGGTTAGATCTAGACATCGAATGCTTGTGTTGGATCGCAACGATCCGGCAAGCGCCATGGCACCAGCCAAAGTAATATTATTATCTGTCAAGTCGATGTGAAGTAGACGATTTGCGTCGGAAAGCGCTTCTGCCAGAGCGATCGCAGCCTCATCTGACATTTGTGTATTGTTCAAAAATAGTCGCCTCAGCGTGGTATTGGCAGGAAACGTATGGCGCAACGCAACGACCTAGGGCGTCAGGCTGATCAGCGCTCTGCCCACATCGACCTGATTTGCCAAATTCTTACCCCGTCACTGGATAACCCTGAGCATGGATTATGGCTCAAATCAAGCGTTTCCAAGCAATGGTTCAAGCGCTAAGAGGGTGGATGCGACAGGTTATCAAATGATTTACTAGGGAAACGGCAAGAGAAAGCTTACCAGCGCTTCTGCTAATGATGCGAGGCCGGCGGCGTCGATTCTATTCTCACTGAGATTTAGTACTTTCAAATGTTGATTACGTTTCAGTACCTGGGCGATATAGTTGACTCCTCCCTGCAGAACGCTCGATGTTTAGTACTATAAGGCGTGATCAGTGTTACCTCTTGCCCTTTAACTACTCACTCGGATGTCATTTCTCTTCAGATCAAGTGTCACCAGATGACCTAGACGTTCTGGAGTAATGCTAGAGGGTATATGTATGGGGTGATCTGGCGATTGATTGCTTTGGACTTGATCGTCCTCATTACCAGTCTTTTGGTCTGTTTCCGAGGGTAGCAAGGGGGCCGAACGATCCGTACCAAACGGGTTACGTCCCGTCGAAGCATCGTCTGCCCAATCTCGGATCATCGTAGCAATCGCCACTGTGCCCAGATTGCTGATTCTATTCTGCCGCAGCGAAAGATTACGAAGGTCGGATCTGCGTATAGATTGCGCTTAATTGGGTTAAAGGTGCCGTCAGTAAGGAGACGGGACGAGCGTTGAACACTCTGCTAGGCGCGAGAGCGGCATTAACTTACCTAGGAGCTCAATGCTGACGGCTCGCAGATTACAGTCATCTAATCTGAGGGTCTGAAGCGCGACCGAGCTCTCCAATGCATCCGACCCAGTGTCCTTAAGCATTGTGGTAAGCGAGACGTGTGGTATTGGCCCGTATTTCTGCTCCTCGTCCGATCCGTCACTCTCGTCAGCTGTCGACTCGCGTAACGATGCGCCAGTTGGCTCTGGCAATTCCGGTATCGTTGGATTTCGCAACGCAAGAGCCAAGTATTCGACGGACTTTTTATCCAAGTTGTTACTGGATAGATCAAGAAAGCGGAGATTCCGTGCCTGTGATTCCCATATATGTTGGTATCGTTGCACAACGAGGGAGTTCGGAAACACGAACCTTTCTGATGAATGCTGCTACCATTCTCCAACCTGGAGAGCGAAGCTTTCTGTTGCCAGACAAGCTTAGATGAGGCAACGTGCCTGAAACTAAGAGCGCATGCAAAATCGGTTTCAAGCTCTGTAAATGCCAAAGACATTAGTTGGGTACCAGCCTTTGCATAGGTAAAATCCAGCGATTCCCGGTTCTTACCTCGTCCTGTTCGAGTATCCCATCTTGGAGCGCCAGCTTGGAGAGACCCCATCGAATGCTAAGCACATCAGCAAACGCCTGGGCAGCATATTTTCCAAGTGGCGGATCTACGTGTACGAATGCTGTACGTGGACTGTGTTTTCCCGAAGCGATTGCGGACGTGAGTAACAGCTGTCTATGACCAGACTTGTCATTCGACCGCATTGCCTGAGAACGGTCAAAGCAGGACATGCAATGGTAGGCATTAAAAACAATGGAAAGTAGGAAAAACGGGCAGAAGTAAGACTCACAGACAAGGCCTCCTTGATGCCGACCCTAGCGCTCTCCTCCCGGCCTTGGCACGCAATATCATACAGCTCGATCAACTTCTCCCCATCCCAGAACGAGGGCCCAGCACTCTGCTGCATCATTCTCGTCGCCTCCTCCTCAATCTTCCGCCGATCCTGCATCATCTTATCCGACCATGGTGGATTCGTCGAGGATATAGGATACGTAATGCTGATTATTGGAAGGATGAATGATGCTCGTTTAAGAGGCTTGTACGTATCTGCTTGTATCACGATGGTGGTGGCATCGGTTGACGCCTGCGGTGTTGACGGAGCCGACGATGGTGCGATGCTTTGCGCAGGAATCGTCTTTCTGGTCGGTGTCAGAGGCAGATCTCTCTCGTTTGACGATACAGCAGCAGCCCCTCCCCTAGGCGAGGAAAGTGTGGTCGTAGCTGAACGAGCAGAAAACTTCCATGGGAGCGTGACGGAATTACTCGGATCAGCCGACACCGTCCCCGGTGCGGTGGCGGCTCCTACCAATTTCCCAAACCGGCCTCCCCATGACCCAACCACTGCTACAGCGGCACCCCCGACTACTCCTACGCCCTCAATCACATTACTTGCTAGATTGTTGACGGAGGGTGGTATAGATTCCACGACACTCGCCGCCGTGGTGTTTCCTATAGGACCAGCATAGTCTAGAAATTTCGGATGAATCGACCCCAATGCATCACGTAGTTTCCCGCCTAGTCCTGGCTTGACAGGCGGGGGCGGGGGTTTAAGAATGCCCTTTTTCGGCTGTTTTCTCCGGTGACGATTGGGCAGGGATTTCAACGATGCTTGCGGTGCTTCGGGAATCACTTCGGGCTCGTTTGCCGGAGATGGTATTCTATCAGAGGAGACCGCTGGTGCATCATCAAGAGATGAGTTGACTGGCTCTTCCGCTAATGCAGTGGGCAAGTCTCCCTCTTGAAGGGGATGATCGACTGAAGAGTGCTGAATAGACGACGTGAGGGGTCGAGTATCGAGTTGCTCCTGCTCCTGTCCATCAGTCATCGCGAGTCCGTGGGATGGAAAGCCTGCAGTTCGGAGAACAGATAGACGCGGGTGTGCAAGACCTATCTCGTCAAAGTAGCAGGAGCGATGCGTTGATGGGAGAATTGCTTTCGGACAAGAGTATGATCAGTGATGATGATGATGGTTGCGCCAATGCGAATGACGAATCGCTGGTACTGGATAGACGGCGCTAGCCAGCAGTGTTTCCCGCAAGCCGGGGTCTGGTGGTGTGCTGGTGCAGAGGATTAAGAGGAAATGCAGTTCACCGTCGTCGGACAAGAGTGACAGGGAATAAACTTTGTTTCAATTGCAGCTGTCGACAGCCAACAGTATCACAAAGGTGAGTTGTCGTCTGCGCCGATGCGCGTGGCTGCGGCCTGTGTTGTCCGAGACATAAATCGACTGTGGTGGACTTTGGCGAGTTACATAAGCTGTTACATACCCAACCGGCTCGTTTCTATTCACCGTCTTGCCCTGCAAGGTAAGTGGAATGGCTCTGCTGCTGTGTTGCGCGAACATTTGCTCTGAGAACAGCAAGCTCTGAAGCAGCGTCGCCTGAACAGCAGTACCATTATGCATCGCGCCAGCAACATTGACTCGGATACAAGCGGCCCGCATATGGAATAGGGACGATGAGGACACGAATGGGCGTCTGAAGTCCTGGATTGTCTTGGGGAGGACTGACCACCCCTTCATCGTAATACGGCACGCATGCATGCGTCCTTCCCATATCGACAGTATCCTTCTGCGTAACATTCTAAGTTTCATCCACATCTGAAGGAAAATGCCATATGTACCATATTCTCCCAACCCTCTACACAGACTCTGCCTTGACAGCGCCCCAAAATCGTCGCTCCCGTCCGACATCCTGAAGCACTCTCGGCAGCTTCTGCTCGCGTTCCGCCACAATACCTATAAACTGATTCATATAACGCGGACGCTTGACGATACTACTTGATTGAGATGTTGACGAGGATGACGGGACTGATGGAACAACATGCGGAAACGGTGACGAGCTGCTGTAGTATTTCACGTATCCGGGCTCGAGGGCATATAAGGTGTGATCTTTCCCCTGCCCAACGTGTTGACCAGCATGAAATTGGGTACCTCGTTGACGAACGATGATTTGGCCAGGAAGGACGTATTGGTCTATCATGTTAGAGCGTGCGAATGAACGTTAGTGATGCGGAGCAGAATCAATTATAAGCTTCTTCATCAGGATTGGGTACATCACTGACCTGTAAATTTCTTAACACCCAATCTCCTACCAGCCGACGATCGACCGTTTTTGCTTGAACCTCCACCCCGCTTCGTAGCCGTCCTGACTTGCTGTAGCCATACTGTAGAGAGCACAACATATACATGCAAGGCAGTTAGTCAATATCCGCGAAGACGAGGGAGAAGAAGACTTGCGAGATCCTATACGCTGCGAAGAGCTTGTTGCAAGGAGCGACGTCGTGCTCGATCTCGATGTTACGCCGAGTCCGCTCGAGAGCGGCGCGAGCATAGATCTGAATAGTGCGGACATGATGGCGAGAGCGTTTGCCGTACAGGATCGACGGCGTACCAGTCCTGCTCTTGCGCCGACAACGATGATGCTGAACACTGAAACTGAAACGACGAGGAGAGGGCGCGCTTGACAGAAGCGCATTCTTCCACTGCTTATGTCAGCGGCCCCCCATCCTCCCGACTCGACTCGCGGTTGATGCTCTTATGCTCAATGTCGACGGGGACCTATCGCGAGTATCCCGCACTGTCAACTCAACCCCACGGATAACTCTATACACACTCACCCAGACACTCCTACAAAATGGTTGTTCTCACTAGTACGTGTCTTGCCGCGTTCTCTATCCTCCACGCACTTCCCGCTGTCAACCCCTTCGACGTGCCTCTTTGACGTCATCCACATTCTCGTACTCACGCATAACTTGCTCATTTATATCCTTAGCTAACGACGGCGAGAAGTTCGAGGTGGAGAAGCAGGTCGCTGAACGAAGTGTCTTGATCAAGAACATGATTGAAGGTATGCAATTCAGGGCAATAACACATTGATATCCCTTTGTCCTTCCGCTGATGGGTGCTTGCCCCTCGCTTTCGTTGCAGACATTGGTGGCGAATCGGAACCCATCCCACTGCCCAACGTCTCTTCTAGCGTTCTCAAGAAGGTGAATACCCATCCCCCTTCCCTCCCTATAAAAGAAACAGGGCTGACCACACACACGGGTTCCTGTCTTCCTTCTTATAGGTCCTCGAATGGTGTGATCACCACAAGGCCGACCCTCTCCCCGCTCCTACCGATGCCAGTGACGCCGCCGAAGAGACTCGACGACGAAACATTGACATTTCCGAATGGGACGGCAAGTTTATCCAAGTCGACCAAGAAATGCTGTTTGAAATTATACTCGCAGCCAATTACTTGGACATTAAGCCTCTGCTCGATCTCGGTTGCAAGACCGTCGCTAACATGATCAAGGGAAAGTCTCCGGAGGAAATTCGAAAGTTGTTCAATATCCAGAATGATTTCACTCCCGAAGAGGAAGCCCAGATTAAGCGAGAGAACGAGTGGGCCGAGGAGTAAGTGATGAGTGGCGCCCAGGTAAAGATTTATACTACTCTCTTGACTGACTCCCTATTCCCCATCTTCCCTCATTCAAACAGCCGATAACTCCGATCCCTTTGTGGTTACTTGATCACGCTTGACATTTCGCCGGGAGCTAGACTTGACTTGACTTGACTTTGGGGTAACGCGGACTCGATCTGTTGATCTCGTTCTGACCAAACCGAATACGTTTCGAGAGACCATTGTACACTAAAGAAGCCGCACTTGCAGATTGTTTTGTAAATGACAGTAAGGGTTATATGCATCAGAAGAGTCTATGCAGCCCGTAACAATAATCATGTTCGATTACCGAAAGGATGCATCAGTTCTGAGTAGTTTTGTTGCTCTCCGAAACCGACACTGACGGGAAGACTGGATGGCAGATCGCTCTACGCCGGCATACAGATCGTCCGTGCTCTTTATTGGGGACGTTATTCGTTGTTGGCCAGTGGTCAATCTAATGCCTGAATACCACATCAAGCAAGTGTTCATTTACTGCCATTGACCATCTCGTCTACCCGTAAGTATTCGCTGTTAATCCAATATCAGGGCGATGCAGCCGCGTCTGCAGCAGGTCAGTTCGGGTCTCTTCCGCTTTAAACTGAGCTGGATTGCAGAAACCGACCCGCCTGATTCTGGTTCCGTTTTACAGAACTATTACATCAAATAGGTAAGATTTACACCGCATCTGCTTTGCTCCGAAATCTTCGCGCTCGGAAGGACAAGCCATCTGTCTACAGACTTTCAGCTCATTCACCTCGGTTATACTAACAACCCCTTGTCGCTGGTTCATATCAACCATCCATGATGTTCCACATTCGAACGTGATTCCTTGCCATTTACTGCGGAGAACTCGACGCTGCTAGGCTTCGCATCGGTGTCCATAGGCCATTGAACGATAAATCGGTCCACGACATTTTTCAGGATTTTACCGCTCAAAGAGAGAGATGTGACTCGAGCGAACGATTCCACATAGATGACTTCGGGGGACGGTTGACCCAAGATCTGGCAATGATCGGCCTTCAGCGTATGCTGAATGGTCGATTACAAGAAGGCTGTAAACTCACTTTGAGAAGTTTGTAGGCCAATACTACCACGACACATGTACCTGGCCCATTAACGATGAGCAAGTCAGGTATTTCTTCACTTTGCCTCCTAAGAATAGGTTTCACCGTCAATTCCCAAACGGTGATCAATAATGAGTAGATTGTTGTGCCGATGGAGGAGATGTAGGATTGGCCGACTTTCCTCGCACGAGGGAGCTCGACAAACCGGGATGGCTCCTTTACTGGTGCATCCAACTCTCCTGCTGTTCCACCTTTGGTCGAGCGCGATCTGAGCGTTTTTTCGAATGCGGTCGCCTTGTTGAGGCTCATAGTGTCGCCCGTACAGAATATATATTTTCGCGGGGTGTATCGATCGGGTGCCAAAGTTGACAATAGCTGGATCGCCTCGCCTGTGTGTCCACCTGAAAACGAAACAACGTTATCTGGGCGGAAGAGACCCATGAGCTGGGAAGGAGACTTACCAGATCCCAAGAACACGGCTGTAGAACAGGTTTCGTTCATTGATCTACTTCTTGCTCTCCTGATGGATTTACCCTTCGTGGAGCGGAGAGATCTGAAAAGCGCAAAGCCAAACAGAACATAGAAAATCGAGGGAAGCCAGTTTTTCCAAGTGAGCCACAAAACAGCCACACTCGCTAGAGCGGTGAGTCCCGTCTGAATATGTCGTTTGGTTATTCCGACACTGTCGAGGACCCTGACTGTCTTACGAGAAGTGTTTTGGATACCCGACTTGAGCCTGTAGCACAAAAAACCGATGTAAGAGATCTGAAGTCAGGGCATCCGTGAGCCATCTACCAAGCTTACGCGTTTAATCCGACTAGTCGATTACCCAGCTTGGAGTAGGCCAAAACTCCGGCCATGGTGGTGTCCGTACTGCTTATGACTTTGCCGTCGGACAGGAATATCTTTCCATTGCTATATCGAGGGGAAGGGAGTTAGTGTAATTCAACTAGTGACATGCCTGACATTCTTACGTTTCTAGTGTCAACGGTTGTTCTATGGTCAACGCTTGGACTACTGCTTGTATCGTACCGGATTGTCCTTACGAAGCGGTTGATTCAGCGACCTTTGGTATGTGACACAGCAGCAGAATGCTCCATACCGAGCTGATCCGCATAGTCCTTCGAGTAGACAAGAGAGAGTCTACGTATGGGAACCGGTGAGCGGGGCCTCTCGAAATGTGCAAGCCAACATACCTGATTCCCTCAAAAAAAGCTTGGTGCTGCAAACTTCTCAGTAGGCCCAAAAGACTGTTACCTGATTAGAGTAACGCTACGTGAGCAATAAGGAAAAAAGCATGTCTCCAAGCAGGACGCTTTCAACTCACTTCCCATGCTAGACCAGGGATCCGACCTGTTATCATGTGAGGCAGCTATTGAAAGCCAGTACGTTACCTATGGACTTTGGCGCTTGAAATCACTACTTACGAGGTGGCGCAACGAGCGTTAACCTTTTGTCCACTGCACTTGTGTGCATCTGACGAAAGTAGAAAGTCGCCAGTTTGGTGACCCATACCGAAATCAGAGGCAAACCAGATACGGCAACTCTGTCAGTGTTTGGGTCCGAATCTATGGAGGAACGAGATGAAGTCAGAACTTATAGAGGGAAAGAAGAGGCTTGAAACAGACGATGAAGGCCGTTTGGGAAGAAACTGATGACTTGGTGAATATTGCCGTGATGCTTGATAGCAAGTTGAAACACCTTAACCAATGAGTCATAATCGCTCAATTCGAATGTGGGACTATCTCTTGAAATAGACAGCGTAAGTTGCTTGTTCTCAGGTAGCAGTACGCTCATGTAGTAGCTTACACTGCGGATCCACGGCCAGCTAGAAATCCAAAGGACAGCCTGAGCAGAAAAGAAGGTGAGCTGGACTTGCTGGTTTCTTCTGCTTGTCCCCAACGCTACGTACTCATACTCCTGCAACGCTTCTTGCAAAGGTGCCACCATCTCGGGGGTATCCGCTGTTGAAAGTAGCAATGTATAGTAGGTGATCAAGGCTCATCAAGTCAGAATTCAAGCACTATCATCACTCACAAATCACCAGAACATGTTTCCGCTTTGATTCCATTTCTGCAGCGAGTACTGACGAGAAGAATATACGACGGGTCTGCCTGTGCACGGAAAACGAAGTGGCTCTCGGAAGTTTGAGGGAGCAGAAGGCTGCTCCAAAACCAATTGATGCGGTGCGTCGTCTTGAGTACCGCACTAGGAGTCGTAGTCTAGGTGGCCAGGAGAGCAGCTGGCAGGGCATCAGGTCAACTAGGCGACCAACTAGGTGACGACTGATCTACCGCTTTGCATCCGCGTGCGTAGCGCGGGTAGTAACGATTCAACATCCGTACGCATACAGTGCTTTCATGATCGCGTTACCACTCTGTTCAACCTTGCCTTGGCTACCTGTACATGGGATAGTACGGCATGATCATCCCTGCCGACAAGAAAGAGGGGGAATTCTGCCCGCAAGCTCCATCCCAGCTCCTTCCCTCCAATCGCGGCTCTACGGTACAAAATGCGTCCTCATCGTCGTCCTCCAACTCCGATGAACAAGCAGCACCAGCGGATCAAGACGCTAATATCTCTGTCATCCCTACACGCCATGAAAGTACTCATGCCAGCAGGATCCAGCGAGGTAGTGAACCCGATGAGGAGACCCAGCTGTTACCACCGTCATACTCGGAGGCTGTCTCTCAATCGGGAAAGAACACAAGAAACAAGAGAAGGCCGTATATGATATTCGGAATAATTCTGGTGCTTTTACTCATCGGTGGATACGCAGGTATCCTGATCGCCAAGCGTAGCAGGGATCGTGAATTGACAGGCAGCTGGAAACGTGGAGGATTGGATGGAAAAGGTCAGTGACTTCTGCTTTAGCGCCGTCGTGCTGCTCCTACTGACGATTAGGTACGCTCGTTAGGCAAATTCGATCACCGGTGGCAGCATACTACTCCTCTCTTATCCAGTGAAACCCAGCCCCGGGAATGCGACTTGTTTAGCGAACCACGTCTGATTGATGCATGGAGGAACGGAGCAACAGCACTACCGATATTCGAATCTTTTGCCGAATTCATGTTCCCCCTCGATGATACCAAGAACCTCCTGCAAAATTTTTGGCTCCATGTACGAGGCAGCAGGGCAAATGGGGTGGTGCAAGTGATTGGACCTGGGACGGAGATTTCAGAGTTCGGCAGACCGCCTCCTGGGAAGCTCAAGGTCGTCGTGCGGATCACTGCGCAGAACACTACTGGATTAAACGATTGGCACGTCTGTAGGGCCGGTGCACCGGGACAGGAGGGTGTGGTGATTGCTGGGCTTTACGATGGAAAACGCCCTGTGGCAAGCCCCTGGTTAGAAGGGTACACCAAGTTCGTGGTCAATGTCATCTTTCCACACGATATCGACTTTCCGGGCGCGCCAAAAAAGGAGTATCTGCTAGATACTTTGGCGATGAGCTTGGAGAACATGGCAGTTGAAGTACAGGGTGATTTGGTGAATCCGGGGTTGGCAATGAGATTGGATGTACTGACGAAGAATGGTGGTGTGGTGATGAATGTACGTATATTCAGGAGTTGCTCCATGGTGGGGCCGGGTCTAATTGCTTTGAACTAGTCACTGTCTGTTGTGGATGCTCGAATAGAAACCAAAAACGCCAACGTCGCAGTTCAACGCATTTTTGCCAGAGACACCATCGTCCTCGTCACGGAGAAAGCTTACATCGCATGTGCGCAATGTATAGCAAACTCATCTTTTATTGTGGCTCACAATGACAATGGAAAAGTGACAGGTAGTTATCGCGCAGGCGGCGCAATCGACTTGGTCACTTCTGGTCAAGCCATCGACGGCGAATTCCATTCACCTCGGATATGGGTCAAGAATGAAGACGCTTCGATTCGTGGACGCTTCAGTGGGCTGCTTCCAGAGAATAAGAACGGGGCATTGATGATCCTTACATCGTTTGGACGAGTCGACGCGTCTATCGACTTTGCGCATTTACGCCTCATGAACCCTGCCAAAGGATCCCCAAAAGGTAGCAGCAAGGTTCCCATACGCCTAGGCACCACAAACTCCGATATTGAGGTCACCATTTCTCATTTGCCACCTGGAGTGGCAATCGCATTCGAGGCAGAGGTCTCTGACGGAGGTGTCACTGTTATCGCTCCCGATCAACTGCAAACGAAGCTGGATTTGACTGTTGAAGCTTCGTCTATCATCAGCATAGATCTTGGAAACGACGAAGTAAATGCCAATAAGAGGTTGATTACGGACCGACACCCGGTCGAGGGAGGAAAGTGGAAAGGATCATTGCAGGGGTCGTTGACATACCGGCATATAGCGCCCGGTTCTGTCCCACCGGCGATGAGTTCCTTGAATCTTTTGTGTACGCAGTTTGTGCATCTGCAATTGTAAAACTATCGAGGGCCTTGTATTCTTACCCACTCAAGTTGTAAATAGACGCACTACACTATCATCTCTTGCCTACACTAATTATTACCTTATATTACTCTGGTTCGTTTTGTTAACGTAGCGGTGCAGCTGCATCGGGCTGGTCGCTCAAAAAAATGCTGTGCCCCATAATACGCATGTCGGACGCAACAGCTTAAGGGGAGAACATCACATGCAGGAACGTATACAGGCGAGATACGGTCTTCTTGCGGAAGGAGCTGCGGAAGGAAGAAGGCAAACTTTGCCAACCGGGCCCCGGCCTGCATGTTCGTGTTTCAGAATTGAGCGGTTCAGAAGTTGAGTGTCGTTCTACATCACTATAAGCAGATTCAGCCAGTTTACGTCTCGACATATCGTCTCCGCAATCCCTCTCGACCCGGAATTGGAGGTATCGAGTGGCATATTCGTCATGGCTGCACCGAACGGCAAGGCTCAGCAAGACGCAGAGCCGTCAACGGAAAAATCAACGGATTGTGTGTGCTCCCCCTATCTTGTTTTTCCTTCTAGCTGCAGCGCACTCACTTGCTCTCTCTCAGACTATTTTCAATACTATGCAAGTCTTCAAAATCAGGCCAATATGATATCCGATTTCAGCAGGACGCAGGCGTATCGAAGGGCAATCTTGGGAAATGCGATACCGGCGTTCCAAGATAAACTTGTCATCGATATAGGAGCTGGTGCGTATCGTTTCTGCCACTCGCCCGACAGTGTCAAACTTATGAGAGCATTACAGGTAGTGGTATTCTCAGCTATTTTGCTGCACAGGTGAGGCCGTCTGCCCTTTCCGTGTCACACGCGCGCGTACGAGGCTTCTGATAGAACCCCTGTCCTTGATTCAGGCTGGGGCGAAGAAAGTCTTTGCCATTGAGGCCTCAGGGATGGCGAGCAAGATCGAAATTGTGGGTCAAATCCTTGCTTTTGGTAGGGGAGTTGACTGAGAGATTGTTTTTCAGCTTTTGCGTCATGCAGAAACAACGGGCACCAATCCGCACTTGAGAGGCCGGGTGGCTGTCATCAATGGAAAGGTGGAGGACGTTGAGGTACAGAAGCGAGGACTGGAGAGCGGAAAAGTTGACACAATCATCAGCGAACCGATAGGCGTGATGCTGTTTCATGAGAGGATGGTAAGGTTTCGTGATGTAAAGCGGTCGCGCGTGCAAGACTACTGAAATCGCACCGAATTCAAGGTGGAATCTTATCTGCTGGCAAGGGACTTGTTCTTGAAACCTGGAGGATCTCTATTCCCCTCTGCAGGGTCTCTATACTTTGCCCCGTTCTCTGATGAGTCTCTTTTCCTCGAGACCGAAGCCAAAGTAAGTCGGGCGGTAATTCATTGGACACGATTCGATACCTGCTTATCCATCATATCGCCTTGTCCACAGGCCAGCTTCTTCAATCAGACCCTTTTCGGCACTGATTTCACAGCGCTGGCAGAACTCAGCAAGCAAGAAGCATTCGAGCAGCCGATCGTGGGCTTGATAAATCCTGCTACAATCGTTGCACCCGAGATCTGTCCTCAAACTTTCGACTTTTATACATTGACTGTTGAACAATTGCAGGACTTTACAATCGATTTGGACTGGTATATGCCGAAAACCTGCCTTGTACATGGGGTGAGTCCATCAGGCCAAGCAATCACCAACACATCGGTCATTCGCTTACTTTGCCTTGTCCAGATTGCTAGCTGGTTCGACCTGAACTTTGCCCCACCGCCAGGCACTCAAAAAGCGACAGATCCAGTAAATGAAAATCTCCACAGACAGTGGGATGAGATGGCAGCACCGCAAGGAATATGGGCCTATGATACGAGTATGAACCCTGCTGAACTTCCACCTCCACCAACGGATGGACTCGAGCTCACCCTCGATACCGGACCCCATGGTAAGCGCTAGTATTGCAAAGAGCTGATCAGCCCACAGAAGCTGATGATTATTGCTCCATAGCGAATCGTACCCACTGGCAGCAATGTCGGCTGTTGCTTTCGGAACCGTTGGCTGTAAACCGAGGACAGAGGATCGTCGGTACCATTCGATTCAGAACTAATGACAATCGGTCATACAACTTGGACGTGAATGTGCATGCCGTATCTGGTGACGCACAGGCCGACCACATAGTACAGATTCCCAATACTAAACGAACAGGACGTTTCGATCTCGGTAAACAGACTTACAACTATAGCTACAACCCGGATGCGGCTGTGACGGGGCTTCTCAACATGTGAGAAATGAGGACCGATACCGGACCGATGCACTGTTAGAGCAGGCTAATGGCTAGGCACAACTAGGAAAAAAACCTCTAAAGACATAACATAAAGTTTGCCTCAAAATCAGCACGTGAATAGTACAACCGCCTATATACTATGGTTATTTGCGTTTCCACTTAGAAGCATACTGTTTCTCGTTCTACAATATTCGCTGGAACCACTTATACTCGCTGAACGATTCGCCTTGAGAGGATCATGATTATCAAGGCGTATCTCTCGAACTGGGTCTTCAGCATGAAGAGGATACCTGTAAAAATGAGGAAGTGCTAAGCTAGAGTTTCAGCATTTTGTGGGCGGACTGCACGCACCCTGAGATAACACAGCCTTAAGGATCTGGGCTTGCATGCCTTGATACCATCCAGAGAAACCCTTGGTCTTATAGGTATCCCGCAGAATACCAATAGCAGAAGTCTGGCGAGTGCGTTTGTTGACATTTGTTTGTTTCGAAATGAGTGGCTGTTGCGCGGCCGCCTCTTGGGCATTGGCTTCCAGGTCTTTTTCGGAAACAAAGTGTTCACCCGATTCGTGAGCTGGTTCGCTGGACGCGACGACATTGGCGTATGAGGTGGGTGCAGTGGGTTCCACAGTTTCGTTCGAAGGTTGGCCGGATGCGGATGCGGGTCCAGCTTGTGCGCCCGAGGCGGTTGCTACGGGTTTCGCTTGTAACCTAACTTTGGCCTGTGATGAAGTTTGTCGCTTAGGGTTAGCAGTCCGACTGTTAATATGGCGGCATGCGAAAGGACAAGCGACTTACAAAGATATAGGGATAAGTAACGACTGTAGCCAGAGTCTTGCTCAGGACGCCGATTAAGAAGGATCTCCCTGGTGTCAGCCTAGCCTCTGCGCCGGCAGCTACCTGAGCGGCAAGTAAAATGCCCTTCACTCTTTCGAATACGCCATAAGTAATGGCCGGGTTAACTGTCAACACTAATCCGGGCTTGAGACCTGTCCAAAGACCAGTTACTCCATCTTCCTTCACAATTTCTCGAGCCGTATCGAATAGACCAGGGGCTTTCGCTCCATCGTCTGATGTGAAGAGCTGCTGTCGGGTCGCGATAACGGCGACCGGGATGGTAAAGATCTGAGCAAAGGCTCCGGCGAGCGCTCCAAGAGCGAGTTCCAAAGCCGTTGAGAGTTGGACGATCGGTTTCGGCGCATTGCGTGACAGGCGTTTGAGGGTCCAGTTTCTTAACCAGCTATGGAAAAAGAAATAGGCGAACTCTGTTCATAGATTACAGTTCTCCCTTTTTAGTTGGAAGCGATAACAGCAGCAGAACCGGGTACGTACGCATGCTAAAAGTGTTGATCATGTTGGCACTGAAGCCTTTGAAGAATCCGGTTACGCCTTCCTTGTTCCAGATCTTGAGAAGTAGACTCAGTACCGTCTGCTTCTGTTTCTTGTTCAGTCCCAATCCTTCATCTTGCGAACCCTGAATACGGGTCTTGATTCTATGGTGATGCGAAGTCCAGAGATCAGCGAGCTTGACCCGGCATCACAGCGTATCTACTTACGTATCCAAAGGGTACACAAGGCTAATACGAAGGCGGACGAATTATCAGTAGCGAATCCAATCTGCGCATCGCTCGCAACTCACGAATTACTGACGACTCCTCCCAGAGCGCCGGCGAGTGCGTTGCCAAACGGCGTAAGGGTTTCCTTCTGCAGAGCCTCTGCCAAAGAGAAGCCGGACATGGTGATACGTCTGGATTCTTAGTTGTAGAGACGATGAGCGTTCTCTGCGTGGTCTGCAACACAAAGCTGAGAAGAGCAAAGACGGGCTACGTGCACTCTATCACTGCCCGTCATTTTCTGGTATCCTCACCGGCTATCGGACACGGCAATAGAAACTGACAGTCACTTACCGGGTTGTGTTTACTATCCAGGCAACAAAAGACACGTCACATCTGCCCGTTAGGCTTGATCGAGATTTCGAACGAGACATGGTTGGTGAACATCATAGACATAAAGATCTCGAGTAGCTACGCTGCTTCTAAAGGGTGGACACAGACGTGCGCAAGGTCGAGCAACTTGTCACACAGCGAGAGAAATGTTCCCTACAGCAGCTGTCTTGCGACGGTCCACTTGGAAAGGTACGTTCAACGTGTATTACCAGGTTTCCATAAACTGGTTCACCTGCTTGAGCTTACCCTCACCACTCTCACTCAGGGCCCTACTTTGCCGCCTTCCCCAATCTCGCCGAGTCCCTCAAAAACAACACCCCAGTCTTCACAAAGGCTCGAGCATCCAGCATCTTGCCCAACTTTGTCGGTCTGAGGTTCATGGTGCATAATGGAAAGGATTACATACCTGTGCAGATAACAGAAGAAATGGTCGGGCACAAGCTCGGGGAATTTGCCAGCACGAGAAAGAGGTTCTCATACAGGTTCGTGACGAGTCACCACGGTCTGAACGTATTTTACGCGGAATACTAAATCAGCTGTGCATAGACAAACCAAGAACCGTTAAAACTCAGGTCACATCCGCTGCCCAAGCTTCGCCCAGAGTCATCACGGCCCAAAAGCCTTTGCAAACTCAGAATCCCTGCTTCAAGAACACTATTCGGACACGTTGTATTGCATACCAATATAGGGCCTTCGCTGTAACTAGATGGATTCTCACAATTTACAGCCTTCACGCTGGGAAAATGTTGCTACGACATCCACCTCGACCACAGCCGGCGTTCTTCCTGTGTTCCTTCAAACTTGAAGTTCACCCGACGAATCTCATCAAACCCTTCTGTCTCGTCTGGCTCTTGCAAAGCATTTTTAAAGCCGATAAAAGCGGTCTCTGGCAGGATAGAACGTTTCTATAAAGTTGACAACGCCAAATCTCACACTGATCAGACGAATATCGCATCACGTACGGCGCATCCACTTACCTCTGTTGGAGTGACATTTGGCATTACCCACGCTCGGTAAATATTGTTGTGTTTGGCAAGCTGATATGGAGCTGTAAAGTAAAAGCAGCGAATGGGTACACGTAGCTGCTTGGCCATTGCTACATAGTACGCTCGGGTGGGCTTGTCACGATTCGTATTATCTGCGTTGAAGCAGTCTATCAGGCCCGACTTCACGCAGCACAGAGGTAGAGTATGTTGCGCTGCTCACCTACCACGCAACCATTGGAACCAGATGTCATGCTTTCTCGCACCACAGCTAGACATTTGTCCCTTGTTTTCAGGCTATCTTGATTGACATGAACGTAACCATGGGGCTTGAAATACTTCTTGTAGAAACTGGTTTTACCTGAGGCGCTGTGTTTACAACGTGAGGTTAGATGTCGAATTGGACGAATGGAGTGATAAAGTAGACGTACGGATAGCCAACAAAGAGAACTATTTCTTTCGTCGAAGCAGGAATGATCGGAGTGTTTGTAGGAGTAACAAGCGGTACTGCCGAGAGTATGTCTAGGATCAGCCCACAGACAGAAGTCCCAATCGCCAGAGAACCTATCTACCTACAATTCTTCGTGGCTTCCAATGTAGCTGTCGCATCGAACCCTTTAAATTGCTGGAATCCTGCGTCTTGGATGCTGCCTCTTTTGCGGCATACGCTGCTCAGCTTGCTACCTTTCTCGTATCTCAACAGCTAATAAGGCTCACCTGAAATACTGCTCCGGAGTGTAGAAAGTCAAACCAGCGTTAACTGCAAACTTTCTGTCGGTATCGTTATGATCACCTGCCCTGCCAGCAGCATCACCAACGTAAAAGCTGTTCTCGATATCTGATCAGATGGATGAACGCGATCGTTTTAGATGAATGCATACTTCACGAAAAGACAGACTGCTAAAGGCACGTACCGATCTCCAAGCCTTTCGTCTCATACAAGTTGAGCAACAGTTCATACAGCCCGATTCCAGGTTTTCGATATTGATCCTTTGCTGTTGCAGCCAGCACTCTGATCGGAAGGTTTTCCGGAAGCTATGTGTTAACAAATCGAAGCCAAGTGAGCCACAGATTCTTGTCATAGACAGGAGAGTCATTACTCACATCGGCACATAGCAACGACACTTTAGATCTCCATTCTTTTAACGGCTTTTCCCTGAGGTTCTGGTTCGAGATGATGACGAGGTGGAATCTATAAAGTTGCCCTTTTAGTCTTCGCAATCCCGTCGATTCTCGCTACCCGACAAGCCATTACACACTCACTGTTGGTCGCGGACTTCAGCCAGCTTCGCTTTCACGTTGGGATCCCACCATTTCCAGTCTCTAGCATCCTTCGGAAAGCGAGCTCCACTTTTGGGCTGAATCAAGGTACCATCCAAGTCGTACATTGCAATTTTGATCTTGTTTGCAGAAGTGGAAGCGGCATTGGCATTGTCGGCCCCTAGCGCAGCGAAAGGATCCAGGTGCAGGTAGTGTTCGACCGTCGGAGGCGCCTCGACTCTCACAGTGGATCGCTGAGCAGGCGGGAGTTGCGCTTCCTCTTTTCGAGCAGCGAAGCTGGAGAAGAATGCATGTGGCTTGACTATCAGGGAGTCGTTTAATATGAGTTTCGTCACTGCTGAGATGTGAACCATACGGGAACAAACCTTTCTTAGCTGATCCCTGTTCCGCACCTTGGTCGCTATCGATGGCTCTCTTGCCGTCTATTGGCCAAGGAATTAGATCAGTTCCTCTCTTCATGCGTTAATCTCAACGCAGACTGACTCTTGTTCGACATGCTCGTAGAATACAAGGCCTCAAATCGTAGAATACCGCAATTGGCCACGGAAACTCGACGAATGATGGCGCTGTATCGGAGTTTGGTCTTGATGCTGAAGAAGAAGGCACAAGCGCATACAATCACTGCGCCAAGGTCGAAGTTTCAAGAGTGAATATGGTTGCAAACTACGGACTTGATTGAGCCATCAAGTCTTCATCCAAAAAGAAAGAGTTCTCCCGATTGCAGCGCGAACGGCGATCAGCAACCATTCGTGTTCCGCCAGCCGCTTCCAATACAACAAGGTTTCTATCGCGTCGTCAGTTGTCCAAGCCCTCATGTGACGATGTGCGTAACGCACAGGAGAGGTTCCTTCCACCAGTGTTACAGAAGACTTTTCTTTGCATAGATACTGGCTATAAATTTCATTATCGAAAACTACAACTTTGTCGCACTGCGTTCCAGGGAGTTTACGTCGGTGACTTCTTCCTTCTTCCTATGTATCGACTCGACACTCCACACTGGTACTCTCATTCTTTATGCACATGCTCCTCCAACTAGCATTTCCGGGCGAACACGCCAAAGCTTTCTACTTGTGATGGGACTGGATGAACGACAAAGCATTCTTGGTGCTGAAATGGCGAACATATAACATTAGCGGAATGGAAGAGCGGCGCTGCGTTTTCACGTACTCGTCAGCAGGCTTGACTCCAAGCTTCTTGTCAATCAACTTTCCAGTGCCCTTCTCGAAGATGAAGTGTGATCGTTTGATGCTAGGGACAGGCGGTGTTGATCAGACACTGGACAATTCACAGAAACGGTCTCAAAGCATACTTCTTGGGGGGAACGAAAGCACCCAATTGCTTGAGCAGGTCATGTTTTGTGTCAGCTAGCAAGTTGTACCTGATGAAGGGAGACAATGCGAATTCAGAAACGCATTTACAAGATGTCTTTGCATAGATGAGCCCAAACGATCACTTACTTGAACTCCTTAGTGGTGGCCCATTTGTCTTGAGCTGAGACGGTATCTGCGGAGAGCTGCCATGACAACAAAATAAGAACGCGTCAAAGGCAGGAGATCCGATAACCTCACTTACCCCATAGACCTTGTAGCCAAGCTTGGTGAACTCTTCGTATTGATCCCGATAATTGCACGCTTGCGTGGTGCACCCTTTTAAAGGAGAGCTGTATCAGCAAATGTACGTCGCATCGACTGACCGCCACATTGACTGACCAGGAGTGTTGGCCTTTGGATAGACAAAGATAACGAGACCGTTATCAGCATCACAAAGCGTAGACACATCGATGTCCTGGCCTTTGTTATCCCTATGAAAACAACGTGTGTGCAAGGTCAGAAAGCAAGCTTATTCCGGATACGGATCAATTTGACATACTGTACGGTGATGCTGGGAAGGACTTCTCCTTCCTGCAGCTCCTTTACATCTCCGGTATCAGCCTTGTCTTCGGGTGCAGCTTCAGCTTGCTTTTCAGCTTCAGCGGCAGCGTGGTGGTCCTCTTCGGGAATAGCATCGCCATTGGCCTCCTCGGCAGTCTTCTTTCCGCTCTTGGGTTTGGCAGAAGATGCCGGTTTCTTGGAAGAGGTGGGGGCCTTCTTGGACGCAGGTTTGGCAGCAGCGCCGGACTTGGGTTTCTCGTCGGAAGCAGCCTTGCTTGACTTGGGCTTGTCCGCAGCGGCAGACTTGGGCTTCTCAGCTGAAGACTTGGGCTTTTCAGCGGTCGATTTGGGTTTCTTCGAGGCAGGCTTCTCCACGGCCGGAGCCTTGTCGGCATCCCCATTCGTGGTGGGCTCCCCCTCAGCTGCTCGTTTCTGTTATGAAGATCGGGCCCGTACACAAGCAGCCAAGATCGAGTCGACATCGCACAAGGAGATTAGAGGTCAAACAACGGAGAATGAGCTCGTGTTCCGGTAGATTAGTATCCTCCACGTACCTTTGATGTAGGCGCCTTCTTGCTTGCAGGTTTGGCCTTGGGTTCAGAAGCAGGTTTGGTGGGCTGCGAAGCCACTCGTCCGGAACGACGGGGCTCTGCAGCAGGCGCGTCAGGGTCGACGTTCTTCTTGGGAGGCATTATTGCGGTAGTGAACTCGTTGGTTGGGTGTTGTGGAGAAAGACGGAGCGCGAGGAGTGGTACACGGCTGTGAGTTTCTCGATGAAGGTGATGGAGATGTAGCGTTGTTGTCGTGGAAGGTGGATTCCCAATTAGGCAAGAAGCTACAACGAGTAAGACGCGGTGAACAGACGACGGTCGGAAGCAATCACGCGTTCTGCTGAATGTGAGGCTCGAAGCTAGGCTCATTACTGCACATTATTGCAGGTAAGCCACATGAGCGAAAGAGTATGGGCCCTTCTCTGTCTTGTGCTACCACAAGACATCTTGCACATTCCCTTGATCAACTTCAGGAAGAAGGCATATGTCTGTGCAGCCTCTACTAGTGCACACGATGCTGGATTACCTGCAAGCAAGAGGTACATGTCGCTATCTCATAAATGGCTGGTTGTCATACGGTGAGTGAAAGCGCAATGGCGTGAATCCGATAATGTGAATGTTGCTATATACAAGATAGTTTATTGCTCAAATGCGAGAGGCACTTCATTGAAGAGATACGACTAGCAACCAGAAACGAACAACGATTAGTCAGGTACAGGCGACGCCTTAGGATATTTACTCACAACTGATTCTCCGAAGTGGCTGTGAATTGAAACGGTTGGCAGAACGGGGTGTTGGCAGAACGGGGTGAGAAGAGTGACAGACATTATCATACCATTCTCAGACTTACCTCCTCCTAATAACCTCCGCGAGAACCAAGCTCACATCCACCACTTCGATCTTGTCGCATGCCTCGCAGTTTTGCTGCTGAGGAATGGTGTTCGTAACCACCAACTTCTCCAAACCACTGTCCTGGATGACTTGCAATGCAGGACCGCTCAAGATACCATGGGTCACGATCGCATACACCTTGGTGGCACCTTCTTCCAAGAGTCGTTTCGAGGCCAAGCCTAATGTTCCACAGGTGTCCGCCATATCATCAACAAGGACAGCAATCTTGCCCTTGACGCTCCCGACAAGGACCATTCGCGCGATTTCTTGGGCCTTCTTTCGTTCTTTGTGAAACAAGGCGAAATCGACATTGAGCTTGTCGGCGATCGAGGTCGCTCTAAATGGGCCGACGAAAGGGGAATTCAGTTATCATAGCGCAGCGTCATTCTAGCAGGTGCTTACCGCTTGGCACCACCAGCATCAGGACTGACGATGATGCAGTCCTCAATTGGTAGGTTGTCCCTCATCCATCTAACTGTAGATGGTTCGGCATACAACTATGACCAAGAAGAAAATGATAGGAACGTCAACTTCCCGCGCTTGCCAGTTGTTATATTTGACACAGTTTGCATACACTGCAGGCGGAAAGTGGAATGAGTTCTCAGAATAGAGGAAGTAAGGTCAATGGCACCTACTTGTCAACAGGAACATCGAAGAATCCCTGAATTTGACTGGCGTGCAAGTCCATTGTCTGTTGGGAACATGGGGCATATCCTTTAGTTACAGAGTCAAAGTTCAAACCGGGTTACTTACGATGACATGGTCACATCCAGCTTCTCGTAACATGTTTGCTACCAACTTCGCCGTGATCGGAGCCCGACTTTTATCCTTTTTGTCCTGTCGAGCATACATGAAGTGTGGAATGATAGCAGACACTCTTCGTGCCGAGGCAATTTTGCATGCGTGAATCATGATACAGAGCTCCATAAGGGAAGTGTTGATTTCCCCAGCGCCCTGGTCAGCCGCAATAGCAGATGAAACTTGTGTAAGTAAAGCGGTGCCCTCTGTTCCTTAATGACAGAATAATCTTACAGTATTCAAGATATACACATCGTAGTCACGAACACTTTCGATAATCTTGATTTTGGATTCACCTGATGGTGTGCTCGAGATATACGCTTTAGCCAGAGGTATACGCAACCTTTCAGATAAAAGACAGGATGAGTGATCTGACGGCATGTACTACGCTGCTAGTGCCGTTCACCAACCTCTGGGATATCATTTGTGCCAACTGAGGATGACTCGAGCCTGACGAGATTCAACGCAAAGAAGCAGCTCTTTAGCTTGAAAAGCGCAGCAAGAGAGTGCAAGATAGGACAGGCTCACCGGAGAAGAGCTTGATTTGCGAAATGGCGGACGACATCTTGGATGACCGGATGTTTCAATGTCGATTAGACTGGTACTGGCTTGCAGTGACGTGACAGGGACGAGTTGGCTGAAGTGTACGGCAAGATAAAATTGAAGTATCGGCTGAGGTGAAAGTCCGGTTCGTCTGTTCTCAGTTCATGGGTGTTGCGGGTTTCGCGATGCGTGACTAGTGATACATGTAAAAGGTAAAGGTAGCCATATGAGAAGGGCAAGAAGAAGGAGAAGAGAAGATATTATGGACTAGGTCGTGCCCAGCAGTAACACACACTGGCACTGCTGATGTTGAATGATTCACCTGCGCGCAATGGAACACGAAATCTTGCTCGGGCGTGAATGCCCCGCAAGCGCGAAAATCTTGGGTAAGCAGGTGCGGGTCCGTTGATGCGATAATGACGTGGTTCTATGCAGGCCAGCCCATTCTACTCTGTACACGTAGCCGCCCTTTCTGAAATTTAGATACATGGAAAGGTGATGATATGGACACGATGGAATGCTTGAGATGTTTACAGCTCATCACAAAGACGGCGAAAAAGGCAGCATGATGTTCTCCTTTGTGTATTGCTTGGCCATCCCCGTACTAGTATGGCTTACTCCTCGCCTGACCCTGTGTGCTATATCGTGCAGGTTGTCCTCCGCCTGCAGCAGGTCCCGTTGGGGCGTTGCTGGGAGCTGCAGCGTTTCCTTGACGCATGGCAGCAGGGCCCCGTGGCGCATTCGGGATCGATGCGCCGCTGTTGCCAACAGGTGTCGTTCCAGCGTTGGCCGGAACGCTGGCCGCACTTGCCGGTGAAACTGGGGTTTGATTCGTGTTCCCGGCCATTGGAGTCTGCGAGTGATATCTTTAGCGAGAAAACACGTGTGACGTTAAGTGGAAGAGATTTCTTACTCGTCCCATATTCATCATCATCATAGGATTGAAAGCGCCACCACCAGCGCCTGAACATCCCCGTTGATATTAGTTGATTCGGCCAGTAATCATGAAACAGTAATGAAGCTTACCCATGCCCATCATATTGGCCATTGGTGATGTAGCTCCACCGGGATTGGCCATGCCCATATTGCCAGCTGAAAAGGGCGTGAGGATCTTTCAGTCGAGTTGCAGCGACAGGCTACCATTGATCACTTACGCATCATCCCAGCCATCATCGGATTTGCCATACCGGCACCGCCTGCCATTTTGTCTGCAAAAACAGTGTTACCTTTGGGCACGCGACAACGGAACATAATGGGCACGTCTACCTACTCTGATTCATCATGTTCATCATCATGGGATTCATCATCATGTCTGTGGACCCCAATACATCTCAGCATTTGTTTCAGCGCCGAATACAACGAAAACGACTTACTCATCATCATTTTTTGATACATGGCTGCCATCGCGTTCGGATCAAAGCTACTACCTCCGCCTCCCATCATGCTGCCCATTGGGTTCATGCCCATGCCCATGTTCATTCCGCCCATTGGATTCATGCCCATAGGGCTCCCACCAGCAGTATTATGTTTGTATTTGCTTGATTGAGCCTCGTGCGACATGAAAGACCCGATAGGTCTTTGCCACTCGGAATTGTAGCTCTGCTGGTCACGGACATGTTTCGGCTGGGCACGCTTTATTTCGACCTGGTGTCGAAGGTAGATGGTTGGTCTTGCTCCCTGTCCCTCATATGGGAACCAGCATCGCACTTACCGGTCGACCTTCTAGAATCAGATTCTGAGCCTGCATTGCCCTGTCCACTCCTGAGAAATCCTCAAATGTGACAAATCCAAAGCCCTTGTTTCTGGCTGTTTCTCGGTCAAGCATGACGTGTGCATCTACGACACTGCCGAATTGCTGGAAGAATTCGCTCAAAATGGCATTGTTCACTGATGGGGCAAGACCACCAACGAAGATTTTCTGAGATTTAGCGTGTTCCGCCTTTGGTATAGCTCGTTTCGGATCGATCTGTCGCAGGGGGCAGAACATGAATATTTGGGTTTAAGCGATCACGAACGTGTCCTCGTGTCAATGAGACTTACGATCTTCCCGTCTACGTTGTGGTCTTGTTTCAAAACATTGGGAATAACGGATGGGTCGGCAAAGGTTAAGAAAGCGAAGCCTCTAGAACGACCGGTGGGATCCCGCATGATACAGCAGTCTTTGACTACTCCAAACTGGGAAAAGTAGGCTGAAAGACCCTCTGAGGAATTATTCCAGGTAGCATCAGGAGCAAAGTCGCCAATTTACCAATGGGGAATATAATGAGCACAACGTGTACAGTACAAACAAAGATGTGACAAGGCGCTTACCGTCGGTGGTTTCCCAGTTGAGACCTCCTATGAACATTTTACTGTTACGTTGTAGGTATAACACAGGTAAAATGGTTGTGCAAAAATGTTAACGTTCAACAGTCAGGTAGTAACAATGTAAACATGTCGGCGAGATAGACGAATCAACCGAGAGATGGTGATTCGATAATCATATAAGAGGCGATTTTGTTTGCGGTTTAGTCGTATGATAGATCGCATGTGTCATTAGTTGACGGGAAACATCCATTAAGACGTTTACAAAGGAGAGATATGGAAGAAGCTAGAGTTAGTTTGACTAGATCTCTACAGATGACTTGGTGAAGTGACAGTAGATAGGAACGGACGAGATACGTAGCGAACTCTAGACAAACCAATCCCTTCTCTAGCAAAGTTATCAACTATTTCTAGTGTATTTTAAGAGCTCGTTCTGGCACCAAACTAGCCATGCTATCCATCATTCCCCGCAAAGGCGATCATTCACTGCCGAATCCGTGGCTTTGTTGTCCGAAGACCACGCAGCAGACGACCAGGCGAGATTTTTTCCCTTCGTCTAGTGCACAGAATATTTGCAAATACGTAAACAGAAAGCAAAAAACCTTACCCCTCGTCGTTTTCATCTGAAAAGTCAGGTCTCCTTTCCCGAACGTGTCCTTCCTGCCCATAGCGATTACCGCCGGCGTTCTGGTAGCGGGTGTTGTTGGGTGGCAGGGCAAAGTTGCTGGTTTCCGACTGGGTTGCAAATGTTGGGATTGGTGCAGGAGCACTGTCCATGCCCTGCGATGTACCGGATCCCTCGGACGCACCCTGATGCTGTTGTTGTTGTTGCTGTTGCTGCTGAAGTTGACGTTGTTGTTGAGCGTTGACATCGGCGGTTGAAAGCGGTCTCCAGCTGCTAGACCCGTCCGCTCCAAGGGCATTTGCAACAGCACCTTCGTCTAGCTTTTCAGCTTCATCAGTCCCGGGATCGACCAGCTTCTCATTCGGATCATGGTCAAAGTCTGTGGTAAGAAGGAACAGAGGTAAAGCCGTCGCTATTGATTCGTACAGAAACTTGACAACCACATACCATCATACAGTCCAAGATCCTCGTAGGCTTCAGCGTTCTCGGCAGACATGGCGGAGGGATCTTAAACAGTGGTGAATGGAGCTATATACTCGATGCAAGGTGGATGAAAGGCCGAGTAGCGAGATGACAGAGGGGTCGGCCAGCAAGCGGTGTTTATGGCGTCTCCAGCAGACTAGTCCAGACCGAGCCATACTCGCTTGACCGGCGGCTCCGAACGAGCATTGTCCCATATCGGATTACCTAATCCACGTAACACGGCCAGGTCCGAAAATGGTCCCAAGTCCGAATCTTCCACAAGTTCGCGATGCACCAGGTAGTGTCTCAAGTTTCAACGCTGATGTAAACGCACTTGTAGATCAGAGGGGTGACGAGGAAGCGTAAACACGAAGCTGGGTGATCAAGATACCATGTCATCTCTTGTGGGGGAAAAGACGGTGCCCTCATCAGACCCAGAGCAATATTCTCTTTCCGCCTTTCACGCTTCAGACCAGACCGAGAAGCAACCCTTGCAAGCTCATCAACACATTACAAGATGGCCGTCGCCGTTCTTCCTGTTTCGCCTACTGGTACTGGTCGTGTTCATTGGTTTTCAAATTGGCAATACCGAAAGCCTTCTCTCAAGCAAAGCCACTGCAGCTATTAGCAACATTCAGCGATGGCGGCATCATCCACATCTCCTTCCGGAGCTGTACTCCATCTGCTCACGAAACGGCAGAGGTATCTATACTAGTGAAGAGCACAACGAGTGGGCTCAGTGCGTAACGGTTAGGAATGGTACCATCGTTGATGTTGGTGACCTGAGTGAGTAGTTCCTTCCGATGATGAACATGCTTCTTTCTGATTGCAAGCGCATTTCATAACAGAATCAGTGACTTCGAAGTATCATACTCTCTCAACGGGAACATTGGATGACCCGTCTCCAGATATTTTCTATGGGGACGATCATGGCATAGCGTCTCGCCGAATTTCGTTAATTGAAACTCTGAAGCATGACGTGTTCTACCTTCCCTTAGGAGCCCTCATGACACCGGTAAGACTGGCATAAACTGGAATTTTGCTTCTCTGACTCACGACTTATGTTGCTGGCTTCTCTTTTTCAGGGGTTGGTTGATTCCCATGCCCATGTAGGTTCCTTCGGCCAATAGTTCATGACTTCACGATTGTCGTACATACGCACTCACACTTCTGCCTCTCTCACAGAGCTTACAGTACGGATGGTCCCAACAGTTGCCCCTTCGAGGTGCTGCCAGCGTGGAAGGTAAGTGAAGGAAATGAAGAACATGCATTCCATTATCATCTGATATTTAAAAAATGAACAAAATCAAGACGTCATCAAAAAAGTAGAGCGCTACGTGAACAGCCACCAAAAGGAGATAGCAGAAGGGCGATGGGCTGAAGGTGCGGGCTGGGATCAAAACATCTGGCCGGTCAAGTCCTTCCCCAAAGCAGTGGGTATATGTTAGACCCCCTGAATGCGTGTTATACTCATCACTTCGCTAATGGGTTCTCCTAGTCCGACTTCAACATCTCTCCGTCTTTGAAAGACGTACCCATTGCCTTGAAACGAATTGATATCCACGCGGAATGGGTATCTCCAAAAGTGTTAGAGATGATGGGTGATTTGCCTTTGGAAGTTCCAGGTGGGCAGATCGTTCGGGATGAACATGGCAACCCAACTGGGGTCTTTGTATTTGTTGATCCCATTCCAGTCGCAATTGGATCTCTGGTCTGATATTCTTTGTCGCAACAGGTCGACGACGCCATGTTCCTGATTGACAAGGTTCGACCTCAATGGACCGAAGCTCAAATGCAGGAATACTTGAACCTCACCATAGAGGATGGGCTCTCTAAAGGCTTGGTTGGTATTCATGACGGAGGGGTAGTTCCTGAGCATGTCGAGTTTTTCCAGCGGTAAGATAAGATAGGGATACGCGCAAGGGAGGAACTCGAGCTTATTCAGTGTCACGTTCGCATCACTAGAGCAGGGAAAGCTGGTCATTTACCGGTAGGTCAAACACACAAGGACCTCGTCACGGACTCCCTGACGCATTTTTTGCCCCTGAACTACACGTAGATACGGTTTTATATTATGGCAAGTTTCAATGATTCGAGGGACATATCGCAGCGCCGCTCACTATACATGGTTTTGTTAGCGAGCATGCCCTGACAAGGAGAAGTATTGTGGAGACGACTATCCAATGGTTCTAGAGGGTGCAGGTTCGTTTGAGAGTGCCTCGGCCTCGGCTATTTTCGACCAGACAACTGACTGAAATACTACTTGTCAGAAAACCATCTGAACGTCAAATCCGTGAAGCTTTTTGCGTATGTTTCAACCCCGCTGTTCAATGGTATGGTGTCGAGAGGTTTCTTATTTCTGTCTGTGGATGGTTGAAACAGTGACGGGGCTTTAGGGTCCTGGGGCGCGGCCTTGATACAGCCATACTCGGACAAGCCGGATGAATATGGCACAATGAGAAGTCCAAAGGAGGTTTGGGAACCATTGATCAAAGCGTTCGTTCGCAATGTAGGTTGCAAAGGTAGACTTGGTGTGGTATCCGCAGAGACTGACTACAATATGATCGCATAATCCACAGGGCTGGCAGGTGGTAAGTCAACCGTTTCCGAGCGACAGGGTATGCCATTTTGTTGAATTGCTGATTGTTGTATCTAAACCTTTAGAATGTACACTGCATTGGGGATAGAGCAAACCAGATCGTTCTTGACGCCATGGAGAAAGCTCTAGAAGAACTACCCCAACAGGAGCGTGCAGGGAGACGGCTCAGGTTGGAGCACGCGCAAATCATGCAGCTCGATGACTTGAGGAGGGCTGCTAAGCTTGGTAGTAAGTCTTCTACCTGTAAATGCTCTTTCCTTCGTCGGTAATCAATTCCCGCTTTCGACTTTAGTCATTGCCAGCTATCAGCCAACTCATGCCACATCAGATGTAAGCCGCACCAGTTGTTTAGCAACGAGTTTTCCGCTTATTCCTCCCTACTATAGATGTGGTATGCCGAGAGTAGATTGGTACGTCGAGGCTGGCTAATTCTCCCCACCGGAAGAAATCTAACATGCAATCTACAACAGGGGTCCGATCGCATCAAAGGTGCTTACGCATGGAGACGTTACTTGGAGTGAGCATTCTGAAATCAGCGGTGCCACCGACACTTTCTGACAAGGAGCGCCTCATCTCAAAAGAGCTGGAGGCAGGATAACCTTAGGTTCCGACTTTCCTGTCGAATCGATTGATCCTTTGAAAGGGTTTTATGCTGCTGTTACACGTTTGGATGAAAACGGAGAATCTCCCCTGGGCAAGGATGGATGGTAAGCTGCAGTGACTTGGTTGTCCCCTCGAACTTGTTGAACACAAACTGAGAATCTACTATAAAACTAGGTATTCAGATCAAAAGTTGACGCGAGAGGAGGCTCTAAAGGGGATGACTATCGACGGTAAGCCCTATTCCCACATGGCAGTTTTGCGCAGAAACAACCATACCAATCGCCTTTCGCTTCTATCTTAGCCGCCTATGCGTCGTTTATGGAAAACCAGACCGGATCGTTCCGCATTGGTAAACAATTCGACGCCGTAGTTTGGGACCGAAACATCATGCGGGTTCCCCAGGAGGAGATTCTCGGAACCAAAGTTCTGTCCACTATCATTGACGGCAAGGCCATGTGGGGGAAACTCTTTGGAAATGGTCCTCAACGACGACAGGCGGAAGGCTGCACATATTCTTACGGCAGTTTCCTTAAAACACATTTCTGAAAGTAACCAATAATTTAGGTTGAACTTCGGATGGCGTTACGTATCATACTGTAAATGCAAGAGCGCTTCAGTGCAAGGCCAGTCGTCAAGAGGCCAGGAAGGAAAAGGGAACAGGATAATATGTTATAGAGTAAAAATATGTGGCTTTACTGCACGCTCATACGTGACGCGGAGTGATTTTCTTGCTCGTATACACTATTGAGACGGAGAGGAGTCGGAGTCGGATAGATCGCTTTTCTGATTCTTGCAACAGCTCCTGCAGGCTGCAGCTCACCAGCTAGCTCGCTCATCATTTTACACTCTTCCAGTCGCATGATACCTGATAATCGGAGACGGCCGGCGCCGAAATGCACTTGGGGTTGGGAGAATGAGGGGCCCTGGGTGATGTCATTCAAATTCGTGAGATGATGAATGACTCGAGGGATTTCTGCCAAACCTCACCTCCACTTCCCGGACATGTCCATAACTCGCCCGGTCCGACCTTGCGATCACTTGATTACTGTGGGAGCTACAGTCTATCCTCGTACATGTAGCTATCTAGGGAGGATAAGGATCTCGATTTTGTTCACGAACGCCGGTGAGCTTCCCGGGGTCAAACTGAATGTTAGTACAGCACAAGCTTGGTCATGATTCCAGCTGCCAGCTTTAGAAAGCTCTTTAGAAGCCTCTTGGATATTGGGGGAAACAGCAATGACTCGGAATGACTCGCCATGGCTGCAGATGGTTCGCTGGTCCAATTCACGAAGCCAACCATTTTGTAGATGTATGGAAGATGAAGTTGACTAGTTCGAAGGTGTTCGTGAGATGTGCATGGTTGATGATCGTTGATAGATCCGGTCGATAAGGGTCAGAAAGCTTGTCAGAACGTCGGTCATATCGTCTTTCACTTGACCCGAACATTGACCTCTTCCTCGCCTTCATTGCTGTCGATCTGTGGTACGAAACAAAAGGAAACGAGGTGTCGCCCAGTCCCCACCAAACTGTCAACAAGTCACTTGTCCGGCAAGCATGAGCGCTTCGTCTTCACTACCATCGAAGGCGACGCCGTTGCCCATGGCGCAGATTGCTATTCTTATGGCTGTTCGACTGGCCGAGCCGAGTGAGCCAGACACTGCCACATCGAGATAAATTATGCAGGTTCGTTAATGAATCGGGTTTGTTTGCCTTCAACAATGACTCTCTAGTTCAATACACTGGTGAGATTCCAGACCTCGCTGTCGATATGTCTGGCTGATTCTTGATTCGCTCCAGTCATATTTCCATTCATAAATGAAATGGTCGAAGAGCTGCATGTTACCCCATACGCTGATAGAATAGGGTATGTGCTTGTCAAAGGCCATTCGTTACGTCTGTCTAAAGGAAGTGGCTGACGGTTGCACTTGACAGATACTATTCTGGCCTAGTTGAATCAATATTCGCCTTCATCCAATTGTATGTTCCATCTTTCATGATCTGTTTCTGCTAAGCGAAAATAACGGGCGATTTATGCGTACCGTTCCTGTCAAGCTTTACGTGAGTGCTGCTGGTCAGACAGGACCTGGGCATGCTTGGTGAACTGATGTGTGGTTGTTCACCCTCAGCGTATACCATTGGGCAAAGCTATCCGAGTCAGTACCCTTCTGAAAGGGGGAACGATGTGGTGACGTGTGTTGACTCAAAAAGGCTACGATCAATAGTAAATGGGGTAGAAGACCTGTGATACTCATTGGACTTATAGGAGTGGCAATCTCGGGCTCTCTTTTGTAAGTAAGATCTTTCCTCAACATTCGACCGGAGTGGAGCTTTAACCAAAAGCGTCTGTTCTGCAGCGGATTTTCCAAAAATTTCTTTCAGATGATCGTTACTAGATGCCTTTCAGGTGCTCTCAACGGAAATGTTGCGGTCTGTATCAGGTTTCCTGAAGCTCGGCCAAGCGGGACTGAAAAATAGCCCTCGACATCCAATATAGGTCGTGAGAGCGAGCTTAGGCGACATTACAGATGATACGAACTCCACTGAGGGTAAGTAGCCATCTTCTTTGCGCCCTAATTGCATTGGCAACTAAGGAGGAGTTTGGTTCAGCATTCGCGATGTACGGACTGGTATGGACAGTCGGATCTATCATCGGCAACACCATTGGCGGCACATTCTCGCATCCGATTGAGCGGCTACCTTGGTTATTCAAACCAGGTGGACTCTTGGAACGATTTCCGTTCTTATTACCGTGCCTCATTACGACTGGTTTTACAGGAGCCGGTTTGCTTTTCGCTTGGTTCTTCCTGAATGAGGTGAGTTACGATGACTGTTTACGCGACTGACCAAGCGCTTCATGACCGTCAATGTTTCCAGAGCAATAGAGCTGCCTTATATGCCAAGAGTCGCCGCAGTATCTCGCGACCTGACACGGCAGCTTACACGGCGATAGTAAGCACAAATGATATCGGTGACGAGGACGAGGATGAGGATACGCAGACTCTTGTCGGCAGTCCACAAATCTCGAAGTTTCCTCCAGATGACAACGACGGCGAGAGAAAATCGCCTCAAATCGGTCGGCACAGCCGACATTCCAGTATAGCGAAACAGAATTTTAAGACTAGCCTGGAGTCGGTTGAGGAGGAAGAGTTTCTAAATCTCAAAGAATGGGGAATTTGGGAAGTGTGTGCAGTGAAAGCGGTTCGAAGAATGCTGGCCAGTTTGTTTCTGTTATCGTAAGCGCCGCATTCCCTTGAGCTTCTTGGTTCCAAGGGACACCAGCGGCTCACTTCGGCGGCTTGCAGATTCATAGGCGGTGCCTGGGGCGCTGTCTCGCTCCTATTTTTCTACACCCCCACTCGTTCTGGGTAAGTAGCAAGATTCTGTCGCACTGTGGAAGTGCTTGACGCCCAGGAACTCCCGGTTTATTCTCTCAAAGCGGACTTGGCTTGACGCCCGGTATCATTGGGACCGCTTTGGCGATACAAGGCTTATGGTCAATCGTATGTCAACTGGCATTCTTGAACAAAATCAGAATGCGATACGGCATTGCCAAAGCATACAAGTTGTTGAATACAGGATATGTGAGCTTGTTCACGATATCTCCATCGGTTAGTGTGTTGGCTGATACTCGCTTGCCTTTTGTAATGGTGGTAAAGATCCTCGTTTTTCTCACTTTGCCGCTGTTGCGCACAATTGTACTGTGGACGGAAGGCGAACGTGCAGGAGAGAAAAATGAAGCCAGAGGATGGTGTACATGGATCAGCTTGATGCTCTGGCTGGCGCTTTCGACATACGTCGGCATGGCGAACAGTCTGTCCATGGTGATAGTCAACATGTGTGCGCCAGACAGGAACTCCCTAGGCGCAATCAATGGTATTAGCACCGCAGCCGGGTAAGATCCAATACCTCTTTAGTGATGTCCCAGTGAGAGCTAATGCTGATTCACAGGTGTTTGGCTCGGGTTCTCGGGCCGTCTGTAATGAGCGCTGTTCGTTATACACAATCTTCTCGTACTTCGCCTGTTACTGATGGATTCGTCTGTTCAAGGCTTTTGCATTGTCCATAGATCAAAAAGTTCTGGGCGGCCATCTTTGGTGAGCCGTGCGTTCTTTGACAGTACGCTGAGTTGGAAAACTAACCTAGAAGGCTCGTAGGTGGATCTTTGCAACCGGCATATGTGTGATGAACGCGATAGTCGGCCTGCTGGTAACAGAAAAAGCACCTGTGACCGAAACAATGTCAATGCAGGAACTGGCTGCAGCCTGTCCATTAGATGAGGATCGACAGCCTCCTCTTAGCGAGGCCACTCTCGCTCCAAAATAGAAGGGGAAGGCAGTTATGAACCGCCGTCACCAAACTTTAGCCCAATATGTGTGGAAGTCGGAGATACCGTCCATGTCTGTTGTCGCATCCAAGGTTTTAGCGGAAGCCAAGCCAAAGACTGCTTGAGTGTCTTCATAGACCTTTCTCTGGTACTTTAGCAGGACTTGCATCTGTATCATACGTTTTCTGCGTGTAAAAAAATGTAGCCGTAGTTTTTGTAATCTCGTTTGTATAGATTAAGTCACCAGGCATTTACATGGCCCGTAAGAGAAGGATTATACGTATCTCTCCCTAGACGGCTGTTGCGAATCAAAGTTTGGTGAACTGGTCACCAAGTTGGACGCCGGCATCCTTCCCCCACGATAGAGACAATCTTCGTAGGGCTTTTATAGCCGACCGTAAAATATAATCGCGCATTGTCGTTGTTCACATCGCCATTATATTCTCATGCAGATGCTGCGGAGTCATCCTTCCCCTCCTCCTCCTCCTCCTCCTCCTCCTCCTCCTCATCTGACAACCCTTCCTCCATTCCTAGACTCAGAGCTGCGAAGCGGCTTTGCATACCAACAGGACGTGATGTCTCCATTCTTTCATCGTCTTCCGATTCCGAGACGGCGTCCAACTGTTGAGGAGACAAAGTCGTGTCCTTGACTCCTTCCAAGACAGGACTTCCCTCATCCAGAATCTGCGCTGTGTCTTCTGCTTCTGTATCCTCTGCCGATGAAACACGCCTGTCTTCGTCATGTGGATTCAAGCGCGTCGCGAGCGGGAGCCAAATGCCGTTGCCTTCTTTAAGTTGTTCAAGACTCGTGCCGGACAATGCTGACGTGCTGGGCAGATACCTCCAGGAGATTCTTCCTTCCACAACAGTACGCAAGACTGCGTTCCGTAGACACGATTCAGCGGTGAACGTTGCATGAAGAGATTAGCGACACTCACTCTCATTTCCGGCTCTGTTCGTGTCCGGTCGCCCGGCTTTGGCAGTGACTGGCGAGAGATAGATGTTCACTCCTTCCGCCGTTGGAGTAGCGATAAACCTTGCCACAATTACTTACCGTAACCCCGATATTCAGCCCACCCTTGAAGAATGTCACCTGCAGTCCACCCTTCCTCCCATGACTTGCCGTTTTCCGTGTTTCCTTCAAAAGTTACCGGCCTACGTGGTTCATGCTCTTCATCCGCATCCTGTCTACGAGTCGTGATTCTTGACTGAATGCGCAAGCGCCTCTCTCGTTCCTCCTGCCATCTAGCAGGTGGCGCTATTTTCAATGCCTTCTCCAAAGGTAAGGCGCAGGCGATATGGTAGATGCAAGACGCGACTGATGATACCTGGGATATAGGCAAGACTGGTTTCGGACATTAGATCATGTCAAGCTTGGGCTGGCGGAATTAGCGCTCACTCCCAGCTTGAACCTGCATCTCCACGCTCGTCAGACTAGGCAACACCAGACCTGGACAATCCACAATGCGAACATCTCTTGACCAGTAAAGCGACTGAAAATGCTTGGTCTGAATTGGAAGATGAAAGACATACGCATAAGGCAATTTTGAAGGCAAATCATTGTATCCGCCACGAACCTTGCCAGGTGTTTTGGAAGCTCGAACTCGCGATCTTCCCATCAGAGCGTTCAACAGAGATGATTTACCACAGTTTGGCTGTCCTTACAGACAGGATAAAAGATTCATTAGCTTTGAACGCAAATAGATCGCTCTTGCCGTTCAATCTGGTTCTGAGCTCACTCACCTATCAGGCCTATTGTCAAAGTTTCAGCTTCCTTTTCTTCGTCGTCGGCCATCTTGCATTCCTGTTCCTCGTCATGCTCAATGATGTCACCCTGCTCCGAGCCATGGTCGGCCAGTGGATGCTCAGTAATATCCGGTATCGCTTGTTGCAACTCCCGCCAGTTGACAACAGGTTTAATTTTAGAAAAGCATTCTTTCCTCCATCTCGCCAGCTTTTCGGGCTGATCCAAGAGTACTGCTGGTGGCTGCAGGAGATCGGCGTGAGCAGTTTCCAGGGCATCTATTAGATCGTTCAGTGCGGAGCGTGGGATTTCGGGAATGTGCCTTCGACGTCCGCGTTGATCTTTTTTTTTTCGACATTGATGGTCAGCTCAAATACCACCAGGGGTAAATACATAACTGACCTTCGACTGGCTGATCAGCATAGCTTCTAACGCTTACTACTTCGACATCCTCTACCTCGTCCTCTCCTTCTGCATGTGTTTCATATCCGTATCTCCACCAGTCTTTACACCATTGCTTCCAGCCACTTGCAGCACCCTCGTCGACAAGGTCTGTTTTGGTCAACACCAGAATGATCCTTTTACGGCCTGTGTTTGCTCCCTTAGGAGGAGTTGGAAGCTTGGCAGGCGCGACACTGTTGTTGCCTTCCTGTGGCTCTTTCCGTCGCCTCGTTACGGGAGTGACAAGGTTCCTCAGGTAGGAACGAAGACTTGCTGGAAAGTGGACTGGAGGACATCGAACATCAATCATCACGAGAATGATCTGGCTTTGTTCGGTAACTCGCCACAGTTGCCGCCAAACAGACAAGTTGCGTTCAAAAAATGACGGTGATCTCGGTTTTTCTTCATCGTCTCTGATCTGCGGTAATCTCATATACTCCTGATGAATAGTATCCATCCCTTCCAACCACTTTTCGAATTGGCCTACTTCGTTACGATCTAGTTCTTTCTTCGTCATCGAGTGTCGCCATTTTGGTCGAACGGGACACCACAGCTGCTGATCGAGTTCCTTCACCCGGTTTGCTAGCTCCGCACTCTCCTCCAGCTGTACAGGAGTCTGATAGACTACTGCCTTGACATCAAGCGGTCGGGAGAGTGGGACGTTGAAGGCTCGACGATTGGCCTGTTCGACATATTCTTTAGACAAGCCTGCAAAGGCGGACTGAAGTTCTTTGGCTTTCGCGCGAGCTTGCCAGTCCACCGTTCCGAGTGCCGCAGATCTCGCAACGACGGTCTTGGTCTTGATATTCGAATGTTCTTTGCTACTTTCGGCGAGATCACCCCTTTTGATCGCTCTTTGTTCTTGAAGCGCGGCTGTGGAGAGCAAGCGTAGTCAGCTATCGCCATCTCCGATGCCAGCCATCTGACGGTACCTTTCTTCTGCTTGGCAGACGCCGGTTTCCTCCTGGCCATGGCTATAGCGGTCGGCTGGTAGCGGGAACGTCAGCCAATTGTCGAGAAGACCACACCCTGCAGCCCTGCTGAAAGCAGATGAGTGCCTGACACCTTCTCTCGCGCTCGATCGTTTCAAAAGTTGGACATGAAACACGCCAATTCGTCATCCAGTCCTCCAAAAAAAAATCATGTATCCAGTAAATTATATATGCCGCTCTTGTGTAAGTCTCTGATACAAATTGCTAGTACAACCACGTACAACGCTCAACGGTCCATCTGCTGAATAGGAGGCAGAGTCACATGTGTATCAATTTCCCCAAAATGATGCTCCCTGCTTCTCAGGACAGTTCTTGCACTGATGCTCTCCCTTTCCCTCTCTCTCTCCCGTTCCCTTTCCCGTGCTCTTTGCTCCTCCATCTTGTCTCGCGCAGCGTCGCGCATGTCATAATGCTCCCAATACGAATTCCGCCTAATGTCCTCGTAGGAAGGTCTCTGTTGTTGTTGCTGCTGCGCCACAGCTATTCTCGTATCTCGCTCCAGCAAGGCCAGTCGTTCCCTCTCCCTCCTCTCCAACTCTTCTCTTTGAACTTCCACTTTTGCTGCGATTCTCGCCTCCCTTAAAGCCGCTTCATAGCCCGCTTGATACGCTGCTGCCTCCTGAGCTCGGGGCGCGCGGTCTTGCTCGGGTGGCGGCGGCGGCGGAGGTTGTAGTTGCAGTGGCAGTGGCGTTCCCGCTGATTTGGGCTCACTTCTTTGCCATCCGCTGAGACCCGTCGAGGGTCTCGATGTCTCCGCCTGTAAAGCTGGATCAACATCTGGGTACGATAGTCGAGGACGCATGTGATCAGGAAGCACTCCCGGAGGGGGTAGTGGATGGCGAGAGAGTTCGTGAGATGGGTATCCGTGAGGCAGTACTCCAGCAGGAGAGCCTTGATATGAGGTGTCCCCGGATACGGAATGACGGTAACCGAATTCTCGACCATGGCCGCCGGGTAATGGTGCAGTCATCGGCCCGCGAGAAACTGCGCCGTAGTTTCGGTCATAAGCTACCTGCTGTGGAAGTCGAGGGTAATCAAGGGCTTCCCGGGCGGGATAAGGAGGATGTTGCTTTGCTGAATGTGGCATTTCTCTATAGGCAGAAGGTGGCGAAGGCAACGTTCCAACTGGGGCATATGGATGGTAATGACCATTCGCCGATGCAATCGAGGACGCCGATTTTGTCCTCGACATGTCGTGCGCTATTCCCAATCCTAACGTCGCTTCGGTTTCCAGTTCAAGAGACGAGGGTTTTCTTCTCGCACTGGGTCGATTAGCTCCTGGGGCAGGACCTCTTTTCCGCTGACTGCCAGTGTAGACACAAGCGACTCCTGAATCCTTGCATCTCGTACATGCCAGTTCTTCCCCTGCCGCTAATGATTTGGGCCCGCCTGCATCGCATCGCACTTTCCGAGATCGACAAGCATTGCACGCTTTTGTTGCCCTGGAGATGGGCGCTCTTGATGATCCGTTAGTCTGAATCGCCTTGGAAGGCATAGTAGAATACATGTCGGGTGCGATGGGCGGAGCAGGTGGAAGGTATGGCTGTTGGTAGGACATGTTCGCTGTAGTATTAGACGGTGGGAATGGATAATCCAGATGCGATGATGCATCCGAGATTGAGGAAACGGGTCGTTCCATTCCATTGACCGATTCACGCGATGAACTTCCCTCCGAGCCCCTCGAGACTTTTCGGGCTTGTCCAGCATATCGAGGCAATTGCGGGCCTGAACGTGATACTCCAGGTGAAGGATAACGTGTAATGATATCGTTTCGAGGCGTTTCTAATGGCGAACGTGGACGCTGTTCTCGAGTCGGGGTATGATGATTTCTATCGATAGACGACGACTGAGTTCTTGTTGCATGGGGAGAATCGTCTACCGGGTCATTAAGCAAAGAGCGAATTGACGTCGAGGATGTTTTGTGGGGCAGGGGATATCCGACCGGGGGCTGGAGCGTCGCTAATGAATGCATCTTTCGGCTGAAACAAGCACAAATTTAGGTGGTCGAATAGTGTAAAGCGTTTTCTACGTAAAGAGGGGCTGGATCTGTCCCAGCGGATCCCTGAACGGTATGATCTGGATGGGTAGGAGAGTGGCTATGGTTAGACAGATCGCGGTAGGACATGCGCTCCTTCACTTACTCAATAAGGACGAAGCAATACCGATGTAAGATACACGGGAATTCTTATCTTCGATTGGGGCAAGTCTCTTAGCCGCCGACGATGAGATGCACTCGGACTGAAAGCCGAGGAATATGGCGGGAACTTCGTTGAGACGGAGAAACAATCCAAACGTAGAATATAATTGATACGAGCTGAGGCGAAGGTTTCCGACGATATAATGATGGCGAGCTGCGAGGCGTTCGGACGAGGTAATACTGTTTGATTTGATTAGGACCGCAGCTGTCACTAATGGTCGAAGGGGTCACAAGTTGCGGAGTCTGGCCTGAACCGTCAAAGACGTAGGGGCATACGATGGAAAAGATTACGTCGCCGTTCAGGATTCGTCGACTAATCGATTAGGCGAAGTCGATAATCAATAAGTTGATGATGAGAGTTCAGTGGCTAATAAGATGATGATCCTCGAGGTTCACTGTTCGATAACAGACCAGCTGACGACGACAGTAGTTGCTTGATGGCGACGACGAAACGAAACAATGGCCAATGAGGAACTGGGAACAACAGCTAGCAGAACTATGAACTACAACGAGTGTTAAAAACAATCTGTTCCTAGGAAACGGCTGTTATTCCCGGCAGCTATGTGGCAGCCTTCACCAAGTACCAGCCAGCCTTAGTAACCGCCGCAACGGGAGCATGCAGAACACTGAATAACGCAGTCTGCTTCTACGCCCCTTTGCTACCGAAAGCTACTTCTACAACGCATCGACCCAACGGCAGCATATTTGCATTAACAACCATAGCTTCGTAGTTAAAAACATGACGATCTCGCGTACGTTTTGCCGCTTGCCGAAGAGTCCGAGGCCAGTTCGGTAGCTCTGCTGTAGTGTCACATCATTTTTGGTGCTAGGGAGTCTCTTCAACCGGTCAGTCCACTGTTGTCAAGGCGAAACAGCATAGTCTCAAAACAGCTTCTCACGGTCCAGAAACGTTAGGCGTGTTTTTCGATTGTCCTGCAGTTTCCGCTGGAGCGCGCGTGGAAAAAGCAATCGGCTAAGAAGCTGGCTTAGTTTGAGCTCTGGATAGGCACGTCTTTGAGGGAAAATCATCCGGGCTGTTTTCGGATCACAAACAGAAAAGCCGGTATGACGACATGTGTGACCAGGAACGTTGGAAAGCGGTGGTACAGCTGTCGTACCGACAGCAGCGGTAAGAAGAAGGCGATACGATAACCCAACAGAGCTCCCGATAGTCGAGGGAGTTTTATCGCGCTGCCACGATCTGCCCTGCTCTAAGCGCGCAATCAGCTGCACAGTCTTCCGTCGGGGGCACTCGATCGCTTTCATGCTTCCCTTGCAATCCATCCAGCTTGAGCTCCGAGCCTTCCGTCCACGGCCCAGCCGAAACGCACCAGAAAAATCTGGAGTACAGTTTCACGCAACAATAAACTCATAATTGGACGCGAACAAGCAAGTTCGTGCGATGAATTTGATGAACAATACCACCGACTCTGCTCCAAAGCTTTTCCTATCAAATATGCGCACTGAACTGACACACTATGGCTCATTCAGGTAGAGGACATACGGCAGATGGCAACCCCACTGGTTTGCAGAGTTTGACTGCAGCGAGCTCAGCGCGCCTAGGGAGAAGGCGACCGAGGATTATAATGAGGGAACGGGGGTTGTGTTATGACAGCTAACAGCCGAGCAACCAACCAGCAGCTAGAACTGCTCAGTAAGCGGCGCAGCTCCCGGCGAGATCACGCACGGGAATGTCTCGCACGATGTCTGAGTCCATCCCTAATGCCGGCTAGTCTTCCGGAACTATCCTACGCGTTCTTTCCGTGCTCCGGAATTCGGAAAGGGGTATCCCAGACGAGATGCCGAACGCATGCATTTTAGGGGCTCATTAGTTGTGGAGCAGCTGGCTCCTTCCCCTAAGCAGCTCTCTCCAAGCTGCCTACTCCTTATCTCCCTACGAGTGCCGAGAACCCTTTGCAAGGCTCCTTACATGCTCCCTTCACTGCTCTTTATTCTTTTATCTCATTAGGTAAAATATAGTGGGTTGTAGTGAAAGTACAATGGCTCGACCTTTTGGAGCGCTTACCCATGTTCTGCGTTTGACGTTTGAGGAAAGCCAGCAGCCCTGTCCTAGCAACCTGTTGTGGTACTTGTTCCACAGGCCAACGCCCCTTCATTCTTGCATAATGAATGGTGGAGATGAGTACGTAAGACTAGCTGCGGTGGCTATTCAGGCTATGGACTAAGGAGCTAACTAAGGTCTGACTTTTGGGGCACGTCTAATTTTCCGGTAAAGGATTACGGCACTACCATCCAGGCATCCAGAGTACTCTACGAACGATGCGTGAACATATTATAGATCGTCGCCTACTTCGGCTTTGATCAGCTCTTTGATCACACTTGTGAGATGTTCAACGAGCTTTTCTATAGCAGCTTCTATAGCTTGTTCCGACCATGCTAGGCGGGCTGCGAGGCGAGTCGCTTCAATGCTTGAATAATGATCGATAGCTTGGTCGATACTGGATACTAAACACAGAATGGTTGAACGTATGCGAGATTATGTGGGCGTGACCGGTTCCCAAAAGCTTGATTTCTTTTCTTTCAGCAGCTCCTACCTTCGACAGCCCCGCCAGAGAGCTGTCTACAGACTCTTCCAGCCGCTTCTCTGCTCATCCTCTTTTGCGGTTCTTCCGTAAGTAGACTACGTACATTATTGAGGCGGATGTTAAGCTGGATGCCGTGTGCTGTAAAGCATGCTTGTCCAGTAGCTTGGTTCGCTTGAACGCGCCACAACGGCGGCTCAATTCAGGGCGTTCTGCTAACTCTACTGCCTCGGCCACTCCAACCCGGTCACCAATAGCTTTTAGACCCGCATACCAAGTTGCGGTTCAAGCAGCTGTTCAAGTGGCAGCTTCAAGAGCGCATGCAGTAGCTCGCTTGACAGTCACTTCTGCAACTAGCCGATATTCTATGAACGGAGCAGCAGCTGGAGCCGCTAACGCAGCGGTGAATGCAAACAGAAACGCTTCATAGCTCACTAGATTAGCTGTTGGATAGCTCGATGGATAAGTGTTCTCAGTCGTGATCTCGGGGCTGTTCTCCATCACTAAAGCTGTTACTAACCGGTTCCCCCCCCAGACACTTGGGAAAGTTAAGGACGGTCGGGATAGCGGAGTGGGAGTAAATCGTGCAAATGCGGGCGAAAAGTCTAGTGAAGCAGCTAGTGAGGCTGTTACAGAGCTTGTTAGAGCCGTTGTTAGTGAACTGTTCGTTGTTGTGATTGTCAGAGTGATAGTTAAAGCGATTTCCAGCTGATGTCGTCGCCGATAATGTACAGCGCAGTTGTTCCGCTTGTGAGCAAGATCGATCTCAGATCGTTTCTGCGCCGAACGCGTACAGGCAGTTGACACGGCTTCTCTTTCTCGCGTTTACTGTATCTGTTCGGGTTCAGAGAGTTTGTGTCGGAAACGAAATGAACGCCGCTCTTGAATGAGATGGCTTCACCGATTAGAGCGGACGCTTCAGAGTAAAATTCTGTTAGCTATTCTGGCCCTCAAGAAGAGCTGCAAGACGGCGGGTTAGGAAGCCAATGCAACGCAACGCGCCGATTGGGAACGGTTCCTCGTAATCGATATGCTTTCAAATGGAAAACCACTGCAAACATGTTGAAGCAGATTACATGGACTATAGCTACACCAGAGGTTGTTTCGTAATGTCGGCGGTAAGACTAAAAGGCGGAGCCCTATGCCCGATCGATGCCTTGCTGTACGTTCTAACCTTCTTCTCCCCGAGACGTAGATTCTTCCTTTTTTCGAGTGCCAACTGGTATCCTAGAGTAGTCCACTTAATCTTGCCCACACCCTGAAGATTGCCGTCTCTGACAAATCTGTGATGGAGTCGTTCTACATCATGAAACAGAATATGCGGTGGAACATTGTCCTCAAGTATTCGTTGGGAAGGACTGAACCGTATCTTATTTGCGAACCGAGGTGACGGGCTGTAAGCTGAGATGATGGCGTCTGGGGGAAAGCGGTCTCTGAACTCCCCGAGAATCTGAAGCGCGCGCGATGTGTTTTCGATCCTGAGTAATATAACATCGGTTAGTCAGTTGAAGCCGGTAATTCACAAGCCTTCGTCGCAAAGCAGTAGTTCTTTCCGGCGCAGTAGATCGCCAGGGAATCCATAGAATACTGCTCGCTAGAAGCACTAACGCTGAGCTGAAATAAGACACGTACAGTGCAAATGCCGCAATAATAGCCACCCAGCACCTTTCAACTTCACGCGGCCCAAGACCAACATTCAGCCTATATTTGTCGGCTTCTTCCTGAGCCGAGATCGTTTGACTCCGTTTTGCTGTACTTTCTTTCGTGATACGATTGGCAACGATAATTTCTTTTGAATACCATTGCTCATATCCTTGCCACAGTCGTTCGAGCACGTCGTTTTCAGCCAGGAATCGCTTTTCCATCTTGTTCTTTGCCGCCGCACAACGTTCCAGAGCGAACAGATATGTCCATCCATTTGGCCTAAGGTTTTGTTTCAACCCAAGGATGCGTTCGTCATGCCACATATCGAGCTGCATCTGAAGCGCCTTGTCCAGGGGTGCATGCGCGATTGCGACCGATAGATACGCGTTGATGAGGCGAGGAGTAGGATGTGCTTGACGGAACGCTCCTGACTGACTGGTTATGTTAAAGAGTACCAGATCGAAAAGTTGACTAGCTTCGGTAAAGGCTTCGAAAGCTGTTTGCGGTTGATAAGGTGGTACAAAGTCCGGTGAACCGATGTCAAGTAGCGACATCGTACGTGGCGGATGCTGTGGCTGTTCTTCGTTTTCGACAGCCTTGTCTTGCACGGGCGGAGAGGTCGCTTGTGTTGATTCTTGCTGTTCAGCTGAAGCGTTCTCGTTGAAATGTGACATCATCTCCTGCTCATGTACCTTCGATCCGGTGATTTTAAGGTCCGCCCTGCCAACCAATGGCTTGAAGGCCGCATACGTGTGGAAGACATTGACCAATGTCTCCTCGTTGGCCAACATCCTGGTGTCTTGATCCTCTCCTACAAACGTACCGATCTTGGCCATTTCAGCCAGAATCCATCTTGCTCTTCCAAGATCGCCTACACGTTTAGTCCCCTCGAGGAGCGCATTGAACGTCACGACTGTCGGCTCGTATCCCGTCTCCACCTGTCCAGGGGCGAGACCTGCCTGTAGCGCCGCTTGATGGATCTCGAGCATCTGACGTAACAGACGGAACGATTCAAAGTAGTACTTTTTCACTTTTGCCAATGCCCTGATCATCATATTATACGTGTTAGCTGTTGGGGTTTGCTGATTCTCTTGCACCATCTGGGTAAACATGTCGAGTGCGAGCTCGGGTTGAGGGTCCTTTGAGTCCGCACATGCCCGAATCATGGTGTTATACAGCTCAACACTCGGCACCGGATGTGCGACAAGACGCATATGGGTGAACAGATCCCAAGCAAGTGCTTTATCCGCCTGCTTCATGGTCGGACTCGGAGCAAGCAGGGTGTCGATCACAGAGCGATATGCAGATTGAGGCAGCGTGAGTTGACGAGCTTCGAAATCATGCAGCAGGTGGACCGCTTGATGTTTCTGCCCTGCACAAAGGTGAGCTTGAATCAATGTTGCCAACTGTGCACGGGTCAGTGGACGCCCTAGTCGTTCCTCCTTTTCCAGCAGTTCCGCAACGCCGGCCGAGTCTCCCTTCTTTGCGTAAGCCTCGAGAAGCGAAGTAATTTCCGAACTGAGGACGGTCATCCCGTGATCACGCATGGCATCCAGCACTTGAACGGCGGTGGAAAGATCTCGACATTGTATGCACTCGTCAAAAAGAGCTAGAAACTCGCTGCGGCTGATCAGACCTGTTTGTATATTTGGCATGGTTGTCGGCAAAGCTTTGTCGCTAGGAATTTCGGTATTTTTCGCGGTGGTGGATCGAGCAGGAGGTTTCTCTGCTGGCACAGGCGTAAGACTCTGTATTAGAACTAGGACTCGCTTCCTATCTTCCCCTCGCCGAGGTCTGATTGGTCTTGACTCATTTGAAGCGGGAATTCCATGTTGAGTTCGGGAGACAAGGCTGCCAGTACTGTCGTCTACCAGCGCTGTGGGATCGCCCTTGGCATTTCCGCGAGAGCTCGCCATTTCTTCCCCGTGCACTTCAGAAATTGTCAATCTCCTCTCTAGCCCTTCAAGAATTTCCCTTCTTTCCTTCTTGCTTATCATTTTTCTCCTTGGTTCACTGTCAGCTTCCTCGCTAGGCCCGAAATGGCCGGTACTTGAGGTTTGTGGTGCAGCAAGAAGTCCGGCGCGAGAGTGAACGGAGGGTGCAGCTGAGGTCATGACCGATCGGTAGAACTCCTCAAGATCTGCTTCAGTATATGGTGGAAGATCCGCTGTAGTTTCCTGCATGACACATAGAGGCAAGAATAGATTAGATTTGTTTTCAAGATCGGCAGACAAGTGTTCCGGGATCCTGTGCAGTCAAAGAATGCTCACATTCGTTAACTTGAGCTTCTCGGCATGCGCAGCATGTGCTTCAAGAGTTTTGGTTTCATGCTCCAGCTGCTCGACAGCCTTCTTCAGCTCCACTGCTGAAGAGGGAATCGCTATTTCGGGAGTCTCATACGAGGGAGAGACAAAAGGCTCTGGCCTGTGAATCGGAGGTGTACCATACCGTAAGAAACTGACCCTCGTTACTGAGAATTACTCATGATTCTAGCTTACCGGTACAATGGGAATGCAGGTTTATTAGTTACACTGGCTGCTGGTGTGTGAGAGGTCTCGACATCAAGGTTCCCCCTATGATCCCAGTTCCGCTGCTGATTTCCAGAGCTACCAGCTGAATGTTCGACAAAGTGCTCCGAAGACTCCGTCTCAGGAACGACCGACTGAGCAGCGAAACCAGTAATGCTTCTAGACTGCTCCGCTGGGTTCGCTGCTGTCGAAAGTGTAGCAGCACTCCGAAATAGATGCAAAGTAGACGTCGTAGCGGGCAGTGGAGATTGTCTCGCGCGACATCTTTTGAAAGTGCTCGTCAAAACGGGGGTGATGTATACTTTGACGGTGGTGGCCGCGGTAGATGTCGACATGTCTGTCCTTTAAAGAGTGCGAAAGGGACAGAATAGGGCAAGTCCTGCGGACAGAGAAGAGCACCAAACCTCTCAGAGACTTGCACGGTGTCAAAGTCGAAATTCTTGGCCGACCGATCGCAGCAATTGCCACGTTCCGGCCGCCGCTCGTCACCTCGCTGTTTTTCAGAAGCTTACCGAATCTTTGGTTTGTGCTCAGTTCTGCGCAGAGTTTTCGTTTCAGTTCGACCAAGTAGCATAAGTACTGGGGCATAGAATGAGATCCAGCGAACAGGCAACTCGGTGTTGTGTTTGCAACCCGTCACTGTCTAGAGGATAACGCCCGAGTTGAGCGAGATTCGAGACGCGCTTCTAGGATAATTTTTGAGAGCGGCCCAATGTCCCGTCGCGTCATAGTCAAAGTGCTGAGTCCGACAGATGCTGGGCCAAAGTGTTGGACTGTGAGCTGCTGTTGGGTGTGCAGACGCTGCAGCTATCCAAGTGTCGTGTGCAGCCTTGCAAGTGGCGGTACAAGCGTCTACGTCAAGCAACATCTGTGGTCTATCTGCGTTCCCTCGAAACCATCGACGGAGACGGGGACCCACAAGCCTTTCTGCACACCTTCACAACCCAGTTCATGCCAGGGATACTCTATTTTTGTCGGTAATCATGTCCGTGCACAACGACGGTAACGATATGGCAGTCACTCGCTCGGGAGTTTCAGGACCCGTACGGCCGTCCAAGACCAAACAGACCCGTCAACGTCGCGCTCCCGGCAACAACAAACCTTATGCTCGACCGGCCTCCAAATCCCAGCCCGAGTCCGTCAGTGGACCGCTTTCCGAGGGATTGACCAGATCCGACTCGCAATCGAGCTTGTTCGGAGGTATTAAGAGTGTATTCAGCAGGCTATTCGCGGGCGGAAGTGGCGGCGACGCAGAAGCGAGTAGTCGGTCCAAAGGTCAATCTAGTCAAAAGGATTCCGGCGACGAATCTTTTGATCCAGATCGGACCAAGAGCGTCCAGGGGGATATCTCGACAGATGATTCGGAGGATGACGGCGATGAGCCACGATTGGTCCCCCCTGAGGGAGATCTGGATCAATCGTTCGATAATGGACCTCATACATCTGGTTCAGGCGGAAACGTGACCACAGGGGACAGCAACAAACGGTTTTTACCGTCCCCCGAACACGCAAACTCTCAGCCATCGAGTAAAAGAGTTCGTAGAGCGTCGCCTTCCCCACCAAAACGGTCAATGGGATTCAAAAAAGATGAGATGGGCATGAATGGATTGAGCGGTAGTGTTAGCTTGGGATATGCAAGCCCTGCGTTAAGCAGTCTCGCACGAGGATCTGTTACAGGAAAACGATTGACCGCGGAAGGTACCTCTCAATCGAGTGGAATCCGCCGATCCGGAACGTTACTCAACCTGGATCTTCACAGATCCGTTCGACCAGGCACCGAGATCACAAAGCAGACCGAATACAGTCATTCGAGCCAACAACAACATATTCCTGTGTCTTCTGGTTTGCGGAATAGCAAGGTTTGGTCACCGTGGAACGAGCAAGAGGAAGCTGCTGAACGCAGACAGCGATCCTCGGTAGCTTCCTCTACCAAAGGATTTTCTCGCAGCGGAAGCGTAGGATATGGATTGAATGCAGTGGCTGCCTCCCCGCTTCGACACTCGTACGCCGGTCTGGCGCCTCCTCGAACCACAAATCGAATGGATCTCGCATCTTATGGCCTTCCATCAGCTTCCCCATTTGCGGCACCGTCATTCCCGGCGCGACCCCGGACAGTACTTCATCCCCTTCAATCTGCTTCTATCACTCGATCTCCCTCGCTCCCTGGAGGAAGAATGCGCCCGACCATGTCCTCGCTTTCGGTCATGCGGGACCCTCACCAAAGGGACCAAGGAAGGGACAGTACTGCTCTGCCACAATCGCCATCCGTTTCAAAGATGAATGTTGCGCAGCATCGACAGCACGATATCGAACGCTCGCCATCAATGTCGAGGATGAGGGATTCTAGTGTCTTGTCCGGTATGAGTGACCTTGTGGTTAGAGAGCCACCTCATAAGCGTTCAAAGACGCAAGGCTTTACGCCCGAGGTATTCGGTGCGCCGTCTCCTTCATGCTCGCTTATTGAGTGGGGAATACTGATACTGACTTCTTTGCTCAGAACTGCAACACAAAACCGAAGCTGATCGTATTCTCGCATCCTTAACGAACATGCGCAACGCCAATCCTTCGAGCAACGCTGCTCTGTCAACTTCATATTCATCCCGTACACTACGCAAACAGATTGCCGTTCCAGTGCCATCCCCTCTTCAAGACTTTGACCCGCTTTCACTGGCCTCATCTGGGCTGGGAAAGCTGAGGAAGACGAGGGAGATGGATACAAGCGTGATGGTGAGTCCATATGCCAAAACGCGGGCGAGGGGTCGAAAACTGCAGGTGGAGGAAAGCGAGGAAAGCGAAGATGAAGTCCAGTCTCAGAAGCCGGAAAACGAGGATAACCATGAGGGGCGCCTAGCCTCGGAAGCACCCACGGAGCGAAGACAGAGGTGTAAGTTACGGCCAAGGCTGCCCAACACACCCTCCAGGCTTACAATCGATATCGTACTACAGCGCAGACGCCTATGAGGGAAATCCGTAATAAGAAACCTGGTTCACCAGCTCCTGCAGAGTAAGTATAATATCACCTATTCACCTTCATTCGATGCTAAGCTAAATCGCTTGTGTACGGCACAGGTTAAAACGACCAGATCCTGCAACCTTCCCGGAACCGACCAGCAAAGTCTCTAAACCTCTACCAGTTGCATTTTCGCCGTCAGCGAAGAACTTGCCTTCTTCTGCGCGTACCACGTCGTCTTTGCGCGCGAAGACTACCATGACCACGAGGAAACACACTTCAGCCGCTGGATCGGCGGCATCATCGTCTCGACCGGGACGATTCTCCGCTGTCGACTACGATGAGGAAGAGGACGACTATTCCCCTGATCTTGCAGAACTTGAAGCTGCAGCGGCCGCAAAGGCTTCCACTGGTTCTGCGTTCAGCTCCGCCCCCAAAATCACGGGACCAATGGACCTGTTCGCTCCGAAAAGCACTGCCCCTGCTCCGGATACTTCCGAGGTCGGTTCAGAAACCACCTCCGCTCAGCCTTCGTCATCAACGAATAAAGAAGATCAGCAAATCGGGTCCTTGCGTCAAGCGCCAAACCTCTTGAATGTCAAAGCCGATCATCGCCCACGAGCCTCCTCTCCGTTGAAGGCTATGGTAGTTCCTTCTCCTGAAAGCAACAAAATCAGCCCTGCCATCTCGCAAGCAGGGGGATCTTCCTCCACAGCGAGTGTCCCTAGCTTCTCTTTCGCCAAGCCAAGTGTAGGCACCGGTACCTCGTCACCGACTTTCTCGTTCGGTGCACCCAAACCCATGGAGAAGGAAGAGCAAGGTGCAGTAGCTTCGACCTCGAAGTCCACATTCAGCTTCGGCCTTGGCAAACCCTCTTCGGCTCCAGTACCCGCTATACCTTCAATCTCCTTTGGAACACCTGACAAGCCAACCAAAGGTCAAGACAATTCGACGACACCAGCAGCTCCTGTTCCTTCCGCGCTTCCGTCTTTCAGTTTCAGCGCCGAGAGCAAAACAAAGCCTGAGACTGCAAAGATCCCTGCTTTCTCTTTTGGAGCATCAAATTCTTCAAGCGAGTCGGCCTCTGGGCCTCCGGTAAGTCTTGGCCCTGGGCTTCACTGTATCGATAGTCACTCTGAATGCTTGCGTGCGAAAACAGAACTTCTTCTCACAATCCGTTGTTGAGAAACCCGCTCTGGCAGCTCCTGCGGAACCTAAAGGGTAGGTTGACATTTGAGCTGTGTCCTTGACATGTCAATTCTAAATTGGTTTCCTACAGCGTCGCCCCACCCAAATCTGGGCTCTTCAACTTTTCAGCTACGCCTGCAGGTACAGTCGTACCAGATATCACGCCTGCCGCCAAAGCCGCTCTCCCTACTGGCAATCCCTTTGCATCTATCATACCTGCTTCAGACAAAGTGGCACCGGCTCCACCGACGGCGACCGCCACCACCAATGTGTTTTCCTTTGGGACCCCTGCAGCGACTCCCGCTATAGCGCCCTCAGTACCTTTGAAGGAAAACTCAGCAAATGCGTCTGTGACATCGAACAGCAACGTCTTTGGAACTGCCGCCGCCACGAGTACCGCTCCTCCTGCACCTATGACTTTTAATTTTGGAGCACCGGCGGCAAGTGCCAATGGCGGGACCACCTCGACTCCTTCGTTCAGCTTTGGTAAACCAGCGGAAACTCCTAAGCCGTCGGCGAGTTCCCCTTTCGCCTTTGGTTCTAATACCAGTGCAGCATCCGGATCTACACCCGCAGAAACTTCGCACAAGCCTCAATCCATTCCATCGTTCAGTTTCGGGGCTTCGAGTAACAGTGCTACCCTTCCTACGAGTACTCCTTCCACTGCTACCGGGTTTGGCACAGGGGGACCACACACTCCTGGCACTTCCACTGCGTTCAATTTCGGTTCCACATCGTCCGGATTCGGCTCCTCTACTCCTACTGCAACCGGGTTTGGCACTGCTCCGACAACAGGAATATTCGGTTCCGCTAATACGTCAGCACCGCCAGCTTCGATTGCACCAGTGTTCGGAGGTTTTGGAAACTCTACAGCGACACCAACACCTCCCGCTGTCTCCACGGGCTTTAACTTTGGGGCGACTGCCACTGCGCCGCCTACCGCTAATGCTCCGTTCGCATTCGGTGCTCCGTCAGCCGCTCCTGCAGCTCCTGCTGCCCCATCTTTCGGAGACTTTACCGCCGCTTCTCCCGCATTCGGTGCGCGAGAGGCCACCGCCACGCCCCCTCCAACGTTTAATATGGGTGCAGACAATACTCCGTCGTCGCCAGGAGGTGGAAGGAAGATTCGGGCCATGCCGAAACGTAAGAAGTAGGTTACGTTAGAATACAATGCCCTGTGTATGGAATATATATAATTATCTACTTGAGAAAGACGCATGGTTCCCCGGACGATTAGAGCTGCCTTTTTCGCAGTAGTACGATGATAATTACACATCAGCGATGCCGATCTGCATTGTTGCTGTGCTGTTGTTTTGATTACCGCTCTCATATTCATAACGCAGTAACCTCATTTCATTGCTTGCTGGGCAAATACGAGGGTATTTTCCCAGCCGTCAGAGAACGGGCTATCGAACCCTTTAACTTTTATGCACAACAATTGCTATCTCATCATACAACTTGCATAAAGAATCACCTTCTCTGTTGATACACAGTAATAGATTCTACAGCGTGACCCTTCTATATCTCATCGCACAGTTCCAGCAGGCAGAGCGGAATAGTGACCAGATGTCCGGAACGTAGAATAGGTCTTCGAGAACGAGACCGACTCTGTCTTAAGCTGCCGTAGCAGGGCTAGTGCGGGGTGGCAGCGTACGTTTGTACCAAAGGATGTAAGCATGTGCAGGTTTGCTCTGTACAGGCGTAGAGAGGCATCAGTGAGGGATTTTAAATGTAGGTAGTTAGTAAGCTTCTATTGTACTTACAATCACATCCCCTTCACTCGCCCGGCTGACTTTACTGTCATCGCAATATTGCCAGCCTTTGGAGGAATTGACAAAAGCGGTATCTACGACACAACGGGGAGGAGTCAGTATTAGACATCAGGATAAATTCTCAAATAGATTACTTACAGTGTCCGTTACTCAAGCTTCCCATGTGGTTACTTATTGCAAAAAGGTCATATAAGAACGGTCCAGTCGTCGACATTGGGCTAGCAGGTCCGGAAGGGTATTTTCCCTCTAGTTGTGCAGGGGACGCTGGGATGTATCTCGTCAAGTCCAGGTGCTTGACTGGGAAGATCACAGGGGTTTCCGATTTGTCCCAGAAAACACCATTAGTTGTTGTGAAACGCTTTAAATGAATCAGAAGAACCGGCGGCAGCCGAGCGATAGAAAGACTCTTTGTTGCCTTCCGCGGCACTTTACATCGGGGACAGTTCCTGAACATTCATCGGCTTGGTAAGCATCTACTCGAAAGGTACGTAACAGTTACGTACCATGCATCGTCTTTTTCCATGACTTCTGTCTGAACGAAATTATCGATCAATTGGTAAAGAACGACTTTTTGTTTGCCTTGCGGGACGGGTAGGGAAAGATACATGAATGCATCATATGTCGTCGACGTCTAGATAGGAGAAGATGCACATCAGGTCATAGTTGGATTGCATTCGATTTATTCGTCGTACCTTATGGCAAGTGAGGCACTCCATTCTGTTTCTATACTGTCCTTGGAATAGGTCAACAATGAGGCTGTCGTTGCGCTGTTTGTATATCTGCCATTCCTTTTCCGCAGCTACCGACGGAGGCAAAGTCTCAAGAGCTGCTTCTCGTTCAGGACTCATTTCCACAGGCGGCGGCTTTGTCCGGATCCTATTCAGATCTTCATGTAAACCGTCTAGAAGGAAACTCAAGAACTCTTGAGAGTCGTGCTGATCTGTGCCTGCAAAAGATGGCGCGTAGGTAGAAATGGATTTCTACAAAATTGTTCTAGCATGTTAGCGAGATACCACACGACGTAACGGGAGAACAATCGTAGCTTACTCTGAACGTTACAGGAGATAAAAATGTATATTGTTCATTCCATAAAACACTGATCAGGGTAGCGAAGGCTTTGGCAAGGTCGCCCTTAGTTCCCATCGGATTCACGGTGTTGATGGCGCGCTTGAAGCTTCCATCTATGGGAATATAGCAGATTCCTATCAGCATATAGACGTACAAGGGAACACTGCATCGACTGACCTCTAAAGAACCGAGCTAAAGGGTACGTGGCGCTGAGACATTGCAGTGTTGAGTTCATATAGCAAGTACTGTGCTCAAAAGCAGTATAAGCATGATTCACTTCGCCAACATTGTTCAAGACTCACTTTCCCAGGTTCTTCAATCCGGAGATACCAAGTGCTACATCGTTCCAGTACATCATATCATCTGATTCCGGAAGTCTCGATAATCCGTCAAATGAAATGATGGAGGCCGAACGATCTGCACGAGGACGGCTCTCTTGTCTTTCTGAGGATGATGTTGCAACTGCAGGCGGAGGTTGAGGAATACTGGAAACGCCAATCTGCGGGTAATCTATTGATGGTCGAGAAGTGTGGTTTTGATATCCAGAATACGCTTGGTTGTGCTGATCAACATAATCACTTCTTTTGCGTGAGAGTGGTCCGGGACTCGTTGAAGCCAGAGGTGGTGGAGTTGGCGCCGCACTCGCATACGCGCTTCTACTATACACAGACGGTTGACTTGACCGTGAAGTAGCCGATACCATGGAATTCGGAATCATAGGTTGCCCATTGTAACCCTGACCTAAGCCTGCCATAGACTGAGGATACGGCGCATTGAACTATTCATACATGTTGATGGTAAAATTATGCATGATTTCAAGTGGAATGTGGACATGACTTACATTCTCTGTAATGTTCCTAGAGTACCCAGATGAGCGGTATACGCCAGTTTCCCGCCGTACAGCTCGAGAATCAGGCGAGTCGTTGCTTTCTGTCGGCAATGATTGACTCGTCCGTTTAGTTCTAAGGCAAACCGAATCAGCGGAAAGAAAAGTACGCAGGACCCAAGAGATGACTCACAACACCACGGGCGGGGGACCTTTAGATACTGCCTTATAGCCAGCACTCGTGTCTCTAGCGTTGCGCTCTCCTTTTCTTCTCACCTCGACCTCTTCCTTCCATGCTTGGAAGCCGCCAATCAGCAAAACTGGACTTCTCGGCAGCGATTTGCGAAACTCATTCTCGAAAATAATCGAGAACAATATTCCTGGTGCGGTTGGACGTGCCCCGGTTTTGGGGAACGCCGTGGAGGTCGTATCATACAGAACAACCAAATCATTCTGTTGCCGATTTAGGAAAGACTTGTGCTCCGCGGAAGGAAGCAATGATAAGGCATTCTCAAGTTTGATGCTATCCAGGCTATTTCAAAGAGATGGTCACAGTCAGAAGATGGTCTCAGGCTAGAGGCAATATGACTTACCCTGGTCGACCCAATATCGTCGGGTCTATCCAGATAGTATTCACCTTCCTGCCATCCGCGAGATTCATATCCTTTCCAATGTAGTCCTGCTGATGTTCATCGTATGGGCGTGTGTCGATGACCAATAACGACAACGATGGCTCTTGTAAGTAGTCATACAGAACCTCGGATGAAATCGAATTGGTTAGTGGTAAAGTCGGCTTTTGAGCTGAAAGACTTTTCGGTTTGACGTTGGGAATCGGTGGCAATGGCGGTTTAGACCGCGTAACAAGTCCAGCTGACGGAGCTAAGGTTGATGGCAGCAATGTCGGAGATTTAAGGAGGTAATCTTTCTCTGTAGATGGTAGACCTGATGAATCAGGAGGATTTGGTAGATGCGACTTGTCCGACCGAGCTGTATCCGGCATAGGTAAGCTGGAAGGCCGTTGTACAGGATCCGTCACCGTCAAGCCTGAAAGAACGCCCGAAGGCGAATGGGCATTATTTGATTCGGCTCTTATGACATTTTCCCCATGTCCAGGAGAAGCATCATTGAGATTTATGTCAGGGATCGAATGCAGAGCACTGGGTGACTTCTCATGTACATCTCCAGGCCTACTTTTTGGAGCTGACGGGAAGAGAGACCCCGCATAGGCATTCTCTTCGGCAATTCCTTGATCTCCGTCTTTGGGCGAGGCGGTTTGAGGGTGATCATCTGAGATTTGCAAACCGTCGATGGACAACGATGTCGGTCCCGTGAACTCAGGCTTTCCTTCAAGATCACTCAATGGCGGGAAAGCCGTCGAGAAATGTGCCAACTCGTCGTCTTCTTGGATGACCTCTGGCTTGGTCCCTGCACTATATCCCCCGTTGATGGTATTTTGGCGGGAACGAGATGTACCTGACATGAAGCCAGTATACGAAGATGGCGTATTTGACGCTGAATCATAAGGAACTGAGTTAGGCGGCGGAGGAGGCCGGTGCTGTTGGTTGGGTATCGATGGTAAAGTGCGGCTGGTCGGCCCTATTGCTGCTGAAGGGTTGTTATTGCTGGAACCTGCACCATGCCCAGCTTGCGAGGCGCCATTTATGGGCAAAGAGCCTAACCTGGGCGACGGAAGCGATTGGTTTTGGGAATATCTATCGAATGACCGACTCGAGTTCAAAGACGATCCAGTCTTGTTACTGTCCAGATAAGAATTGTATTCGACCTTTGGCGTGGAAGGCGGGTTGGATCCACCCGTTGTCTGGCTGTTTATTCCAGCTGTGCTGCTCTGAGTTGTATTGACACTTGCAACCGAGCCTCTTCGACTGCCATTGCTATTTGAAAACACGGGTTGATTCGATGGTCCTTGATTTAACTGATGATTGATGCTAGCTACAGAAGTGCGTCGACTCTCACTCGCTCCATTCGCTGAGAATCCACCGGAATTGGTGGCTGATACCGGTGTTTGGCCATTCGCAGTGACATACTGGCTAGGCGTATTCGGGTTGTTAGTCGATGAAGCCGACGGAGGAGCTATTGGTGAAAGTTGTGTGTATGTATATGCGTTTGGCGATTGCAACGACCCAAGGTCCTTACTGGTCCTTTTTGCCACTCCAACTTGCATCCCAGCCCCTTTCAGAGCAGCGAGCCTTGCAGCGATAGATCCACCAGTCGATATGTCGGGCTCGTCAGTTGCAGGTTGAATGGAGGGCAGCGTAGAATGTTCCCTGGGGGTTGCTGGCCCACTAGACATGTGCGTTGAAGCCGAGCCAATCTGCCGCTCGACAGGTCGGTTTTTCAACTCTTCCGAGAGTGTGCGAGCTTTTGCGAGGTAGTCCGCTCTCTTTTGCGAAAATGCCATGTAAGGCTGCCAAGAAACATTCTTGCTCCCTTCTGCTTTGATTTTCGGATAATCCTTGTGTTGCAAGAAAGCCTGGAAGAACTGGCATGCTTTTAGATATCCAACAAACGCCTTTTCGTTCAACCCGTGATCCTCGTCATGTTTCGCTTGTTCTGCCGTGTTTTGTGCATTCTGTATCCAGCTCCGAGAGGAATAATCGTTGGGATTGGCAGTGATTTTGGCCTTGTCTCGCAGTTGTGAGAGGGTAAGAGAAGCGTAGTTTGTTGCGGAGCCGGTATTGGCAGTTGTCGGAGTTGCAGGTTCCCCCATGTCAAGAGAAGAACCCTAATAAAGAATGGCTCGTTCAATCCCTCACTTGAGACAATATAAGAGGGTACGTCTCTCTAATGTTATCCTGTCACACCGACGACTTCCATGACCCTTTAAAACGCTGGGTGTCTTGTTGACCTTCGTGCTGTGTCGGAATGAAGGGTTTCGTTTCAAATGCCAGAATTCGATGTCGACCACACGAGTTCTACGTGCCGTGCTTGATATCGACAGACAGGTCGGAACAGGTCGGGCGTTTGGCGAGTCTATGTCACTTAGCCTTCCTGAACAGGAGTAGCCACGGCTGAAGCTGGTCAATGCTGTCGATGACGCCCGGAGTTATCGTTGCGCCGCGCGGGCGAAGTGGGGGCTAGGTAATTAGCGTGCCCCACGAGCGATCGAGGCCGAGGTCGACGTCCAAGTAGTTGTTGAAGTGGGTTACTCAAGGTGAACCTCGTGCTATCTGCTCAGGAGATACTCAAGGGCCTTGCTATCGACTGACATTTGCGAAGGCCAACACGACCGCGTTCTCAATTCCCTTGGACGGCCTCACGCGCAGCTCTTGCTGATACGTGAAGGCGAAAGCCGTCTATTCCCTTGTTATTATGGCGTCGTCATCCTTCACAAGACTGCCTGGAAACCTAGGTGGGAGAATCAAGGATCTCTTTATACATTCATATTCGGTCAAGAGCGTACCTTTACGCATACGCCCTGTAAGCTTATAGCCCCTCCCTAGGAAACATTTGTCATCTTCCACCTACTATGGCTGAATTGTACACCGAACAGGCTATAATAGTAGCTTTAGCTTCATGGATATTGATACTGGGGGTGTTAGGGCTGGCTCCTATACCAGAAGTTCCAGTGAACGACAAGATATTGCATTTTTTCGGGGTCAGTATTTAAGCAGTCAGTTGTGTGTTGCGGCTTCTTAGCCTCGATCCTGTCTCTGGGCATACGGTCCAGCCACTTACGCTGTTCTACATGTATCTAGATGGGGATAGCTACGTTCCTCCTCTACTTTGTAATAGACGTACCGGAGTAAGTTCAGCTAGAACTCTGCGCGCCGTCGTGCCGTGAATGCTAATATTTCCCTCCAATAGCTCGTCCCGCAGGATCTGGTATTACCGCAGAGCACCGATGATACTAACTTTATCGGTAGGATTCTTCGGTGGTGGAATTATGAGCGAGATCGCTCAAGGTTACCTTCCTGTAAGCCTGCCTGGGTAACTGCCAAATATTCTCGCGACTGTTCTGAAAATGTAGCATGACACGTAGTGGAAGACGTTCCAATGGGGTGACATAGTGGTAGGTTCTTAATGCTTTCGGTGGCCGATAGAGATCTTGTATTCATCGGCTCTGTCGTACAATGTGTAGGCCAATCTTGCCGGATGTTCTCTGGCCTACTTCCTCGCACACACTCTTCTTCAACGCCATCGCCGTCGATTCGAAATCTCTCGTCTCTATCTTCCCATTTCATCCAGTAGACCTGATGTCGAGAACATGCTGTCTTTTGATGCTCGCTCTGCGTATCTGCAATCCGGGCAAAGGGATCGGAGTGCCAGTGTTGACACGGAACTGGGCGCTTGGGATGCAGATCGCTACTATTACGCTGGACAAACCAGTGACATCGGTGATAGTGGCATGCGAGAGAATGATACATCGGACACGCCTCCAGTTGGGGTGACACACGGGGAAATGACCCGAGCAGACAACAGGGAGAATCCGAACGTATTTGATCTCGGAGAGGATGAGGAGGATGATAACATATTGTTAGAAGGGCAGCGTAAATAGATTTTGCGAGCGATTGCGTTTCGTGCACAAACCTAGTCAGGGTGAAACAGCACGCACGTACACCGTGGGAAATGTTGTAAATGGTTGTTTTGTCTCTTATTCATGGTATACATTACTGCATTACAATACCGAAGAGATAACTGCTGATCGAAGCAATGCATGTGATATTATTGGCTACATGTTGAATGGCGTATGTGACTGTCAAACAAGGGTATATTTGTTTTGTGTGTACTGACCACGTTACGTGGTATTCTTTGCGAAACTCATCCAATGAGCTTCATCTGTTTATCTCCCAATTGTTGAACGGGTTTTGTCTGTGCGAGTCAAGAAATTGGCCGCTTTACTGCTTTCCCCAGACCTCTTCGACAATCTCGTTGCAGAGCTGGACCTTCTTCCATTGCTCTTCTTCAGTCAACTCGTTGCCGTGGTGGGTGGAAGCGAAACTGATTGGAAATGAAAACAAGATCAAGAGTTAGCAGGATATTCGGTAGATCGACAGATCGCGATGTTGACATACCCGCATTGGGGACCCATACCAAGCTGTTCCAGAGGAGCGTACTTGGCAGCTTCCCTGATCCTCTCAATGATCTTGGCCTTGTCCTCGAGCTTGCCTGTCTTGGTGGACACCAAACCCAAGACAACTCGCTTCTTGCCGTCCTTGGGCAAGAATCGCAAAGGTTCAAGACCTCCACTTCGTTCGTCATCCCACTCGAGCAAGAAGTTGTCGACTTCCAAGTCTCGGAACAAGATCTCGGCAACGGGCTCGTAACCGCCTGATGCAAAATGTCGAGACCTGAAGTTGCCTCGGCACAAGTGGACAGAGGCGGTCATCTCTGCGGGCTTCAACCGCAAAGCTTCGTTGATGAGCTTGACGTATTGTCGAGGCAATTCGTTGACATCTTCACCTCGCTCAGTAGCGGCATCCCGCATTTCCTGGCTGCACAAGTAGGCCAAGTTGGTGTCATCGAGCTGGATGTGCGTACAACCAGCTTCAGCGAGAGCGGCGATTTCTTGCTGGTAAGCCTTGGCCAAATCAGCGTAAAATTCGGATAAGTCAGGGTAGTTCTCGTTGTCAATACCAGCTCGACCGCTGTTATCCGAGAAAACGTTAGCATGTCGTTGTGAAGACAAGGCTTAGACATTCACTCACAGTCGGAAATGAGCCATGGTGGGGGAAGGAATGGCGACCTTGACGGATGAACGAGGGTTCTTCAAGTTTTCCTGGACGAACTTGTAATCGGCAACTTGGATGGGGCGGATCCACTGGACCTTGCCAACAACGGCCAACTGAGGAGGAACAGCTTCCCTGCAACAATACAGCGTTATTATCATGATCTGTTGATGCTCGCGCTTGCATTCGATACTCACTTCTTCTCGCCAACGAGCTTGTTCTCCTTGATTTCGATACCGCCCAAGTGCTTCAAGAAGTCCAGGTGGAAGTACTCTCGTCGGAATTCGCCATCGGATACGCTGGCGAGTCCGACCTCTTCCTCCTTGGCGACAAGTGCCTTGATAGCCTCATCCTCAACCTTTCGAAGTTCCTCAGCAGAGATCTTCTCGTGCAAGAACTGATCTCGGGCCTGGTGAACGGACTCGGGTCGGAGGAAAGACCCGACGTGTTCCGGGTTGTTGAACTTGGGGCTGGAAGTAAGAACCATTTTAGGAGGATTAAGTGAGGAGAGAGGTTTTTCTGTTTGGAAGCAGATAGCACTTGTAAAGATAGGGATCCGAAGGGGGACGCCTGCTATGGGATGATACAAGCAACAACAGCGATACCCCTCGAGCAGTCCCACCAACAACGAGCCGCCAGGAATTGTTGGGCTGGATCGGATCGGAGACTGACAAATGCCGATATGCACGAGTCTCGGCATGTTGCATGTTCGTCCACTATGCGCTTTCGGAGGCCGATCTCGCTGCAGCTTGCCTGACCTGCCGACTCTGGCCTTCTCTGCGTCTATGGTGAAATGTCGTATCAAACAGCTCAAACCAGCTATCAAAATAATTAAACCGTATGATAGTGAACTTCCAGGAGCTCTTCCAGGCGGTGTATAACAAGTGTACCACATAACAATGGCTCAAGTCCGATCAAATGTGTCAGGCAGCTTAAGGCCCTCGGTCCTGTCCCTCAAGACGCTTACATCGCGGCTTGATTGACCGACTATCGAAAAAGGGGAATCAGCACGACTATGGGCCTTATGAAAGGCGCTCAGAAGTCGAATCTTCTTGCTGCATGATGTGAAATGTAGGAACCTTCCTCCTCATGTTCCTTTGACCCTCAAGTCGGCCACAACAGAAAGGTACCGATTTAGTCCGTTTGTTGCTTCCCGCTCGTAATATCAGTAAGCTCGCCACGACAAGTTGGGCCGTCTACCAGGTTTATTTCGTACATGCAGATCTCAAGCATGCTAGATGATATCTGAACGATCATCATTTGCTGCGGCGGGGCGAGAAAAAGCGATATGCAACATCTGTCCCCTGGGATTCCTTCGACTGCGAAGCTAGTCCTGAAGCAGGGTTCATCTCTACAGTATTACCTCATTAGCTTTTCATGGAAGTTGCAGTTTCTTCACTTAATTTGAACTAAGGATGAGTCGATGAGCCGTCTGGAACAGTTGGAAGCTGGACGGCTCACCCAGCGACTTAGCTGGTTGTCGGATGCTGCTGTCTCGGTCGTGGGTTATAATTAGCGCGAGCCACGTCAAAAAACGTTGACGCGTTTTCAGACACGTTCAAGCAACTTTTGCTGGTGATTGTCTGATGAGGAGTCACAACAGGACAACTGCCATCTTTGTAGCTCCATCTACCATTCTTTGAGGTTGACCACACAAGTAGTCAAGCTCGCAAGGTATCGGTGAGGCTCTCCACCTTACTGGTTTCTCAAACCGAGATCACCCAGCAACGTCGCTAACCGTCGAATTGTGTCTTCAAGTCTCGCGAATCAGTATTCAGCAAGTGTGAAAATGTCTTCCAACAACAACGAACAGGAGAACCACGTGCCGCTTGAGGTGAGTGCTAATCTCCCCCGAGCTGAATGCAGATAGAGCGAATTGTTGCAACCACATCATGCCACGAGGATACCGGGCTGATTACACCTCTTGTCTTGTTTCACCCCCTATCATCTCGCACCCCTATCACCTCGAATCATCTGTGATATCAACCTCTCGCAACGCCGCAACAAATTGACAACCGCAACGCTCACTCTATGTGGTAACGGAATGACAGGCCATGCCTAAAGCAGCCGACTTGGACAATGTCCTAAATGACAAAAACCTGGAACTTGGGTGAGTGGCCATATGATAGGAGCTCTATCATTCAGTCAACTGATGCTGTCAACTTTCCCTGCAGAGGACCCCGACCTCACGAGACCCGGGCTGTCCAGCCAGCCAAAAAGATCGTGATCCCAGCTTACATCAGTAAGTATATAGATATCGCTAGGCGGAGCTGTAGATGAAGCCTGCCTCAAAGACTGATCTCTCTTGACAGTCATCCCAATCTGGATGGCATGCAGTATCTCAGTCATTCTTTACAACAGTGAGCGTCAAGCGACCAACATTGATTCAGAGACACGGCTAAAGCGTCTGCTTCGCTTTAGAGTACCTGTATAGCAGCTTGGATTTCCCTTACCCCGTATTCCTCACAACATATCATCTCGCATTCGCGGTAAGTCCCAGTTAACGAATGCAATGCCATTTAGACTGAAGTCCTATTTCGCCTCAAGTCTTTGGGCACGAGAGTTCTGCAAAGAACAACGAATCTTGTTGACGGAGCAAAGGACATTACCATGACTGTGAATACTTTCTATCCTACCTAAAAGTTGTCTTGAAAACTTCCGCTTACACTATCATCGCAACGTAACAACAGCGTGACCAATGGATGAGAACAATCTTGCCTATCGGAGCCCTCTTCTCGGGAAGTTTGATTCTATCCAACTTTGCGTACCTCAGCTTGAGCGTCTCCTTCATTCAAATGTTGAAAGTTCGTAAAGGACACGGAATACTTTCGCATCAGAACGCTGCCGCTGATGCTTGGAGTATGATTTACAGGCATTCACGCCTGTCGCTATTCTACTCATCTCGTTCGCGTTCCGAATTCAAGAAGCCAACCGACGACTTATGTTGATCGTTTGCGTAAGTCGAGGAAATCCGAAAGTGGGGAATTTCAAACTAATATGATTTCTGGATTGGTAGATGATCTCTTTCGGCTGCGCCTTGGCGGCTTATGGAGAGTTGTACTTTGAAATGGTCGGCTTCATCGCCCAATGCGCCGCTGTAGCATTCGAAGCGTCAAGGCTGGTTATGATCCAAATCCTCTTGCACGGCTTGAAGGTGAGGAAATTCTCCCGAGAATCATACATCGCTGCAATCCATGACTGATGTTCTTCACTCTGAACTAATCAGATGGACCCCATCGTGTCCTTGCATTACTACGCCCCCGTCTGTGCATTCATCAACGCTTGCATCATTCCCTTCACGGAAGGCTTTGCGCCGTTCAGGGAAATTGCACGAATTGGCTTCTTCGTTCTCTTCACCAACGCTGGTATCGCTTTTGCCCTCAACGTGAGTTGGTACCAACCTGGGTCCCCCAAAGTTGAACGCTAAGCATCTCTTGTACCTCTCGATGTCAGGTCTCGGCCGTCTTCTTGATCAGCGTTGGTTCAGGTCTGATTCTTACCTTGGCCGGTGTCTTCAAGGATATCGTAGGTTGAGGGAGCTTTCCATCAGTTTTACATTCAACTGACCCTGGTGCTTTTTCGGCCTTTAGCTCCTCATCTCCGGTTCTGTCTTGCTATTCGGATCCTCCATTACCGCTACGCAGGTCTTTGGTTATTCCGTCGCCCTTGGTGGACTTGTCTTGTTCAAGACCGCCGGAAACAAGTAAACAGGTATTGATTGGGACCGCAAGTTCCGAGTATAGGTGATACTTGGAATTCTGGAACAATGAGGAGGATCAACAGCCATCCCTGTTCTACATTCGACTTTCAGCGGAGAAGTAGCAGCATATAGATAGAGACTCATACACAAGATTCGCCTTTCAACCTTCTTTCTTCTTTGTACCTCATTATGATCATTTGGGTGACCGCAGCGGCCCTTATCTGATTCCGAATACTTGAGCGCAGATCACGGGTCTGGATACACTAGAGGATCACCCACCTCCTCGACTACTCTCGCACATCTCGCTCGCCAAGAATAACGGTTGAGGTCCACGAACTGTGTACAAGTAACATCTACAAGGCTTTTGTGACATCTGAATGAGGAACCTAGAGACTAATGAACAATGGCTGAAGTACTGATTTGTTCCAGACTACCGAATAGGTCCCGGCCTTGGCTTCGCTGTCTGTATAGCGTTTCCACTTGCAACATTCCACGGCCGCGTTGGTCCTTCCAAACTGGCACGTATGAAGGTTGCAGAGCTGATTCAACAGGGGCGAGGTATCAGGCAAGCTATCAGGCATCTGGTTAGGCGAAGCCAGTACAAGAGATCGAAGCTCGTTGACGTGATCCGATTCACCTCGGCCTCTCGTCGGGCCTCTCGGCCTCTCGTCGGGTCTTTCGCCCGTACGAACATGCTTCCCGCTTGTCTTCAGCAGACAGATCAACCGGGCAAGGAGAACGGCGAGGAGCGAAAGCCGTACTGTACACCTTGACGTAACTACTTGTGGTATTCAACTCTTGGCCTGCACAAAATACAGCGTCGAATACCCCCAGATGATTCACCTTCGGCTATTCCGGCCGTGTCATGCGGATTCGTGCGGTCCAAGACGTGGGGCCCTAGGCTCTTATAACCAGGCAGAGAAACCGGGTCAAGAAATCGACTAGCGAAAGGCCATTTGTGTACTAAGCACGTCATTTGAGAGCCATATTGACCCATTCCTAGAGCTTTTTCTCCTGGTTTAGCTGTGTTGCCTGGCGCTGCTGGCTACGGAAAGCTTTCCGGCGTAATGACGGACGGGTGTTCTTGGACGGCCGGGAAGGTGTAAGATCAAGCAAAGTGGAGCTTTCCTGCATCCTTCTAGCGCACCAGATTGCGGGGTAGAGTCGCCAGAGTCTTGGGGCAGTGAAGAAGGACAACGGCGGAAACAAATTTGGTCAACTCCGGCGTTTCGATTGGGCGTGATCCGCCCGGAGACAGCTGTTGTTTGCTCACAGGCACTGCTGGCGAGTAGCATTCCGCCCATCTCATATATACCTGGATCCACATTTCCGTCGTTGCACCTCTTTTATCACTTCAACGACGTTCGTGAATACCCCTGCGACCCGTCTCCTATATACCTTGGAACCACCATGTCGAACGGAACAGCAACCGGAAAGCCAGCAGAGGAATCGTACCCTGCTCACACAGAGTATGGACAAGACGAGCAGACTATTCCCAAGTACCCCCCTCCCGAGCGTCTTCAAGGTGGAAAGTACCCCGAACCGTACTTTACCAGCTTCGAAGCGTACCAGAAGGAATGGGAGAAGAGTGTCGGCCCGGAGTCTGATGCGTGGTGGGCGGAAAAGGCTCGAGAAAACCTGTACTGGCACCGAGATTTCAAGACTGTCTCTGCAGGTGGTTTCGAACACGCCGACACGCAGTGGTTGTGAGTCCTTACTCTTTCTTTGGTTCTCGTTATCAAGAGGACCCCTTGTTGATTGTGACGCGTTTGTCCCTATTCATTTTTGCAATTCACAGCCCTGAAGGTGGCATCAACGCTGCCTACAACTGTGTCGACCGACATGCTTATGCCAACCCCGACAAGGTCGCTATCATCTACGAAGCTGACGAAGCTGGTGAATCTCGAGAAATCACATATGCCGAGTTGCTTCGAGAAGTCTGCAAGGTCGCGAACGTCTTGAAAAGTTGGGGCGTCAAGAAGGGTGATGCCGTTAGCATCTACCTCCCTATGACATGGTACGTGTCAACAGCGAAAGTCGCGTAAACAACTTGGTCTAACTAGCTCCCGGTATCACATTTCCTTTTAGGCAATCTGCTGCTGCTTTCCTTGCTTGTGCTCGTATCGGTGCTGTTCACTCTACGATCTTTGCCGGGTTCTCCGCCGAATCTCTTCGAGACCGAGCCAATGATTGTGAATGCCGAGTTGTCATCACTTCCGACGAAGGCAAGCGAGGTGGAAAGACTATTGCTACGAAAGCTATCGTTGATGCAGCATTGAAGGAATGCCCCAAGGTCGAACATGTTTTGGTTTTGAAGCGAACTGGTAACGAAGTTCCCATGACTAAAGGAAGGGACAAGTGGTGGCACGAGGAAACCGCAAAGGTCCCTGCTTACTGCCCTCCGGAGATCATGAACTCTGAAGACCCCTTATTCATCCTTTACGTGAGTGTCCATATGAACAGGAAACATCAAAACGAGACATACTGATGAAATACCATGCAGACTTCCGGTTCCACTGGAAAGCCCAAGGGTGTCGTCCACTGCACCGGCGGCTATCTTCTTGGCGCATTGCTTACTGTCAAATACATCTTCGATGTTCACCCCGAAGATAAATTCGCTTGTATGGCTGATATTGGATGGATCACCGGTCACACGTAAGTATCGACTGTATATCGTTCTGAGATAAGGACGCAAAACTGATATCCCGTTCCTCTTCCAGTTACATCGTATACGGTCCTCTGGCCTTGGGTTCCACCACGACATTCTTCGAGTCAACTCCTGTATACCCTGATGCGTCTCGATACTGGGAATTTGTCGACAAGCACAAGATTACTCAGTTCTACACTGCTCCTACTGTAAGTCCGATGGGATCCAAAAAGCTAAAGTGACACGCTCATAAACCTTTCTCGTGTGTTACCTGTGACTGGATCAGGCTATCCGACTGTTGCGACGTCTCGGTGAAGAGTATGTGAAGAAGCACGATCTTTCCAGCCTGCGAGTCATCGGAAGTGTAGGTGAACCCATCAATCCGGAAGCATGGCACTGGTACAACGACAATGTCGGACGAGGAAAGTGCGCTGTCGTTGATACTTATTGGATGACCGAGACCGGCTCTATCTGTATCACGCCTATCCCTGGTGCCACCACAACCAAGCCTGGATCAGCTACCTTCCCCTTCTTGGGTCATGATGTCTGCTTGCTGGATCCGACGACAGGCAAGCTTTTGGAAGGAAACGACGTCGAAGGTGTTGTTGTCGGCAAAAAGCCGTGGCCGTCTCTTGCCCGAACCGTCTACGGTGATCATGCCCGATATTTCGAGACCTACTTCAAGCCCTATCCCGGATACTTTTACTACGGTGACGGAGTTGCTCGTGACAATGAGGGATACTACTGGGTCAAAGGCCGAGTTGACGATGTTATCAACGTATCCGGTCATCGAATCAGTACCGCTGAGGTCGAGAGCGCCTTGGTTGTGCACAGCGGTGTCTCGGAAGCTGCTGTCGTCGGCTCTGCGGACGAGTTGACTGGACAAGCCGTATATGCATTCGTCACTACCAAACCAAACTTTGAGCCAGGAGCACCTGGTACACTCGAAAAAGAGTTGGCCATTCAAGTGCGAAAGGCCATTGGACCATTTGCTGCGCCGAAAAAAATCGTGAGTTGCGTTTGCGTATATGGGGGTTTATGTTTCATACTGACACTTCATTGTACAACGCATATGTAGTTCGTTATCGGTGACATCCTTCCCAAGACTCGATCAGGAAAGATTATGCGACGAATCCTACGAAAGATCGTTGCCGGTGAGGGCGATCAGCTAGGTGATCTTTCGACCTTGGGTGACCCCAGCGTCGTGGAAGAACGTAAGTAACTCGCTTCAAGAGTCACGCGAGACGGATGCTGATTCTAGCTCGAATTTATTACAGTCAAGAAGATTGCCGCGCCCAAGTAAACTTGCGAGTTGTCCCGCAAAACAAGACTGTTCGGCCGCATCTGTACCAGCCCGTGCAGCAACATTTCGTCTTCTTTCGTTTTTTCGTCTTTTCCAGGGTTACGTTATTCAGGTTGGTTAGTCGGGCAATGGAAATCGGTCTGTAAAGTAACAAGTGAACGATAGTGCGCTTAGATGTCGCTAGTTTCGGTAATGCACCATCCAATGCCGGATAGGTGTGTTGACCGATTAGATTCGATTGTATGGTTTATATAATGAGACGCTAACAGCAAGAAGACAGAAGGCAGTCCAACCGGTAGTATGCGTTATGATTTATCTACAGCAGACCATCATCGTGCCAGGAAACATCCCACTCGATTCAACTAATAAGTCTCCACCGTACAGCTCGCCGCCCCTTTTCAAAACCCGTCTTCGAAAGATTTTGTAAGATGAGCGAACGGCCGAAAATCAAATTGTTGACTGCTGTTTGACGAATGTCTCGAGATTGACTGTGCGAGCCAATATGATGTTGAAACAGTCGGATGAATAGCGGCGGTCACACAGCTGGTCACGCTCTACATCGCTCATTCTGCCAACTACTCTGCCAGCTACGCTTTGCCCTCCTTGAAGAACGAAATGTCGCCTGGAGGGATTGCGCGGTCTGTGGGATCTCAAAAAGGTCAGAACGCTTGCAGAGCCGGCCTGCAGCATTGCAAAATCGCCCGCAAAATACGCGGGGTTATTCTGTAAACAGCTTTGCTAAATAGGGACCCGGCGCTGACAGATGCTGTGACTGGCTGGTGAGTGATTCACGGCTGCAATCCGCGCTCTTGGATCACGCGAACTGCACGGTGTGCGGGGCGTCGCTCGAAAGTTGGTGCAGCGGCTTGACGAGCTGCTCGATGGCACAGCAGGTCAGTCTGGATGGAACGTTGCCGGTCGATCTTGACTCGAATGTGACACTCTCCTGCGCCTCAAGCCAACGTCGGGCAAACAGCTGAGCAGGCAGCTGGCAGACGAGCTGAACGGGTGATTGATCCCTGGTGTTGTTTTGATCCGGAAATGTGAAACTTCTATTGCTCTTCTATCGAACACGTAGCTGGCACGCGGCGGACATGCTGTCAGTTAGGAAGACATAGCATTTTCTTCCGTTCTCTTTCAAACATAAAAGGAGAACATGGGTCACATTCGTCCCCTTGGAGAGTTCGCGGGTGGTCAACAGAAATACGATAGACACCATGAAGGAATCAGTGCTGCCTTCATTCGAGACCCAGCGCTCATCAAAACCCAAGCAAAAAACATCGACCGGGACGCTGTCCATTGTGCTTCTCGGCATGACCGTCATTAACGTCGTCAACTTCGTGAACCCCGGTTTCACATCGAACTGCCTGCGTGCCATTCACCACAAAGCCGCAAGATGGCCATCCTATACGGATATGGCAGCAAAATTCCTCCAAAATGATGACAGGAATCTGGAAGTAGAAATTGGGCAAGAGTACCCATACGAACCTTTCGGCTACGCTGAGATGGAACCTGAACCTGGAATCGACGTACCAGAGGGCTTCGTTTCGTCGGCATATTACACGCCCATAACGGGCTACTCGTCGCCTCGACGTATGACGGGTGAGCCCGGTATCGACATTTGGGAGCAGGGGGATGTCGACGAGGATCTGGATGCGATCTTCATGAGTAAAGACTTTGTCGCATCAGATGCAGTCTAGTATGTTTGTTGGCAACCATGTCAAGTGAAAAACGTTTTCTAACTTGTAGCATCGCTAGTTCGCCACGGAAGTCGAGAGAAAATCCCCAACGGCTCAAAACGGAATTCGTTTCAGGAACAGGAGACGTTTCGTGAGTACTTGGCAGAGCTTACCAGCGAATGATTTCCTCTAAACTCGACGTGGTTCTGTAGACCTGGAATTGACTGGCGTAAAGTGGCGGAGGCGCTCGAAGCCTATACTTCAGAGCAAACCGATACGTCAGATCTTCCACCGGAAGCCAAAGCTATCTGGCAACACCTGTTGAAGAGCATTGAATCGACTACGGGTAATTCGGATGACAGAATTTGAGGTCTTTGTGTGATAGAAGCTTCAGCACGTTGTATGACTATCAGTGAGTTGGAAAAGACATGCTCAAAAAAATCGGGAACAATACTGATCCTTTTGATAGGGGGCGGGTTGTATCAGGTACACTGTAATAATAAATTGCATCAGGTTTCGTTGCTGCACTCTTCGGCTTCATCGCATATCAGGCATTGCCAGTGATCTTGCGGTACTTCTTCCGGTTGGCACGCGCTGGTATCAAGACAAGGAGCCAGACTCTCATACCTGGTTATCCAGCGATGCTCAGGAAGAGCTACAAGCGATGCTCAGGAAGAGCTACAAGCGAAAGTAGTCCAGGAGCTGCAACCGATGTTTCACGCTTTTATGTCTCCGTCTTTGTCAAGTCAGAGATTGGTTGCAACCACCAGGAAATCGGCTCCAGGGCTTGAGTACGCTCCTCGCTATGTAGGGCTCCGATTTCGACGCTGCCAAGTATTCCTCAAAGAGCTTGAGTAGGGGCCAAGGGATTCTGGTACGCCAGCTGACCGTTGAGAATGTGAAGCCAAGACGTGCGGTACTCTGTTCAGGCTGTCTCTTCGTTTCCTCGTTCTGACGCTTCAAAGTGCTATCGACTCGAACATGTTGTTCAGAACCATCGTGCTATACCAGCTGAAGCAAGACCCTAAGCCATTCTGATATACGGGCTTGAGGGTTCCACCACAACAATCTTTTTGCCACACGTCTACGGGAGTAGCACAAGTTTATGAGTGGGACAACAGGAGATCCGGTAAGGGCCGCATGTTATCGGACTGTCATGAGGCTGTCATTTGTTCACCCATGGATAGTGGGCGGCTGACTTGAGCTTGGCTTGGCCGCTGCAGTCCGCAAATCCGCATCCTGAACATATCCAGTTGTCTATGAGGGGAAGGTAAGAGGACTGTGAGCTATGTCGACCTCATGAGGCCTTGGTCATGGAATGACGAGGCATTGCATTGCTGTTCACCTGATGTCGAAGTTCATTTCGCTGTTCTTTGCTTCTCTGCGTTTGAGATGAACAGCGATGGTGAAAGGACCGTGCCTTTCAGCAATGTTGAAGAAATCATCGACATGAGCTACAAGGTGAGCCCATACATACATTTGTCCACAGCTTCAATATGCTCGCTGTCCCTGACTTTATAGAATACCGCGAAAATCAGTTCCCCATCAATGGAGGAACGGAACCCCTACGTTCGTTCACTTTGGCTTCGCCTTCTGGGAAAGAGTCCTTAAGAGTTTGAATGAAGAATCTAGCGGCAGTATTTCCTAGAGTACTGGCTTCTTGAAAATAGAGCTGCCATTGAGTTTGTTATAGGATGAATTTGATGAGTCGCGCTCGACTAAAATGACCGTTGTAGCAGAGCTGACAACTATCCCTGTAACCGGCAACGGGAAGCCGTTGTTCGGCAATTATAGTGGCTGCAACAAGAAAATCGCCACATATCACTTATCAGTCTTTTGGCTTATCTGACGAGGTGTATTGCAAAAGCCTTTCGTTACTGGAATGGATTGTGGGCTCTTAAACAGCAAGGCAATACCATGATATCTTTCTACACCATCTCCATGATATTCACTAAACGTTACAAGATGAATCGAGTATACATCTACCCGTTCCTCGAGATTGAAAAGGGATGTATAACGCTGCAGCACAGCATATTAGAGGGCTCTCCCTGGGATTCGTTCTACGCCGGCCGCGACAAGGGTTCGATACCTATCTGTGCTCGCAACGGCTTCGGCTACCAATGTGCCTGATGTATCTAATGAATGGTAAACGTAGGACTGCTATCGGTTGTTTCCAACAACACTACAATGCGCCATAGAACATGCGACAGATATTGACCGACGATCATCGTCTACATGCCAATTCGGTAGAGTCGGTAGGGCAGCTGTAGTGAGGCCATGCCCATGCACATGCCACGTCATTCTGAAGGAATTCTGCAGCCACCGGCGCAAATCGGAGCTACCGGAACGTTCAGCTCTCGCAACCTGACGCTGGCCGGCGCAGTGGGTTATCCGTACGGTAAAACTGCAGCGATGTTCGCGGCGGAACTGTCTGCGGCCCGCTGGCCTAGTAGGACTGGGTATAGTGGAATGAAACCCTCCCTGCCAACTTGATCAATTTATACCGTTTTGGCTTTGTATGAGTATCTTATCAAACCGACCTACTTCCTTCTAGCAAGTGCAGTTTCTTGGGGAAGATTGCGAGGCTAAGCGCAAGTCAATGGCCCGAAAAAGCGCAGGGTGCAGCAGCAAGAAGACGGGGTTTCGGGTGAGGGTTCGTCAACATTTGCAGCTCGGAGGGGCCGCTCAGTCGACAGCTTGGAGAGGCCGTACCTTCGGCTTAAGGCGGACGAGGGCGTGGCCTTTGTATGCAGCAATGTTGGCCATCTCCCCCCGCCGGCTCACGGCCCTCAGTCAGGAAACACTGGACTTGCACCTGACGTCTTATCGGAGCGCGGAAAACGTGACCGACGCGCTGTACTGATGACTCACGCTCATTGGGGGTCAGCCAGGCATCGCGACACCCTCCTCGGCCCTATATCAGTCGCTGCACCGTGTTCACTTGAGCTCTAGTGTCGTTGTCCCTTCTCACACATCCACATCACAATGTCCATCACCAAGGTCCACGCACGTCAAGTAAGTCGCTCGCGCCGTGGCCTGTCACACACGTTGCGCACCGACGTACAACCTCGCTGGGGACTCTTGTCATCTCCGGGGCATTGACTAACAATGAACTCCCCGTTGCTCCTCCCAGATCTTCGACTCTCGAGGTAACCCTACCGTCGAGGTCGACGTTCACACCGCCAAGGGTCGATTCCGATCCCAGGTCCCTTCGGGAGCCTCTACCGGTGTCCACGAGGCCGTGGAATTGCGAGACGGTGACAAGACCGCCTACGTTGGCAAGGGCGTGCTCAAGGCCGTCGCCAACGTCAACGATATCATTGCTCAGGAATTAATCAACTCGGGCTTGAACGTCACCCAGCAAAAGGAGATCGATAACTTGTTGATCAAGTTGGACGGTACGCCTAACAAGGGCAAGTTGGGTGCAAACGCCATCCTCGGTGTTTCCATGGCCGTCTCGGAGGCTGGTGCTGCTGAAAAGGTTAGCTCCGAAATTCACTGTGTCATAAAGCCTTTCCATTGACTTGTTCCTTGTTGCATGCGCTGCTAGGGTGTTCCCCTTTACCAACACTTGGCGGAGCTTGCCGGTGTTAAGCCTCCTTACGTCCTCCCCACTCCCTCCTTCAACGTCATCAACGGTGGTTCCCACGCAGGTAACGGTCTTGCCTTCCAAGAATTCATGATTCTGCCCACCGGTGCCTCCAGCTTCACCGAGGCCATGAAGATGGGCACCGAGGTCTACCATGCCTTGAAGGGTATCATCAAGAAGCAGTACGGTTTGGCTGACACCGCTATCGGAGACGAAGGTGGTTTCGCTCCTTCCGTCAAGGGCGCCGAAGACTCGCTCGAGCTTTTGGTTGAAGCCATCAAGGCTGCTGGCCACGAAGGCAAGATCACTATCGCCTTGGACGTCGCTTCCTCCGAGTTCTACAAGGACGGAAAGTACGATCTTGACTTCAAGGTGAGCCTAGACGCATCTCTGCACCACCTCTTTCCGCCTAGTACTAATCATCTTCCTTTTTGCTTCACAGAACCCGAACTCTGACCCCTCCAAGTGGTTGACTGGTGAACAGCTCGGTCAGCACTACCACGACCTCATGGCCAAATACCCCATTGTGTCTATCGAAGATCCCTTCGACCAGGATGACTGGGAGGCTTGGACCAAGTTCACCACCGAGGGCAAGGCTCAGACCGTCGGTGATGGTGAGTGATGTCCACCCCATCTGGCTCTTAGGCCGTTCTAAACCTGGAGAACTCTTTCTCTTGCAGACTTGACTGTCACCAACCCCTTGCGAATCAAGACCGCCATTGAGAAGAAGGCTTGCAATGGTCTTTTGTTGAAGATCAACCAGATCGGTACCATTTCCGAATCCATTCAGGCGTAAGTGGCACTCGCAATGTTCGGAAACACTTCCATTCGACAACGCTGACGGCGGGGTTCCTTGTTTATCTTAGTGTTCAACTCGCTCAATCTGGAGACTGGGGAGTCATGACCTCCCACCGATCGGGTGAAACCGAGTCCGTCTACATCGCCCACTTGGCCGTCGCTCTCAAGACTGGTCTCATTAAGACCGGTGCCCCTTGTCGATCTGAACGAGTTGCCAAGTACAACGAGCTTCTCCGAATCGAGGAAGAGTTGGGCTCCAACCTTGTCTACGCTGGAGAACAGGGTCTTGCCAAGGGAACCACTGCTCCCGCATTGAAGAGCACTTAGAAGAACAGCTTTTATAGAGGCTCTTTAGCGATGAAAAGTTGTATTCTCGTCGCTCATGATCCAAAAATGAACGGCTACGCAAGGCGTTTTGTTCCATATTGTTCTCTCAGCAGTTCACTTTCGAGTGGGACAGCTACTTTTAATTGAACCCGGCTTGGAGTACACTGTATCGCCTGGAAGGAAAAGAACCAGCTTTTCGTTCGCGCCACGAAAAGATTCTGTCCCACAGGCCAGAGCCCATTGAGACATTTCCAATCTAGCCTTGCATGATGAGGGATATCTTGAGCTGGCATCTGGCATAATGAAGCAGACAATCAGATCTTTCAGCTGCAGTATTTATCGAGCTGCTCATACTGATCAGTAGGATAACAGACTTGAACACGGCACGGATACGGTCCATGGAATCACTGTTATCCGGTTCGACTCGGTTGTATAGTTGTGCGGAGTACGGAGATGCGCGATTTCCGATATGAAATCCAGAATGTCGAGTCGAAATGAACGGCGGCATCCAATGCTGTCTGGTTGGCTGTTCATCCTGCCTTGAAACAAAACGTACAGGTAACACTGTCAACAGCTCAGTCAACTCGGATTGAATAGATCACTCAGATCGCTCCTTTCAGTATGGCTTGTCTCCGAGCAGTTAAAGAAGTAAGTCACAAGTGAAATCCGCTCAGTATCGAGATACCCACGGAGGACTTGTGCAATAGGCATGGCAGGGATCCATGAAAGTTCAAGGCAAGTACCGAACTCAAAGAATTGTCATCGCAATCTGAAGTACTCACAGGACCTCGAGTACGTCGTCTTTAGGTCATGATTGGCGTGTTCTGAGCAACGTGAGTCGCAAAGTCCCATCTTGGCCACTCGAAACTACTGATAAAGGCTGATGCCTTCGTCGCAGCTCAAGTTCACACAAGCCCGACCTGGATTTCTACAAGCAAAGCTACCTGTAGAACAAGGGCATGTCAACAAATTTATGGTGAGTCTCAAGTTGAACAAGACTTCACCATGGTGCAGAGAGCTGATTCTGAGCGATCTGCCAAATTTCTTGGCATCATAGACCGTTCATGGTGGGGTCATCCTTACTGTGAGTGAAATATGGACTATCTGGATTTACGCAACTCAAAGGCTCACAGCGATCTTGTTTCCCGTTTCCAGCTAACAGATTCCATGGCTTCGTTAGCCTTGACGACCTCGGGTCTTCCACCCCCGACTGGTGTTTCTACGAATATTCAGACCGAATTTCTCCGACCAGCGGGAAAAAAAGGTGATGAGTTTGTGATAGAAGCTGAAGTCGTTAAGCTCGGTAGGTTGCAGTTACGCCTCTAATTCTCATATCCGCTTAACATATTCTCATGACAATAGGAAAGCTGCTGGCGACTACCCGAATCAACTTCTATGACAGCGATGATGTTTCAAACCGGAAGTTGCTGGCCTTTGGAAGTCACACCAAGGCCGTTAACAAGGCCTGGGAAAATGCGGGTGGTGTGAGTAACTACCACGTAGCAAAGAGCATTACACCGCAACTGATACCCGCTATCACAATAACAGAAACTCGTGAAATATTCGCCGGATGGAGAAACTATAATCTCTACTCCGTAAAATGGTGATATATTGTATAGACAGTTAGAAGCGGCAGTCGATGAACCAAAGGACATGGACGGCCGTACTACAAGCTTCGTCTCAAGCTCATGGACGAGGAAAGGACCCCATACTATCATTACCGGCATCCCGTGGCCGCCTTGGACCGGAATTCTCTTCGGGATTGTAAACATGGAGATTAGACATAAGCTTTTTCGGTGTTTCTCCTCTGAAGTATCTCGACGACTTACCTCGCTCGGCGTCAGATCCAAACTCGTCGTCATTCTCCATGTCTTCCTCGTCGTCCTCGTAGCCACCCGCATCGTAATGCCTAGAGGATTAGGGAGGAAATGTGCCTCTTCAGCGGACTGGACGATCGATTCAACTTGATCAGAAAGTGAGAGCACTCACGCGTCATCGCGATCAGTCCGTCCATGCGGTCCAAAAGGATTCGCGCCAGGTTCTGTACCTGCTCCTCTTGATGAGCCGCCGCTAGGACCCTGCATATCCTTCATCAGCTTTTCTAGCTGCTCCTGTTTGTCCGCTTCTTTCTTGTCAGCCTGTTGTGCACGGAATTTGTAATTATGAGTGACTGGACGCGGAGAGAGAACGTGCAGATTGGTGAGCAAGGACTTGCCTTTTCTTTTGCGATTCTGTCTAGTTCGGGTTTGTAATCGCTTTTCACGAAAAGGGTAGCATTCGTTCAGCATAAAGAACGGCAAGTCGACCTGGGAAGGCTTACGTCATGTATTCCTTCCTTGCTTCCTCAACAGCATTGAAAAATTCCTTCATTCCTGCCCCCGTCATCGCGCTAACTCCAACCGCCTGATCCCGATAGCACGATTCAGTCCTACCGCGACAATTTTCATCAAGAATACAAAAAGAGACTGACCCTTAGGTGCGAATAGAACTCATCAAGCACCAAACACATGCTCGACATGAGACTGTTCATATACGTCGGTTCGCCATTCTGATCCCGGCCATGCGTAGCAAGTGCCTTCTGGAACGCCTCAAAGTCTTGCATCCAGTCAATCGCGAAATCGTGTGGCTGAGCGTCCGTCTTGTTGAAGACGAGAATGAAAGGGAGACGAGTTTTATACAGAATTCTAGTAAGAAGGAAGGGAAGTGCAATAGGGACTTAAGACTGTATGCCGATAAAAATACGAGAGGCACGTCGGAGTGACTTACGAGCAGGCGTAGAGCATGTTACTCATAAACGTGGCTGGGGCGGTGGTTCTTGGTGTGTCGATAATGTAGGCAACGACAGTTGGAAGGGAAGAAGCAATAGCCTCCGTGATGATGGAACCTGACGCAGACCACGTGAAGATTTCGATTTGACCTGGTGTGTCTATTAGGATATGGCTGTGTGTCGAGCCAGTCTTTTAGCATTAATCGTCGAAAGTTGGATGGGACAGAGCGACTTACTCTACTGTTTCCGCCCTCTTTTCTACGAATCCTAGAACCTGATCGAATTTGGTGGTGAATAGATTGAGCGCGGTCAAAATACCACCGTTCGGCCCGAGTTTGTACCTTTGTGAGATGGAGGGCAGTGACTTAATACGGTGGAAATGGCCTATAGACTGTCCATAACAGGGACTTACTGCTTCATGACTTCTTTGTAATCCACCGTGTCCCGGATGTCAATGTTCGCCTCATACGGCATATGCGAAACGGCAGGATCAAGGTTGAGGATGTAAGGAGGCTGGTTTTGGCTGTGCAAGTAAGAATTTAGGCGCTGCATCAAAGTCGTCTTCCCCTATACGGTGCATGCAATACGCGAAAATGAGCACAATATCGTGTGGCATATTCACCGAAAAGGTGAAATGGGGATTTAGATTACGACATACCGAACCCGCCATGCCGATACAGATGATGACCACTGGCTCCTTCTTCTCCGTCTGGCCATCCGTGGTCTCCGCGGGAGCACTGGAAGAAGCGGTTGCTGTGGACGACTCGGCCATATTGGAATGCTTGTTTGTGCGTAGCGGGGATGCGGAAGGAGGGGTCCGAAAACTGCCAGCAGGTATAGAAGATGACGATTGCTTGACAAGCAACGCGGCCACCCAAATCTTTGCGATCGAGCGGAAGCAAACCCCAGGTTTCAGGCTGTCAACTGCTACCAAATACATTCAAAACAAACATGTGACAGAGGTGATGGAACTCATCAACGACGACGACTGCGCCTTCACCCCAAGCCCAGCATTCCAATGGAGTCCCAAGAACCTACCCGCATCGTGATTGAGCAAGAAAAGGACTGGATACGCGTGCGCCAGAACTTGAAGAGCGTGGTGGACAGTCTCATGGATGAGCAGTTGAATCAGGCAGGAAGAACTGAGAATTTGGAGCTGCGCAAACAGGTAACGCGGAGGATACAAAAGGTACGTTTGCGATGGATATCTCTATGACCGCCCTATCAACTGGAGTACCAATGATGGGCCATTGCAACAGATCATGGAGGAGACATTTAGCCTCGCTGTGCCGAATCTGCAAGTCAATGGACACAACTACGAAGAGTATCTTGAAAGCAAGTACTCCTGCCCTGTTACCCCTGGCTGGCATGGTACTGATGGACCGCGTTGCCTTAGTGACGGAACCGTTCGATCAAGCTCTCGACTCGAAGATGTTTGGCCTGAACGCTCAAAAAGTGGAGTGGGCAACGAATACGGCAGAGAGACGGAAAGGCGTGCCAAAAGCGATTCGGGAGCTGGAGAGGCAGCTTGAAGAGATGCGTCATGGGATGGAGTGGTACCCTGCCGATGAGGGCGAGGCCGAGGAGAAGAAAGTTGCAGAGGATGGGGAAGGACTAACAGGTCAGTTCGATACCCTTCCGTTCTATCTTCCTGTCGAGGTCTGCTAATACGAGATACCCCATATCTTCCCTAGATTCTCTTCCGAGAAGAGCAGAGATGCTAGAAACATACCGGTCAGCCTTGTCCAACTTGCGGATTCTGCGCGAGGCGAGTACTGGCACCCTTAACAGGGAGCGACCAAGCCTCCCTCGACGAGTCTCCACGCTTACTATTTCTCTATTTTTGGCCCACCTTTTCATCAGTCTCTACCGGTGCAGATAGCAAGAGCCGAACGAGCAAAAACTGTCAAAGAACAGATACAGTCGATACCCTCGAGTTGAGCCAGCCGTTAAGCATTGTGGTGACCGGTCTCCGGGTGCGAACAGCTTTGGCTTCTGTTTACCGCGAACAACGCCAAGGGGTTGTTTCTCGCCAATGGCTACTTGCCCTCTTCGATTTTCTCAACGGCTTGCGAGAGTAACATCCGTTTCTTCTGTTACTAGGCTGTATACTACTTGACAAATGATCATCCACTTGATCGTCAATATGGTTTTTGGTTGTATACGTGTATTTGACTTATAAGCTTTATCGGTTCGATGGCGCACCGTGCAGTTTCCGTCGCGACCGAGCGCCAGATGGTACAACGGACTATTGCATGTTCGGAGGCAGCTTGAAACAACTCGAAAACAACTCGAGATCGCTACAAAAAAAAAAGATTTTGGGAAATGTCTGAGTACCATGATTATTCATATTAAAAGCTACAGGAGAGGCAAGATCTGTACATTCGTCGTCCGTCGTACCTCTTCTCGTCATGATAAGAGAACAAGCAACTAGTTTCGAACTCCCCCAGCCGACTCCAGGAACTCCGACTAAAGAGTATGTAAAGCCGCACCAAAGAGAGCTCTCGAACGTGTCGAAAGGTCATTCTTGCCACCGTTTCCCCGATACCGTGACACCATTGGATTAATAGGCAAGACACGTCGTGAATAGTCAGTGGCGGATGTGCTGGGATTTGCAGCAGGATTGGTTTGAGTGACGGCAACGAGTCCCGTCCATCCACCTGTCGACAAAAGGATTGAACTTGAGCCGAGGGTAGATGGCCGAAACCCTGATCAGTCACTTTGGTGTAGGTTGATTGGAGAAGGAACCTGTCCCAACACCCGACTGGACTCCATCCAGTGCCTCGTTATATAGTTGAGCCCTTGCTGCCTCGTTGCTGTCATGAATTTCTTTTGGAAATATCAGGCTCATTAGTATCCGGTGGTTCGATCGCTCACCTAACTCGGTCGCACCAGCGACGTGTATCTCGGTGCGTTGCTCAATTGACCTGAATTACAGTAACAATTGAGCCATCCACTGTTGTCCAGAACAAGACTCAGCTGGGAGAACGTCGGTTTACAGCTAGAAATTGCACAGTCCTCGCGCTTCCAGTATGTCGGGAAGAAACAACAGGGCTCCCGCCGTCAAGAATAGGAATGCCGCGGCAATTCAGGTAAGTACAAGATGTGCAAATTCAGCCCCGGTCATCGTTGACTCTTGAAACTCATCGCTAGATCACCGCCGAGCAATTACTGCGGGAAGCAAACGAAAGACAGGAGGAAAGCTTCAAGGCACCGAAACAGCGCGTCGAGGATTTTGAAGAGCTCACTGAATATCGTGGCCGAAAAAGAAAGGAGTTTGAAGAACGGATCAGATACAGTCGATGGTCCATCAAGGATTGGATCAAGTATGCGGAATGGGAAGCGTCACAAAATGAATACGACAGAGCGCGGTCGGTCTTTGAAAGAGCATTGGACGTAGATGCCAGATCGGTAGACCTCTGGCTCAAGTACTCCGAGGTGGAACTCAAAGCGAGGAACGTTCAACATGCTCGGAACGTATTCGACAGGGCTGTCACACTGCTGCCACGAGTTGATCAGCTATGGTACAAGTATGTATACTTGGAGGAATTGTTGATGAACGTACCTGGAGCAAGGCAGGTCTTCGAGCGATGGATGACCTGGGAACCCGATGACAAGGCATGGCTCGCGTATATAAAACTCGAGATCAGATACCAGGAACTCGATCGCGCGTCAGGAATCTACGAACGATGGATCGCCTGTCGACCCATTCCGAAGAACTGGGTAGCTTGGGCCAAATTCGAGGAGGATCGCGGAAAAGTCGATAAAGCCCGGGAAGTGTTCCAGACTGCGCTGGAATTCTTCGGTGATGGGGAAGACGAGATTGATAAGGCACAAGGTGTCTTTGGTGCGTTTGCGCGAATGGAGACTAGGTTGAAAGAGTTTGATCGCGCCCGAACGATATATAAGGTGGGCCTCACAATTTGGCCTCTCACGTTTGGTGGACAATTAACCTAGCGTACTACTCTGCAATAGTTTGCATTGGCCCGACTACCACGATCCAAATCTATCAATTGTAAGTAAACTCGGCAACAGGCATGTAGAAATCACGTTCATTTTGCGCCCATTAGTGTACACTGCATATACCAGGTTCGAGAAGCAGCGTAAGTTGCTGCTTGATACACCTCATAGGAATGCAACTGAAAACAGTCTGTCACTCACATAGATGGCGATCGAGCCGGAGTGGAATCTACTGTCTTGGGGAAACGACGAATCCAGTACGAAGAGGAATTAGCTCATGACCCTACGAATTACGATGCGTGGTTCTCCTTGGCTCGGCTGGAGGAAGATGCGTATCGCGCGGATAAAGATGATGGTCAAGATGCTAAACCAGATCGGGTTAGGGAGGTCTATGAGCGAGCTGTTGCAAATGTCCCGCCAGCCACGGAGAAAAGGTGCGTTCAGATAAATTCCCGAGGAGAAATACTGTTGTAACTGATGCATATTCGGCACCATAGATTTTGGAGGAGATATATCGTAAGCTCCCGACTTCTTCGCGTGATTCAGAAATTGTCCTTTCGATGTTCATGAGACTGTTTATTTGTCGTCTTTGTCCTCTAGTATCGTAAGTATTGATGGAGGCATTGATTTTCGCTACCGGACTTAGCGCACAATACTGACTCTCGTGAAACCCCACAGTATGGTTGCAGTACGCAGTATTCGAAGAAATTGATACTCAGGATTATGACCGGGTGCGGGATATCTACAAGGCAGCAATCAAGCTGGTGCCACATAAACAATTCACCTTTGCAAAGGTAATGTGACTTCGGATCTGTCACCAATCTTCCCAGCTAACATCAATAGATGCCTGTCCCTTTTCAATAGCTCTGGACTGCCTATGCGCTCTTCGAGATTCGACGATTAGATTTAACAGCTGCGAGAAAGGTCCTCGGAACAGCAATTGGCATGTGTCCAAAGCCGAAGCTATTCAATAATTACATTCAAATGGAGATCCAGCTTAGAGAATTCGATAGGTGTAGGACGCTCTATCAAAAGTTCTTAGAGGTATGAAAAGTCAAGCTGCACACCTGCTGGCAAATCTGTTATTGACCGTCTCCTGTCTTCTCAGTACGATCCAAGTCTGGGCCAAGCTTGGATTCAATGGACTACATTGGAATCAGAATTGGGTGATATCGATCGTGCGCGGGCAATTTACGAGTTGGCCGTTCAGCAACCTCTGGATATGCCAGAAGTCGTGTGGAAGGTAAGCTTAGCATAATAACCACTGAACAAGTGTATCCCGCTAACTCACAACTCATATTTCTACAGGCATTCATTGACTTTGAAGCCGCGCAAGGCGAACGAGAGAGAACCAGGCATTTGTATGAACGGCTTCTCGAGCGAACGGGCCATGTCAAGGTACGTGCACGGGTTTCTTCCGCTTTCGTCTAATCTATTCGGCTCACCCGCTGCTGGTAGGTATATATCTCGTACGCTCTTATGGAAGCGTCCACTCTTGGTGGAGATGCCGAAGATGAGGACGAGGAAGTCGAGGCCGATCCGGGAAGTCCCGAGAAAGCACGAGCTGTCTTCGAACGCGGTTACAAAGATCTTAAATCCCGAGGGGAGAAGGAAAACGTGAGTGGCCCAATAATGAATTCTCGGATCTCTCTGATACGACCGCCCATACTAAAACTGCCCTTCGATCATTTAGCGAGTGGTATTGCTGGAAGCATGGAAATCTTTCGAACAGGAGCATGGTGACGAGGAATCTTTAGCCAAGGTCCAGACTTTGATGCCGAAGGTAATGAAGAAGTGGAGACAAGCAGAAGACGGTTCAGGCTTGGAAGAATGTGAGTGGAAAGCTTTCTCGACGTGGTTGAATCGAATTTTGCTGATCCTTTACTCTACAGATTACGATATGGTCTTTGCTGACGACGAGAGGGAAGCCAATCCTGCTTCGTTCAAATTTTTCCAGGCCGCCCAGGAGTGGAAGCAGCGTGCAGCTATGGCAGATTTATCCGATTCCTCTTCTTCAGATGATGATGACGAAGACGATGATAATAGCGATGACGACAAAGAAGAGGAATGATTCACAGCCTCGAGAGATGTACTGGGAGGCCATGATGGTGTTACCAACATTGGGCATGTCAGTTGTTGTGAAGAAATAAGAAGATTCTGCACCCACAAAACCATGGCATGCATCTCGATGGGAAACTGCGCATAAGTTACACTTGCTCGCTCTGCAAGCGATATATAATCACCGAGTTCTGCTGGTAAATCCAGCATTGCCTACACCTTGCTCACTTATGCTGTCAAGAACACCTGACTCCGTTTGTATATATATATATATATATATGTGTGTCACCAGTGTCGCCGCAGGTGGCGGGCGCTGCTTTCGAGTCCTGGGTGGTCGCTTAACTATTCAAAGATTTCAGGAATTAATATATCAGTAGGACAGGCAAATGAAGCTATGCATGTTGGAAAGGGCCGTCCGAAGAGAGGACAGGCGTTGAGGGGAATGGGAGACTAATTCGAGGAGTTGATGAGCTCGAGCGAGGAGGCCAAGTACGCGGGCAACCTCCACCTTATGCGCGCAGTCCCGCTCGTAAGTCGGTTATTATTTACCTGGGATCAATCCATCATGCTCACACTCCATCTCAATTTATTCCAGCTCGCCATACATGCGACCAGCACAAGCGTTCCCTCACCAGTGATACATTTCTACTCCCTCAGAAGGCGTAGAAGGCCTACGGCTATCAGGAAGGGGTCGATCTATTGCGAAGACCCAGCAAAGCGAAGCGGCAAGAAACGCAGGGACTGTTACGCCTCCTCGATCCCTGGGACACCTTGATTCACGATTCCATCTAACGACATAGTCCAAGTGATAAAGGCGGAATTCAAGTACCGAGTCTTTCCGTAAAAGAATATAGGCGACACCAAGAATGGAAACACGCCGGGGTAGACGCAGTGTGATTGATTTGACAGCCTCCGTTTCCCCGCCTGATGGTCCTCGACCACTCATCGCCACGGCTTCTATTGCTCCACGTCGTCGACTGCGCGATGGCAGCCATTCTTCTAGATCGAGTACCGCTACCCTTTCGGACGTGATTGGTACTATGGGAACCGCTTCTGGGAGTGGATCGGGAAGCGGGGTTCGACCATCTGAAAGAAAGCGCACTGGTAGCAGGCAAAACAGCGATGGTGGCCACGCTTCGGCTTCGTCAGATTCCCGAACAGGCTCGAGCCAGAGGCCAGAAGCATCAGCTGGTCCACGGAAGCGACCTCGTATAGGTACGAATATAGGAAGTGAAGAAAGATCAAACAGCTCGGCGATGTCAAGAGGCCCATTGGGTACGACCAGACCTGTTATAATCCCAAGAACCTCCAACATCCGCACCAATCATCCATCCCCTCGACCAACTATCAACGATTTTGAGGCAGAATCATCCGATGAAAATTCACCAGGAGGAACAATTTCCGCTTCAGCGGCAAACGAAATTGTTCAGGAAACAGACGAAGAGGACGAAGACAAGACAGATACAATGACTGTGAACGCAGACGCCGCCTCAGAGTCCGAAATGCAACAGTTTGAGATTTTGGAGGATTCGGAGCTAGAATCGGGAAGCGTCCCGCTCCGCGATACAGTGATGCGAACGTCGCAAGATATCGAAGAAATACAGATCAATGCGTTGGCCAGCGGTGTGAATGATGACGACATGGATGGGTTTGAGATCGTTTCTCCCGTACAAATAACGAAAGATCTCAAACATGTCAGTAATTCAAAGGATCGTAGCGGTAATCGATATCCATCAGATTCGGTGAAGGGCAAAGGGAAAGCTATCGCTGTGGCGGCACCAGGTGAACCTCCGGAGAATCTCTTAGCTTCCTTTGGTAAGTTGTCGCGGCTTTTGAGGGATAGGAAGGTGAGGAGAAGCCAACTAACTCAACTCTTGTATGTTGGATATGTGCAGAATGTCCCATCTGTTTCATGCCACCTGCGCAAGCTGTGTTGACTCCTTGCGGCCATATCAGTAAGATTTTCTTCCTCTGGAAGGCTCATTGTTACCTGATGCTGGACCGCATTGCCTTCGCGTTACTGCAATCTGTTCATAGTGTGCGGTAAATGCCTGTTTGATACTCTAAAATCGCAAGCGATAAGAGACGGGAAACGACCGAATTTAGTTGGACAGTATCCTGTTTCTCGTCCTCCACAGGGACGGCGGAGGACAAAGAAAGAAATAGAGTTGGAGAGATCAAGACCGGCGCTGAAGGGCCGGATACTGACAGGGTCTTGTCCGGTACGTTTTTCCAGCCCGATGTAAGCGTTGGAATGAGAGATTGACAATGGCTGAATGACTGTGTTCATTATCGCCAATAACGTCGTAGGTTTGCCGGAAAGAGCTTGAAGGCGGCTTCGGGACCATTGCAGGGGAAGGAGGGGTCAGGTACCTCGAGATCAGAACCTTGACCGAGCTTTAGCTGGCTTCAAGGGTATCGATTCTTTGATTACGCCCACAACAGTATTCGGCTATTTTACGGCTCGTACACCTTCACCTTGCCAATCCCTACGTATGGGCGCTTTCATCAGGAAGTGCCTGTAGGCATCAGGCTTTCTATTCAGATTCAGCGATACATACAGTAAATCCTTCCTCCATGGACACTAGTTGTATACTACCTCTCTAGTCACTCATTGCGAACTTCCAACGCACACGATGTTCTCAATACGTCATTGTGGATTGGTGCGCCCGGCGTAGAGCTGCCGGGTACTGAATGACGCAGCAGCCAGTCAGGCGAATCACAGGTCCGGCCTGGCTGACTGTTTTATACATCTATTGAGAAGGGCATATTGTGTCGTCCAGGGCTCACTCTCTACATCTTCTCCTTTAACAGCCATAAAATGTTCCGATCCGTTCTTCGATCCGCCGTCCCTCGGTCAGCCCGAGTCGCCCGAGTTGCCCCTGCTCGGCGATGGGCTTCAACGTCGTCAAACCACGGCAGCAAGTCGTCCGATGCTACTTGGGCCATGGGTTCAGCCGTTGTATTCGGTGCCACAGGTGCATACCTCTTGATGACAGGGGGTGACTCTTCCCCTGCCCATAAAGCAGCGTACAAGGGCACTACCCATATGAAGGAATTCCATGACGAGACAAATGAAAGCAAAGTCCCCGAGGATGCCAACACCAACACTGTGAGTCAATAGTCCAGAGCGGTTTGAATCGAACGTTAGATCCTAACTCATATTATCTTTAATTCAGTCGGCCTTCAAGGTTGACAAGGGCGTTGCCGGTCGAAAAGAAGGCGTAGCGCAGGAGAAGGATGCCGTTCCCGGGGAAGAGGAATCGGAAAAGCCCGTTTCAGGCGGACAATCGTCCTCATCGTCCTCATCTTCGGAAGAGAGCTCTACCCCTATGGAGGCTGCCGATGAGGGTCGAAAGGCTGAAGATATCCCTGCAAAGGAGATTGAAGATAGTTTGCATCGTGCAGAGGTAAGGTCACTCCCGTTTATCCATCGGCATGGAACCGCTGTCAAATCTGAACTGGTTTCGCTCCTCCAGTCCATCGCTGTTCCTCGAGCGGCAATGAACGAAGAAAAGGAAGGCCACGGAGAAGGAGAAGGAGACAATTCGTCGTCTTCATCTGCCAGCGGAGGTGCGCCTGAAGGCAGCATGGAGGCTGCGGATGAAGGCCGATTGGCGGAGGACATTCCTGCTGCTGAAATCGAGCAGTCTCTCCACCAAGCAGAAGTACGTTCCTGCGTCAACTCCGGAACTATAGTTTTTTCTCATGCTAAAAACTTCCCTGTAGAACGTCGGTGTTCCTCGAGCTGCTATGCACGCTGAAGTAACCGGCAAATCCATCGAAGATCGGGATTAAACGGGAATAAGTGGGTATTCAAAGAAGCCACAAGTCAAACCAATGTCCAAAGCGCAGAATAGATGTAAAGCTGCATCATCTGAAAAATAAACACAATATAACATCTACGAAGTCAACATGTTTTGCAGCCCTTCTTGAAGCGGTTGAAAAGTAAACCGATCAGATAAGCGCTGCATGACTCTTCCTTGATTGCAGTTTGAATGCCAGGAGTCTGCTTCCTTCTACATGCATAATTCTGCGGGAAGACAGCCTTTCCTCACAGTGTTCGCGTTGTTCCTTCAGAAATGGGTAAGACAATAGGACATCGGATGAGCGGCAGAGGAGAGAAATGTTCCCGTCAACGATATGTATCCTGTAGCGTGCCAACAGGGGACAACAGCGCGCCTGGCAGACTGGAATCGCATTCCGTACAATTCAGTCTCTACTGCTTATGGTACACAGAGCCGCTGCATGAGCGGGTGACCCCCGCAAAAATCCAGCTGCGAAGCATTCCGCCATATCCGGTCATCGAGCTCATACCACTTGTTTGCCTTTTTCATAGGCTTGAGATCCAAGTCGATGATTTTCAATACTGCGCTTGGGCTGTTGACGAGGTCGGAAGTCAGAACTTCCGAGGATAGTGATTGGTGACCCCGCAGAGCTCCGGGGAAACGAATGATGATCGAGCAGTCCTTGAATATTGCTGAGATGCCATGGCGAACTAACAGCGTGCGAAGATCGGTTAGCGAAAGAAGCTGGAGCTCGGCTTCAGTTGCTTTTTCCCCTTCATCCGGATAATCTGATGATATGGGCGATCTTGATTGAGCGGAAAGCCAGAACTGCCGCACTGCTTCGAGTTCGGTTGGACTAGGATCACTCAAAAGCGAATCTGAAAACACGTTTGTTGTAGCTTGATGTTCGGACTGTGAAGGTACTTCTCCTCCATTGCATTCACGACGAGCCCTGGCGATCAGTGCCAGGCCTTCGATTCCGATAGGATCGAATTCCCGCTGCAAGGCTTTCAGAAGTGGCAGTACACAGGTGTCGTCCAAAGCGTTCACAATTGCTTCACAAAGCTGGTCCTTCAGCTCGTTAGGTAGTGTCAACCCGGTTTTTCCAGTCGCATTTTCAGGGGAAGTATCGTCGTGGTTAACACTTGCTGTTCTGTTAGCGCTAGGAATCGAATCTATGCGAGATGATAGGTTGAAGGGATAAGTAGTCGGCCGAATCGCTCTTCCTGACGCATATAGTCTCATGTTGTTCCCCTCTCCGCCAGTTGATTGCCACGAGTTGTATAGCTCTCTAACGGCGTGTAATCTCCTACGCTTATCTGATGAGTATAGGTCTATAGGGCAGTAATCCCACTGAATTCCTTGGCGGCGGTGCCTCGGTTCTGTAAGGTTTTCCTCAACGTCTCGTTCTGGGCAAGTCACAACTTGCGTGTCATTATGTTCTGTATCAGCCTGCTCTTGCCGGTGTTCAGTCGCTCTGAGAAGGCGATGCAGACAGAAGCGACATCGAGTTGTTTTGATAGGTTGGGAAGCATCGGGTAGAAAATGAGGGGCAGGGAGGAAACCGCATTTCGGCTGAAGCGTGAAGAATAAGAGTGAAGAATAGCAATTGTCTTGAGTTATAAAGTGAGAGTGCCGTGTATTTGCGTAACACCACCCATTCTCACCTTTATTTCCACAGCCAGATCACTTTCCCCGCCCAACAAGTTTTCAACAAGCGAAACCTCGATGACGTCGTTGTCGAGGGTATTGTGATAATCTTTTACTGGCGGAATGTTGCTCGGGGACAAACGGGACGCGGGGCGTGCATCATTGTTGCTATCCAGTAATTTGTGCATCCATTCCGTGTCTACAGTAACTCTCTCTTCCATGGGTAAGATATCGGGGGGCACGAGCGAGGAGATAATCCGATGGGAGAGGTAATCGCGAGCGATGTCGAATGAAGTATCATGCTGTTCATTTCTAGAGGCTCCGCCTAATCGATCCTTGCGTACTCTCATGACTCTGCTGTTGAGCAACGGAGATCGTCCCCGATAAGCAAAGACCAGATGAGCTCCGCCTTCCGCGAGATAAACCCATTCGTCCGAGGTGGAAGAGCGGATGGCTGAATTCATGTTCATATGGATTGAAGGTATATGCGGGTCGACGAGCAGGGGCGTCGCAGTGTATAAATGCCGTATTCTCCAGAAGAGAAGATGGCTGAGCTCCGACGAATAGAACCAGAAACGAACTAGATCGCTGGAAGGCTGAAGATCCGGAAACCGTTGGTAAGTGGATTACGGGTCGTGTTTCACTTGTTTCGGGGTGAAATCGGCCAGGACCCCGGATAGCTCAGCCAGATGTTATATGCCAATAATATCCCATATAGCCGAAAATTAGAGCCCAACTCTAGACAATTTCAGCCGAAGTGGACTCATAACCTCCGGCCGCCGGCAGGGCCTGAAACACTCCTTTCTTAGCGCGCTTCGTGAACGCCTAGATTTGGTACAATAAACCTAAGCGCTGCTACAGTAGAATCGTTCGTCGACAACCTAAGGTTGTTGCGGCTATAGTTATTACGTGAGCTGATGCCTGCCTTTTGCAGCCAAGGGTTACAGCGGCTCCTCCCTGACAGCCTCTTCTTGGACGGTGTCCTTTACTACACTTCTCTTTCGGCAACCCCTGCACTATGCCCAATTTTTATATCCTTGTCCACCATGTTCACGAGGAGGCGAGGAACTCCTAATGAGCTTCCTATAAGTCCCTACGACCATAGTATTTGTCAAGGCCAAGACTTCACCCATACATGTTGTAAAAGAACAGAAAGCGCGGTGCAACTATGTGATGGCTTGCCCCCCAACCAGACTAACGAACTACAACGGTCGCAGGGCGCTCTAACAAAGGCGAAGCCTGGGCATAAGAAGCCACCAAGGCTGACTAAGCATCGTGGCTCCGGGGTGCGGCCGCCGGGCTCTCTATCTCCCTCCTTTTCAACAATGTGAACTCACCCTGAAACGGACCACGAACAGAACACGTAGCATCTGAAGCAGCAGGATCGGTTGAGGGAAGTCCGCTGGCGCTGCGCTGGCAGTCAGGAATGAGTGACACGACGGGGAACCGCTCAGATTGGCTATGCGTTGTCCAAAGGAGTATTGACGATAGTTAACGTTTCAGAGAATACCAGAAGCAGCCTGAAGAACATCAGGGGAAGTACCGCTGGAGCCACCAGTATGTGAAACTCGGAGACCAATTTAGCCGAATTTCACATGACATAGCCCTGTTTTTGAGCCTGAAAAGGCAGAATAGCCGAATTCTACCTTGAACCTAAACTCCGCGGAGATCTAAATAGCCGAATTTTTCCACATAACATCTCTTAGGGTTATCCGGGGTCCTAATCGACCTCACATGTTTACGGCACGGGTTGAACATAAACACGTCACGAATAGGCAGCCCGATCGCCCTGAATTTCCAGTCAACGCCTTGACTCTATGACTCACTCTTGACTCGTATGGGTTTCGTTGGTGGTAGCTGTGGTCACATATAAAACACTGCAAACTGGCATCTTGAGAACGACAGGAGCGTCGGTGATAGCAGACATCTCGCACATCATGACGACCCTACCTGTTCCCGACGTAGAGCTGCCTCACAGCTCAACCAAATCCGAAAAGCCGAAACTATACTTGCTCGACTATGGGGCGGGAAATGTACGGTCGTTGGCGAATTCCATCAACAAGTTGGGATACGAATTTGAATGGGTGAAGGATGCGTCGGATTTGGAGAAAGCCGAGGTATGTACTCGCTGTAGCAATAGAGCAAGAAGCATGCGCATAACAACTTCTTTGTAATTTGCCCCTCAGAAACTGCTCTTTCCCGGAGTCGGTGCGTTTGGTCATGCCATGACATCACTTAAGGAAACCAACCTGCTCGAACCGCTACTCAAGTATATCCGGAGCGGCAAACCTTACTTTGGTATCTGTATCGGTATGCAGGCACTCTTCGAAGCTTCCGACGAGTCACCGGAAATCGCCGGCCTTGGTATCATTCCCGGTAAAGTCAGCAAATTCAACCCTCACGATTCCCAAGCGGAAGATGGATCAGGGATAAAGAGCGTGCCTCATATAGGATGGAACGGGGTGTGGCGGTGTTGGCAAGAACCAGAGGGCAAGAAGCCTTTGATGATGGATGAGGAGGACTACTACTTTGTCCACTCTTACAGAATGCTCTACAAGGATTCAACATCAACCCAGACTCCGGAAACGAGTCCTCTAGCTCCCTACGTACACACACTCTCGCGGTACGGATCAGAGGAATTCGTATCCACCGTTCGGCTCGGCAACGTCTTCGGCACTCAGTTCCACCCGGAAAAATCGGGTCCAGCAGGCTTAGATCTCTTGAGACGTTGGCTCGAAGCCTCGCCCAAGGAGCTGGGTGGCGTTGTGGATCCGAGGGAAGTTTCAAAACGCTCACAGTGGATCACCGAACAGGATAAACAATCTTGCAAACGTCGCGGATTAACGAAACGAATTGTTGCCTGTCTGGATGTCCGGTCGAATGATAAGGGAGATCTGGTTGTTACCAAAGGCGACCAATACGACGTGCGGGAAAAGGCGGATGAGGCAGGCAAGGGGGATGTCCGAAATCTGGGTAAACCCGTTGATCTCGCTCGACGGTATTATCACGAATCAGCAGACGAGATCTGTTTCCTCAACATTACTTCTTTCCGAAATTCCGCATTGCAGGATCAACCCATGTTGAAGGTTGTCGAAGCTGCAGCTGAAACAGTATTTGTCCCGCTGACTGTCGGTGGTGGGATCAAAGACACAACAGATCCGGATGGAACCGTTCGCTCAGCATTGGAAGTCGCTGGTGCTTATTTCCGTGCGGGAGCGGATAAGGTGTCTATCGGTTCAGAAGCAGTCATTGCTGTAGAGGAGATGTTGGAACGGGAGTCAAAAGGCGAAAAAGCGCTGACAGGCAAGACCGGTATCGAGACGATCGCTCAAGGATATGGTTCACAGGCGGTTGTGGTTTCCATCGACCCGAAACGAGTCTATATCGACACTTCCGACCCCGACTGGCGAAGCAAGGTGCCGGACCAGCACCTGCCATGTGTCGTTCTCGGCGATCACGCGACCTCGTCTACGAAGGAAGAAGAACGTGGCAAGGCATGGTGGTATCAGTGTACTATCAGAGGCGGTCGAGAAGTGCGTGACATCGACGTCATTCAGCTAGCTCAAGGGGTGGAGAGACTCGGCGCAGGTGAAGTCTTGCTCAACTCTGTCGACAGAGATGGATCCGGCAAGGGTTTCGATCTCGACCTCATCAAGCTCGTCAAGAAGAGTGTGTCGATTCCCGTTGTTGCGAGTTCCGGTGCGGGCAGGGTTGAACACTTTAGCGAGCTGTTCAAAGAGACAGGGGTCGAGGCAGGTTTGGCAGCAGGTATTTTCCACAGAAGCGAGGTGCCTCTCGATGACGTTAAGGATCATCTGCGCAAAGAGCAAGTTCCGGTGCGCATCACCTCTCTACCTACTATAACGTAATCTACTTTCACCAACTGTAGAGAAATAAACAAATAGAGCGGATCATGCAGCATAATCATACTAGATGGTTTGCCTTTATAGTTCAATGTGAGCGATGAAGAGGTCCTGGCAACGTTACAATTACATGCTTCGTATGTATTCTACTTACTTGACAACGTCCAGGTATGCCAATATCCGACTTCGGGAACCAATGCTTGGAACTTGTATCACCCTCCGTGAACGCTAACTATGGCTTTCTGGATATCTCGCTGCAACGGAGTGCTTTCTCCTCGTCATGTAGTCTCGCACACCTACACTATTATGATAACCACCGCTCTATAAGTCGTAATCTTCAGAATGCATTGAATTAGAGAAGACGTGGGCGCTGTCCGCTGAGTTGTTGCGCATATTTCGGGATTGTGTCCCTTAGAGAACATCGGTTCCGTTTGCGACGCGCGGGGACATCGCACTAGAATATCCGTTGCAAATTTGCCTCTCGAAGGCGGTATACCTCTAAGGAGCCCGCTACTACAAGAAATAGAGTGCATCATGACTAATCTGCGAAGCTGTTTAGAACTTCCAGCCTCAAGCAGCCGCATGGTTATGACATGGCTTGAGCGGCAATGATGTGACCACTACTATTAATCGACTTGAATTCATTCCGGGTTCTCTTTGTCTATCGAGGCGCGGCTTTTGGATCTGTGCAGGTCTGACCTAGGAATGAGTATACGGGTTTACCTTATGGGTCTTACTAGGTGGCACATGAACGAAGAAGGCAAAGTATTATTGACATTTATTTTACTAGCTGTGAAAGCGCCAGAGTGCGGGGCGATGTCGAATTGGATGGGACTCTTCATTGGCAAACGAATACCAGCAGGAAGCTTAACAGGGGTCGGCTCAACCCGGTCTTCAATTCTATAGCGTTGTCAGCTACTAATAGCGATAAACCAAAACATGAACGTTACAGTGTACGAGGCAGAATCCAACCCAAACCTATATATCGTAAGAATGATAATTCATGATCACCCATAACCATACCAAGCATATGAGAGGACCTGCAGATCCAGTGTATTGTATAACCGGACTTGAGAGATGCCAATACCAACACCAATCAAGCAGAGTTGTTATGCCGCCACTACGCGGTGCTTGGTTTCAAGCTGAAACGACGGCTCAAAGAGAAAAAGGACAACGAACCAGTCATCTCCATCCAGCAGCCCCCTTTCGCTCTGTGATCTTTTGCGGCCACGCTCCGATTGTTCCTCAAAAAAAGTTTCGACTTCTTCGCGCTTCTTTTTTCTTGAAAATTAAGCGGAGCGCAACGCCAAACCCCGTAGAGTCTCCTGCTACCACGGCCTACAGCCTGGCATTCTGGTTCGGTAGCACCATCGCCAGCGGAGCTGCCACCGGTGACGGCGAGGGACGACTTGACAACAGTGAGTTGAGCTGTTTCTAGTTGCACGCGGGACCAGGTGCGCAACGGCTTACCCACGACACCATCAAAAAGGGAAGATTTTATCAAGGTAAGTGTGTCCAGCGTTACAGAGCCATCACTGTTGTGCTGAAGATTGTTTGTTCCATCACCGCACAGATGCCTAAGAGTGAGTGTCAAGTTTGGTTGAATAAGGGGGTTCAGCGGGGTTCTTCGAAGCAGTTGGGACAATGGGAGAACGAGCAGACGACAGATGGAAGAGCGGAGGCGGAGGAAGTTTTAGGTTGGATGGGTAGCAGTTCTGAAAACCTGGAAATGGGAAGACAGTGTCTTCCTTGGGACGCATCAAGTTGCAACGGCGCCTACGACTGCGAACCGAAGTTCTGTCAGCATTACGCACTTCTATCAGACCTCGGCTATCGACGTCACCAATGCAGAACAATGTTACGAATGGAGAATTGTGCAATTGCGCATGAATGCAGAACCGGATTATTTGTGGTGGATGGTGTAGGCCGAATGCGCTGAAGAACCCCTGGGATGATGGACTGAGGAGAGAAGGGGATAGGACTGTCCGCTGACCGTGTTGCCTTTGTCAACAGTCTACAAGCCCGGAAAGGTCGCCGTCGTCCTCTCAGGTCGACAGGCCGGTAAGAAGGTCGTCGTCATCAAGCAGGTTGACGAGGGAACCAAGGAACGACCTTACCCCCACGCCATCGTTGCTGGTATCGAAAAGTCAGTATTGCATCTAGGAACTTCTCGCTGCTCGATCTAGCCGAAGTAGCTGACGGCTCTGGTTGATGCAATAGGTACCCCTTGAAGGTTAACAAGTCGATGGGTCCCAAGCGAATTGCCAAGCGATCCAAGGTCAAGCCTTTCATCAAGGTCGTCAACTACGCCCACTTGCTTCCTACTCGATACGCTCTCGAGCTCGAAAGCTTGAAGGGATCCGTTACCGCCGAGACCTTCAAGGAGCCCACTCAGCGAGAGGATGCCAAGAAGGCCATCAAGAAGCACTTGGAGGAGCGATACGCTCGAGGTGCCAACCGATGGTGTACGTGCAGACGATGCCCCACAGTTGGGAATGCTTGCTGATTCACTTTCTTCTGTAGTCTTCACCAAGCTCAGGTTCTAAACGACTCTGCATACTTGCCAATCTGTATATATACTTTCCTTGATGGCATACGTAGGGGCATTTAGCATCTGAACGAAATTTGGACCGCAATATACTGCACGATGCATTGGTTTGTTTTGAGATCGCGGAACCCGAATCTGAGCAACTACCGCAAACAATGGAATCATAGCGATATTCCACGAAAGATATTTGCAGAAATGTCACCCGCGATCCTCGTATATGCGCTCGGCAGGTTCTCGCACACGGCCAGTCTTGTTTCCCGGATATTAGATGACTGAATGAAGAGTAATGGCCATGAGAATGCGTAATGAGAAGCCATGTTGCTCGAATACAAGGGCTGTATCATTACAGGTTGTGCGATCCAACTCAGGCTCTCCATACCTGGAATATTTCGGGGATTGAACCTGTCCCTGCCTGCCAAGGCTCGAGGTAAACTTCATCTTGCTCTTTTACTGCCATGATATGTTCCCAGTCTTTTCCAACTTGTCGCCATCCTCGTCGGAGTTGACCAGAATATGCATCGGTCTCCGGTTCAATTATTACTTTTCTTTTCCGGACATGGTAAACCCTGTTAGCCCATCCTATCTGGGCGAGATTGTTCCCGCAATGCTCTGCCAACGTAGTGAGATCCGCCATGCTGTACACTTCCTCTTCAGGTCGTCTTTCCGAAGTCTGCAAGTGGAACACCCTGAGTTTCGGCATCCGTGCAAGATGCGTGGCAATCCACTTGGGCTGATAGCAAGAGGTAAGGACTATCAGTTCCTCATCCATAATGTATGCGCACACGAACACCAAGATATAGGAGCATACTCACATCTTTTCTGGATTCGGACATGCGTAACATCAAGGTATCGAGCATCGGCAACTGCTCCGAGATAACCGCAAGATCTCTGATAGTCAACAAATAATTTGACAGCCAAAATCGCTTGACGTGCGTTTTCCACATCTCGGCGACCGATAGCACAAGATGGGAGGCGGTGTCACCGGGGAGCACCCCGCCACCCTCGTCTTTATTGCCGGATATATGTATAGCGGAAAGAGTAGGCGGAAGAAAAGAATGTTCGCCCAAGTGAGGGTAAAAGCTGTGTCGTTGTACGGTATTCCAGTCGAAAGCAGCATCAGTTTGTTCCGTTACATGCTGCTCTCCGTTTGCATTCCCTTGATGGCGTGTAAAGCGCGTTCGACCGAATGCACTTTGGATCGCATCCATTACGTTGGCCTGTTCTTGACGACTCTTATCTGCAAGGGTAAGGCGATGAAAGGCCGTCTCGCTAGCTGACAGGTATTGCAGTCGCTTTAGACAGACGTCGATGGTGAGTGGTGATTCGCGTTCGAGGTACAGGTCTTCATCCAGTAGGTCGAGCTCGTCTCCCTGTTCGAATAACATTAGTGTTCGGACGCTGCTACAATGGGGCATCCTCCGGTTTACTTACCCATCCAACTCCCTCCAGCGCCAACTCTTCGAGGACATCTTGAGCGGCACGAAGGACCTGGAAGTAGCCTCGCGGACCAATATGGACACAGCCCCAAAGTTTGAAAACGCGCAGGTTTCCAAGATAAGGCGCGAGGTCTTGCATAAGCTGGTCATTCACCCATCTCGAATCTTGGCTGATAAGCTCAAGAACTCGAAGGCCGGATGTTCCGCTTATTGTATTGCCTTCCTCGCCGCATTGCAAACGTTCCGATCGCGATTCAAGTAGCGTTTTCAAGTTCTCCGCCACCTTTCGATCTGGCAAGATGATTCGCAATTCCTGTAATCTTTCCAGGTTGTTGAGCAAGATAGGATCGTACGCCCATTTAGAATTGCCATTGATTTCCAGCTTGGTAAGATTCTTCAACGAAGCGAGGGCTTCAAGCATAGAACTTCGAAGAGTTTTATTGCGCTGCACTGAATGTTAGTATTAGCTGGAATCCTTTGGGGAGCAGGACTCACGGTCCAGGTAACGGATTCCAAATTGGTCATATTCCTCAATGCTCTGACACAGAAATCCTCCCATGTGACGATGCCCGATGCGAGTGGATAATATCGTATATCTGAAAAGAGACAGCCGTTGCGGTTGACCCTGTTACCCTTGCAAAACTATTCACACTGACCCAGCTTATGTACCAATTCTGCGATCTCTGCATTCTCATTCAGCGTCCGGAACAGCAGCCGAAACTAGCGAAAGAAGGTTCATTATTCCATGCGTTAATATCTTGAAGCGGATATATGAACCTTTGGATCAGCCCCCGATTCCCCTGTAGGCATTGTTAGCGGTTACTCAGTAGACGATCTAGTGAACGGCACAGCGGCACGTACATGGTCTCACCCAGACAAAATCGTACATTTTCTCTCTCGCCAGTTCCAAGAACAAGCGGTCGACAAGGCATACTTTTGCAAGCAGGGATTTGTCCTCAACATTGTCAAGTATCGGTAGATATAGGTCAGCGGGAAGGGAGATGGCCGGAACCTCTGCTGCTAGATCGCTTTGAGAGTCCCCCATGGCACGTTGTCACTTTCCGAGGCGGAGTTGAGCAGTGTTGTTCAACAAAGGTCAGAGATGGTCTCCCTGAAAGGCGACTCTGCTCCCGCAACACCATACACCTGGATGCCTTGACATATGAGGAACACCAAGCGAGACAAGATCGGCAAAAGGTGTCTTCAGCCAAGGTGGAGGTCCCTGCTGCCGGAGAACTCCGTATTACGTATGTGTGCGCCTGAGATACCAGAAAGAACAAAGCCTAGAAGAAGCGCAAACCGCTGCCGCTTAGTCTTTGTCGAGTCACGTGAGCAGCTTTGAGTGTATCGAGAAATTTCGGGGAATCTACCAAGGCGAGGTGACGATGCCGATATAAGAGGTTGTTCGAACTATCATTCAGTTTCTGCTGTGTCGAGTGCAGACCAACATTGCACAGTTGATCGCAACTCGACAGGACACTCCTGCACTGCCGGTCCAGTCAGCTATCCAAAAGCCATACTCATAACGTGAGTGTTCCTAGCCATTCACCATCCTACTTCCTTCCCCTCCCCCTCCTCTATCATGATGACCTTCTATCTTTTCTCTCCCCGTCGTATCGACCATGGCGAAATAGAGTAAATGCGTCGCTCCGTCGCTGGAGTGTTACACGCGAAAGGCCTCCTGTAACAGGGAGGTCTCTTTTATGCTTTTGCCAGCGCTTTTGTCTGAATCTCTTCTCTTGATACCGTCTCCTGTTTGATTTGATACACATAAAAAGGAACGGTTGCTGATTGATATTCTCAATCAGATCTCTCATCCTTCCCAATAGGTCACGCGTGGAAACGTAGGTTCCGGGTCTAAGGTAAAAGGTGAATACTTGTTTCCCATCGTATCTCAACCCACTATTTTCCTTCCCATCCCCTCTTTATGATGAAACTTGTCTTTGACAAAACCATACGCAGTTTCCACCGAATAATGTCCCGCAAGTCTCTCGGGAGCCTAACACTTCAGCCTCCTTTGCCGTCTTTTCCACCTTGTCGAACCTGGCGTGAAGGGTTCGTGGGACCTCTTCCCGGTTGAGCAAGAACGCTGGCGTCGAACGAACCCATCTATTAGACGTCTGGCTTGTATTGTTCCTGGTGCAATGTTCCGCTTGAGCCTGTCAGTGTTTGGCTTGGAGGCCGCCTTCGGGCGCGAGCGATAGGGTTGAGGTTGGTGTTAGGTGGACGCAAGTTGAGGGCCAATTTCTTCCTTGGATGTCTGAATCGATCATTCTTCTGTTTCTTCTCCATCGTTCCAACGTATAGTATGCTGACTGCCTTGTGCTTTCGTTGCGATCGATAGATTTTCTTCTCATACTGTATCTATACCCATATGCAATTGCTATTTATTTGTTTCCTTATAATTCTCTGAATCGCTGCTCAGAGTGGCCTAGCAATCTGAGGGCTGCAGCATATACCAAACCTCATTTCACAACCTTGTCTTCCCGAGATGGAAAGCTGATGCAACGCCATTATCCAGCGATATAACTTGTCCGTGCAAGCATTCATGTCATTGCCGCATCTGAAAATATAAGACTCAACCAGCTGTCCGCCAGTACAGCAAACGTATACTACTGCGCTACATAGCCACAACTACTTTAGCAGGCATAATGTAGATATTAACCCAAAATGTCTTTTAAAATGACTGCAGGATCCACATAGTTCCAATGGTGGCCATGCTGCTGCCGCTCGGACACTTCATAACCATCGGCATGCCCACCGTGCATTCCAGTCTGAACGCCTGCTGCCCGATCCATAGACTTGAGTATTCCTCGAGCTTCCATCTCCAACCGAAAGATTTCTGTCGGATTATGGACTGTGCTTCGAGAATTTCTGGAAAGAACGATACCACCAGGACCGGTGACTGGTAAACGAGGCGAGAGGGGTCCGGGGCTCTTGGACCCTTGGCCGACGGGTGTCGTAACAAGGCCAGACTTTCCGGGCGTTGCCAGATTGATCTCGATTCTGGGGATATTTGATAGCGGTAGTGATGTCGGAGCTCCTTTTCGATGAATCGACGAAGGCGTGTTCCCACGGGTGACGGACTGCGAATTCGAACCCGAGCTGAGTGGTGCTGCTATCGCTACTGGAGATACTCCAGCAGCACTTGGTGGACGACTAGGAGGAACATTTTGCGGATCTTCCGGTACACCGTTATGCTCCGTCGGTTTTGTGTTTATTGTTCGTTCAGCTAAGCTTTCTTGCTCCTCGACCGCTCTCGCGAGACCGTTCCGCAAGCGGTATGTGGCAGAACCAAGGTGCGGATGGATGTGCGGAGCAACGGTGAAGAAATCTTCGAGATCTGATAGATTAAGGATTGCGGTTGATGGGTCGCGCTCATTCATTGATGGTGTCTCTAGAGCCAACATGGACGCATGCGGCGATTGGCTGGGATTCGCTCGTGATAGTGATCCCGAGCCATCCAGTCTTCCAGCGTGGCTATAAGGTGACTCTTTCCCCTCTATGTTGTTGCCGTCTAGATCTGGCTGGAGGGATTCGGGAACGTTAGCAGACGATCGTCCATGACTATCCGGGCCGTCGATTTCCGGTTGTTCCCCTAATGACACGGTCGGCGCCTGCAGGGTAACGCTTTCAGCGCGTCTGCGTCTTTTGAGCTCAATGGCAGAAGTGATCACATCGCTTAGGTGGTACTTTTCGCATGACATGGAGGACAGATCAGCATTGAATATTGTACTCGATTCCATCTGGAAACTTACATCAAGAGCGACGGACATGAAAGCCCCAAGTTCTTCAGACACCCCATCTTGTAAGCCGTAAAGATAGGCCATATTATCGATACGGGATCCCAAGGCACTCGCAGGAGGTACTGAACGTGTAGACATGCACAGCGGACTTCCAGTCTGCTGAAGTATTTCATTTTGCGAAAGGGTATCTGCGTGAACAAGAGACCATCTGCTGAGCAAAACACGATGTATGGTGTTTACATCGATAAAACTGACTTGTTGATCGTACCCTTCCTCTCCCCTGCCAACCTCTACTCATTTCACACCAGTCTTTCAAACCATACCGTCCCTCGATATTCTGTAGAGCCTTGATTCTCCTCCGCTCCGACCGAGGTAAAGATAACACCCATTGTCGTATTCGTGACTTGGGTTCCAGAATATCCAGAGAGTCCCTGTCATCAAGTGGACGTTTCAGAGGGTTCGTGATGGCCTGGCCATCCAATCCTTGTGAAGTAGATGCCGTTTGAGAAGGATCCATTGGGAGCGTTGGGGTAGAAGCGATAGGCAGTGTGGAAGACGCATTGTACATGATCGCTGTGATAAGCTGGTTGTGTAGTTGGCCTAGAGAGATTCTGTTTGAGCTTGAGAGTGTCTTGTACCCAAAGAAGAAAGCCTTACGTTTAGCATGCGAATTCAAGACCGGTTGTACGAGACTCTCAAACTCTTCCTTTCGCAGCTTTCCTTTGAGAAACTGGGCCAAAGATTGCCAGTATTCCGTAGCCCGCTCCTCCCCTATCGTACCTAACAGCTGCTTCTTTAGGGCGAGGGTGTCCACACGATAAAACGGGTCTTTTGCAGTATGACCGCTACGTGAGCCATGTCCAGGCGGAGAGTAATGGAGATTGTGCGAAACATCCCCGTTGGGACCGAGGTAGAGACCGGACGGGACCCCGTTGATTTTGCCTGGGGACGGGTAGGCACCCGTGCTTGACATGTTGCGGTGAGGTGGCGCCGAAGATGGCGATGCGACGGCAGATGGTGAGAAGGCAGATGAAGGGGATGGATGCCATGATGATGTTCCGGGACGACGCTCGACCGATCACCTTGGGCGCGATCGGCGGAAGGTAAACTGGCGGAAACTGATAAGTCGTCGGTTGTGAATTCTACAGGCAAGTTTGTCAAGGTTCTCGATATTGCTCTGCCATACAGGCATAGATCCGAGAAGGAAAATGCTGCAAGCCACCAGCAGACGATCAGCAGCAGCGGCGAGACGCCTTCCATCCCTTGCCTCTAGCTCCTTCCACCTTTCAGCCCCTGCACGATCAGACTCTAGCACACACACCTCAAAGGACAAGGAAGATGAAATCGAAGCAGTGAAAGCCCGAGCTTGGTATCTGGAGACCGATACCCCCGAGGTCAATGCAGAACCTCTCCCTACCCCTTCTCGGCAACCACGGTTCACGACATTTGATCCTCTCACAACTCTGCCGAGTCCAGTTCAAGAAGTGGTGATACCGCCATTGCCCGCGGGGACTCCGCCACATCTACTGCCACTACACACGTTCCTGACATCTAATGACCTCTTCGTACCCGAGAGTGTGACTTTCAGAAGAACAGCAAAATCGGCAGCTGCTGAAACGTATCACGACCCTTCAATATTCCCTACCACAAACTCGAGCTACCTTGGAAGCTGGGCTGGAAAAGCTTCGAGCAATGCATTCGGAAGAGGAAAACGTAGAAGAGGTCAAACGGATAGTGGAGAGGGAATTCAAGTGGAAGGAAGAGACGTTGGGGCGAATTGGGACTGGATAGTCGTTTGTCAGGTTGCTGCAAGAGGTAAAGGCGCTGTATGTGTTTTGAATTCCTCGCCTGTCCGCGCTTGAGCTTATCATCGAATGTCCTTAGGTCGGTCGAGCGGAAAAGAATTTACGGGAATGGGTGGGTGTGATAGCGTCCCCACCTGGTGTATCATCACAGACTGATCTCTCATCCCGGTTCCTCTGTGTTGTCCTCGACAAAAGCTTTTCAGAAACCCGCCCAATCGCTCGCCTCCTCCAGTGACCGCTCGCACTCCCAAGTTCAAAGCTTCGGGAGATCCCGATTCCGAGTGGACGTTACTTGACGTAGGCGATGGCGTGTGTATCAACTTGATGACGGCGGAGGGGAGGCAAAGGTGGGACCTTGAGGGGGCTTGGAAGCCGGTCTGAGCGATGGATCCAAGTCGTTGGTATGCAGGCATATGTCATTATCGATGCCATATTGACGCTACCGGCTTCGAATTTTCGTGCCAAGAGACCCTAGTACCGGGCTCGGTGCAATGCAACAGCACTCTTGCATACCACTGTTGAGACTGATTTTTTTCAACGAATCACTCCACGGTTACGAGTGCCTGTGCATGGAGATCTTGGACTGGTATGGAAAAGACCAACAAGCCATCCAAGTCTGTGTATCGGACAACCCATGTCCAATGATTGTCCGAAAACTCGCTGATCCGCCTCCTCACCTAGAAATATGTCCTTATTCACGACTCTGCTGGGCCCCAGTAGCTGCCCGAGTATCCAGTAGGAAATAGCGTTGGAGGTGCTTTCGCGCAATGCTCCGAAGATCAATAACGTAGTAGATGCTGAGCGACCCGAGAAACCTAGAAGACTAGTAGGCGACTGCTGCGACTTCTGCTTTATTCGGGTTTGCTAGTCGAGCTGTGTGGACACTCTTGTGTAGGGGGCAGGATCATGATGGATTGGTAATTTACAGTACTGCAGGAGCTGCTGCGGATTCTCTCTGGGGGGTAGCGAAGCTGGTAAGGAGTAAGCCAGGGGTGTCACCTTGTGTTACCGGCCAACTCGGTAAACCCCATGGGCAGTGGCTGCTAATAACAGCAAAGACCGAGCTAATTGTGGACACCGCGACGCGCCGCGTATCTGGGGCCGTGCTGACTCTGCAACCAGCAGCATCTCGTATCCCACTCGAGGTCGGTGAATTTTGGTTCTATACTTAGCTAGTTTGTAGCAGCTACTTCAGGAACGCAGGAAGGCTGCGAATAAACTCGGTCTCCCAAGCTGCTTTTCTCGCATCCCGCTGCAGCCAGCGCTCTTTCCCAAGACACGACCGGACCGATCAAGGGAAGACAGAGGAGAACAAACTACTACCGCCGTCAGCCGCAGGCGGTCTTGCGACCAATAGGGGATTCGTCAATTGCGAGACCCATGGGGTAAGTGTTTGCACCGTCTGGCGGAGGAGCAGCCGGAGGCATATCAAGGAGTTTCGCCTGTTCCTGGGCCACAGTACGAACCTGGGCTCCCCCAGCTAGCACCGCCTGACATCCCCTATATATATATATATGATAGATTTGCGACAACATGGCGGAACTGGGCTGGAGGTATCTCCAGCGCTGGAAAGACGGTCGAATCGCAAATCGCCTGCCCTCACATCCGTCATTAGATTATCAAAGGGAACAGTATATCCCGCTAATACCAACAGGAAGTTCCAGCAACCAAGTTTGGACAGAGAGCCTCGCCTTTTCACCTACATACGAACCTAGCGGCATTCCTCTGTCCCTCGACATGGTCAACTTCTCCTCTTCACCTGACGAAATCATCGTCTCCGGAAAGCAGCGTGATCAGCAGCAGCACGCCTTTGTGATGGACCCGCTTGATGTTGAAAGCGAGAAGCCCCTTCAATCGCACGTCGACTCAACACAACCGATTGAGGGACACAGTTTGGGGCCCTTGTCCACACGAGACACGGAAAAGGGAACGGTATCGGAATATGCATCGACCGTCGACGGAGGCGAGCACGTCAGTGAGGCACGAGCAGAGAAGCGGTTATTAAGGAAGCTTGGTATGTACGATCCCCGCTGATTTTCCCCGGGACGATATATTGACGTTGCAACCACGGGAACAGATGTCATTATTTTGCCTCTTGCTGCTCTGCTCTACTTGTCGGCGTATCTGGACCGAGGCAATTTGGGCAATGCACGTCTCCAAGGCCTCGAGAAGGAAGTGCTTGGTGGCGATGATGAAAAGTATTCGCTGGCTTTGGCGTGTTTCTATATCAGTGAGCAGACCTTCCATATCATCTACGGCCTTAGACTCTGACAATATACTTGCTTTCACAGCTTACATTGTGTTTTCGATTCCCGGAACACTGTTGGCCAAGCAAATCAATCCCAGTACAGCTATCAGTATCGGTGCTTTGGTGTGGTCAATCGCCGCGACTTGCCAGGCAGCAACAAAGAACCCCGCAGGGTACGCCGTTCTGACTTGCGGCACTCTGTCTGTAGCTAAAAGAAACTTGCTCGTCACCACAGGCTCTATGTCTGTCGCTTGTTCGTCGGGTTGGGAGAGGCCATGTTTGGTCAATCTATGTCATTATACTTCTCCTTCTGGTATAGAAAGCAAGAAGTTGCCAAACGTATCTCCCTCTTCATCGGTGCAGGTGCGTATCTTACTCCTCATCAATCCAGATGTAGTCTCTTATAGGTATTCTCTTTGTCCATCGGTTTCTCTTCGTCCATCGGTTTTTCTTGCAAAATCAAGGTGTGGTTGCTGGAGCCTTTGGTGGGCTATTGGCCTTTGCCGTTTCCTCCATCACGCACTCAGCGATCGCAAAATGGAGGGTAAGTCTTCCTGTCTGCCAGAAACCTTGAGCACATTGTCTTATCTGCCCTCTGAATACAGATTCTGTTCTTGATTGAAGGACTGCCTTCGCTCGTTCTTGCCATTTGCGTCTTCCTCTTCATGCCAACTCGACCTCAAACCTCCCGCTACTTGACAGAGGACGAGCGAATCATCTGCATCACGCGTCTCAACAAGGATTCGTTGGTCGAGAATGAGATCGGAATTGACTGGCGAGGCGTGAAACGAGCCTTCATGGATTGGAAGACATATGTGGTGGCCATCATGTACAGGTAAGCTATACTGCGCAGAATGCGACTACCCCAATGAAACCCCTTTTTCTCACGCGCCTATCTGCTCCTAGTTGTATGAACCTGACTTTGGGATCCGTTAGCGGATTCCTGCCAACTATCAGTAAGCGATAAGCTTTGCTGAGCAGTTTTACACAGTATTGATTTATTTTGATTCGTGCAGTCAAGGGTCTTGGATACACGGAAGCCCGGGCTCAACTGTTCACTGTCCCTCCTTACGCTGTAGCGCTTGTTGTCATGGTCGGGCTCAGCACCATCTCAGATCGACTGCGCACTCGAGGGTAAGTTGGCATGACGTTGTCTTGAAGATCACTTTACTCGACGGATGCTGATTGCTGTGGCGAAATGCACCTTTCAGTATTCCAGCAGCGTCTGTCTTCATTATCGGCATAGTCGGCTGGGCCATCTTGTTTACAGTGCACACTGACTTGCACGCGAGATACTTCGCATGCATTTGCATCGTCGTACGTCGTCATCGTTTCCTTTCGCTCGGGTGCGATTTATGCTGACAGCTGTTTGCTTGCAGACCGCGGGTTACTGTGCGATCCCTATCATTATGTCCTGGCAATCCAACAATACCGGCTCCCAATCGCAGCGTGCTGTGTCTTTGGGCATGCTTAATACTATTGGTATGCCTGACACTGGGTGAATCCAGCGCATTGTTGTCACTCACCCAGATCCCCTCCTTCATCTCTAAGGTCAATGCCTCTCCGTCTTGGCCTCTTACTCCTTCCCTTCGAAGGAGGGTCCGCGGTTTGTCAAGGGAATCGCTTTGAATATCGCCTTCCAAGCTCTCGGCTTCATACTAGCGCTCTCGATGAGTACCTACTATAGATGGGAAAACAAGCGTAGGGATCGTGTTGAGGGTGGAAGCCCTCCGAAAGATGCGGTTCTTAACACTATGGAAGAATTTGACCTTGCGCCCGGTAAGCCTCTCTCACCGCGCACCCTTTCCGCTTCCGTCCGTGTTTGACTAACTTATTGCCTGTAGGTTTCCGTTACACGCCCTAATGCTCCAGATGAAGTTCCACTTAATGAGATCTCGAAGATTTACGTAATAAGGGCTTTTGCTTCGCTAGGGAAATATGTGGAGAATCTGCCTTGCAGCTGTTTCATTATAGGCGAGTTCGCAACGAAAGAAAGAAAGTTGTAACAATCCTTTATAGTATGTCATTTGTGGATTGACTTATACACAGTGATCGTACTGCTTCCGCCAATGCGAGTACAGTCGAGTCGATAAAGTTTCACGCTGGCGCTTAAGCAAGATGCCTTGACAAATTATAGTCGGATTTTGGAGGCTCCGCAACCTTCTGCGATTCTTCTGCTAAAATCAAGTAAGTAGATGATGCTGTGGTCTTCGGGTGTTGAAGCTCGTTTGACTATCTGTTATGCTTTTGGGATGCGTTTCAGACAGGTTGACGATAGACTTAGTACAGAATCGATGAGCTCGGGCCCCCTTACGAGAACGGGAGAAGTGGATCGCCCCCCTTACAGCCATCTTCAGTCCCACCGCCTGTTCTGCTGACTTCTTTTGCCCTCGCCCTCTCTGTCTCGCTCATATCTTCTCGACACCCCCTCGCCCGTCGTCAATGAATAGATATCATCTCGCCGACGACTCGCACCATCTCTGTGACTTCGACTTTCCCTTTTCGACCGTTCCCGCGAGCCACTCCGGCCATCTCCCGCTTCAGCGGAGACGTTTCGAGGAGGCAATTGCGAATACTTGCCAGCTGCTCCGCTGGGCGGCTCATGCCGTGATGAATTAGAGCTACGGCTAGGGTTGCCTGTAGTGAACTCAATGTTTTTCCGCTTGCCCGATGATTGCGCTTCCAGTAATGCCGTTTCTTGGGCTTTTTGCTGCACGCCTAGAAGTAAAGATGCTTAGCTGACGAGCAGTGCACTGTATAGACCTGATCGTATACACACTTAAGGCCTTCGCACCCCAATCCGGTATGCGCTTTTCTAGATCCCGGCGTGTTAACCAACCCCCTCCTGGAAATGCTGAACCTCTTTCATCGATGTCCACGAATTCGACCTAAAGAAATGGAGTAGATAGATAAGAGACTGCTTCTGAAATGACGATCTAGCGAACTCACCAATTTGGAATAGATATGTGGGTTTGCGAATGCAGTCGAAGCCAAGAGTGTGGTATTAATATGCCGATCTTGCTCCAATTTCAGCTTTAGGAAATTGGAAACCTTTGCCTAACGTGTGCGTGATCAGTCATATGGGTTGACGGGACACAGGGGGTTGAAGGGAACATGGCGAACCTGTAACGACGCGCTGGGTTTCTCACTCGTTGGCGGCGGAAGTCCCCAATCTTCCACACCGGGAACATCGGGTGGACGGGAAATAGCCTTGAAAATTGCATCTTCCGACAAGCCCGCGAAATCTTCCTGGAAGGCTTCTTCCCACCGGTCCAGACTCTCGTCTGTGATCTTTGCGGAACTGTCCGCTATATCCTGCGGTATATACGTCAAGTTCTCCTCTGCCAATTTGGATGAGACCGGAACTCCGTTTTTGGTTTTTGCTGATCTGTGTTCGTATGCCGAGTACGATGTGGAAGCTGGCACTCGTGGAGATGTCGAACTCGACGGCGCTATGTGCTGCGATGTCTCACCAGAAGGGATTGTGCGGGTGTTAAGTCGGACTCCGGTGACAGTCTTGCGTTGCGTTGATGGCGTAGACGGTTTAACTGATGCTGTACGAAGTCTAGCTGTTGTAGCATGCAACGATAGGCCATCGCGGGGAACTGATGTGACATCTTCGGCGACTTGAGCATTTTTGATATAGTGGTCACTTTAAATGCATCACTAACCTGAATTTTGTCTTTCTTCAGCAGTTTTTCGCTATTCAATATCCAAGTAACAAGTTGAAAGGCCATGTAGGGCGAACGGAGATGCAAAGCGGCCATATTGATCCAAGTGAGGGGGAAGGCATGATTCTGATATTCCATCTTCTGATTACCGGTGGGTTGGGTTACGTACGATTGAACCTGGATGTTTATTTGTTAACGGAGGGGAAGACGTGTGCTCATCCGAATCATCCGAATAATGGACAAGGCCTAGCAGAGAACCAGACTCGGGAAGAATCAGTGGCCAAAGACATGAGGCATGCGGACTAACCGACTGACCTTGCATCTTTGAGGCTTCAGTTGGCGAAAATGCGTACACAATAACGAACCAGGATATAGTACAGACTGCTGTTGACACTGAAAGAGGTAGTTGCGTTGAGCAAGCTGGTGAGCAATGCTTTGGCCTGTTCGGCTCATATCGATCGTCCAGCCGCCGTTTGCTTCCGCTGCTTCCGGCCGCCGCAACCGGAGCTTTCTGAGACAGAAATTACAACACTGTGGGCTTGCCTCGAACTGTCAAGGACACTGATAGCTATAGTGGAGCTGCCATTCTGTGAAGACGAACCAGCATCACAGTTTGGGGTGTTTACAGTAGCGTTCAGCACTCAAGATGCCCAAAATCACGAAGAAGAAGAAGGAAAAGGCAGCGGACTTCTCCGTAAGTGAAAAAATCAGCCGCCAACTCCTTCAGCATTTTGACATCGTGGTGCTTTTCACGGAAATAGAAAGCCAAGTTGAAGTTGGGAAAGGGCAAACAGACCGCCAACAATGCTACGGATACTTCTTACAAAGCCCGATGTATGTGTACTCGTCCTTCCTCTCCAAGCATCTGCTAACCTTTCAATACGCAACACGTTTACAGCCATCGCCCTTCCCACTCAAAATCCCTTACTGCGATCTCTCAAAGCGGACCAAGAAGACGATTCCAGCTCAAATCAAACCCCGCTCTCTCGAAGAGGCCTGAGTTTAAACGAAGTCCTCGTACACCTGCACCACCATAATGCAGGAGTGAAAAAAGACGCGTTGAATGAGCTGAAAGACGTGTTGGTCAATGGCGTAGAGTTGGGAGTACAAATGGGTCAGCGGGAGGGAGAGGTCGGGCGCGTGATTAGAGGTGTCCTTGGATTGATATCAAACGAAGTAAGTTGAGCCCACTTCATAGCAGATTTTTCCCTTACGGATTGGCATCTGATATACGTTAATCGCAATAGGAGGCTAGCGTTCGAAAGGCGCTTCTTAGCTTTTTAAGTTGGTACTTGGCTCTCTTGCCATCGGTAAGCAAGTGATCAACCTTTGACCAAGTCACCAGATAAGCTGATGCGTACTGCGTAACATCAGGACACCTTGGCACCATACATGAACGAGCTGCTCTTGCAGGCTTCCATGGGCCTCTCACATATCTATCACGACATCCGAGTCGATGCATGTCGTCTCATGTCTCTTCTCTTATCAACAGCCTCGTCGTATGTCGTTGGACAATGGCCTGCCAATGCTGGTCACTCCGTCAGCAGTCAATCCAACGAAAATAGAATCCTCGATGGTTTGCGACTTGTCGCGGGGATTGGAGGACGGGCTGGTGAAGGTGGGCAAAACGGACTAAACCTGTTGCCAACTTCCAAGTTGGTCATTTTGGACACGTTGTTGGCTTTTGTAAGGGCAGGGCTGCAGAAGCAAAAGTTCATCAAGGGCAACTCGGCTCGGAAGGACGCTCGTGCATCTGCTGCTCAAGACCTGCAATTTCCTACCGAGATCTTCAAGCCCTTCGAACCACGGTACCCCTCCACAAGTCGAATCGCCTTGTCAGCAAGGTTTGACACCAAGGGCAAGGGGAAAGAAGTCTTGCCAATTGCCACGATCAGCGATGCCGCCTTTGTCGAAACGGGAGGTCTGTTCGATGGTTGGTTGGTTTCGCAGTGGACAGATAGCATGGACCTTGAACAAATCGATGCAGCCGTGTGGGACCTTTCTTCCGTTGGCAGGCAGGTTGAGGAAGAAGGAGGCGAGGATATAGGACAAGCTCTGGCTGTAGGGATTTTTCTTGTCTGTTTCGGCGAAATGGATAAAAACTCACTCGCTTGGTTTTCTTCAGGAACTTTATCTTCATATGCACCCACTCTTAATCGCCACTCTCATGGAATCCGCACCATCAGCGTTCTCTCTGTCTACCCTCAACAACAACCCTACAGCACTTTTGACTCCAGATGTCAACCTCTCTCTGTGCCGTACCATCATGGACTTGGTCTCCATTCTTGGCGGTCAAGTCTTATCTCGCTATCGAAATATTGCAGCCGCTACGGAAGTTAGAAAGGCAGTCTCTGCGATTATTACAAGAATGTCCGCGTATTTCCCGTTCGGCGGATCGGCTAGTGCTGCTGAGCGTGTAAGTCCGACTGACCCTTCTGTACTGTTTTTCCAGATGTTGATTTAAAAAGCAATTGACTGTTCCTCAGATTGGACCCGCTGTGATGGAAATCTACGAGCAGCTCTGCCTCTCTTACGCAAACACCGTGGTGTTGCTCCCGCCTGCGCCAGGAAAGTTGCCTCCTAGACAAAAGACCTCGAATCCGCATGCGCTTACGCAACAGATGAGCAAGGAATTCGAACGAGTCTTCAAGGCTCGATCCTCCAAGGATGTAGATAATCTGAGAAGAGTTGCTGACTGGCTGTCTGATCTGCTTGTGAGTCTCCTGTGTCGGCTCCGACTCGCACACTCTGATATTGTCTACTCGATTTAGTCATCAAACGTGGATGTTCTGAAGCCAGTATTGTCTCCGCATTCATATGTGGCCATATTGCCGCTTATCTGGTCGTTAATCAGCACGTCCTCTCTGGTGGCTGATACAGAGGAAGCGTCGATTTCGGCCGACGTATGCGAGAGTTTCTTGGAGCACTTATTACGTACGGGCAGCGACAGCGTAACTCGGCGGTTAGGTAACGAGTTTGTCATACGAATGGTAATGGTAAGTAATCCTTCTTCCCGGCCACAAGAAAATAGCTTATCTTTTCTTGACGTTCTTCGATAACATAGACAAACGAGTCTTCTCATCCTGTCCTTCCTTTCTTCATCCCGGCGAAATCTGACACGCAGCGCCTTCTGCAGCGATGGATAGAATCTCTGCCACGTGTGATATGGGAGCTTGACAACAAAGATGAAACAGCTACGGGACTTGTACTGGATTTCCTGCTCTGGATACAGCAACGCGATGCGAAATTGTTCGACTCAAATTCTCTTGACAAAGTTGCCGCTCGGTTGCATCCATTCTTCCACCTGGATCATCCTAGTCGAGGCGCAGTCGCTGGACCATGGGTGAGACTTAAATCATCAACCTTGCGCTTATTGGCCATCGATGTGGCGTATATATGGCGAAAGAAAGGAAACCAGAAGTTGGAAGAGGCAGTTTTCAAGGCAGCTCTGCAACCTGGCTTGGAAGTGGAACGAGCCCATTGGCAGAGTCTAACTCGAGTTGTATAAGCTGTTACGATTTTATAAAGCATGTGACTACAGACCACAATTTTTCCCCGAGATTTGAAAGGGGGAGAGAGAGGGAGAGAGAAACAAAGAGCAGGTACACTATATGGATTCTACTGACAAGACCCACGCACGGGTATAGGCGAATTAGAAGTACAAGATATCGACGTTTCTTTCCTCCTCGGCCTTTTTCGAAGCAGCTTCAAGCGCCGCTTCTTCCTCCTCGTCCATCCAGTCGGGCCTGAACACCTCGGTAGGACCTTTGGGGAATTGTTGCAGCGCAAGACACCCGAAGTTTCTCTTCAACGGAGGTAAAGGTTCTACATTCTTTCGCCCTTTGGTGATGTTGTAAAGTGACAACCCTTGGGGGAAGCGAGACATGGGAGTGTGCTTCTCTTCACAGTCAAGGTCCTGTTGCATCCACAGCCGATCAATTAGTGAGTTATTGAGCGCCGCGGTCACTAATGGTTCACTCACCATGTCTGCCCAGAGGATTCTGACGAGAGTTTCAACCTCGAGGAGGTTCATACGAATTTCACAAGGCTTTTCTGTATCTGTGTTTCGCAACAGGGGCTGGGAGATTGGAGGTAAGCAGCCCCTTCGGCAGTAATGTATCGGGGATAGGAAGGCGCAGCGGAGAGCATCCCTTACACTAATCTTCCATGCGGGGACAGGTTCGAACCAGGTTAACTTGTAGGTCGGCTTGAACTCGAAGTTGGAGACTTTCTAATGGAGGAGGAATTAACTCGCTCAGTAAGGCGGTAAACAAATTGATATAGTGGAACGTTTCACTCACTGGATCACTGAATAGGGTATATTTGATGAAACGATAAACGTCTTGAACTGTGACTCCAGGTTCACCTCCAAAGTCGGTTCCAAAGCTGCAAAGAACGAAGTCAGCGATGTTGGGTGCATGCCAATTTCCTCCAGAATCAAGCACTTACGGGGACAGCTCGAAGCCGATTTTGGGTGTTTGAATCACTTCTGAACTGGAGTCAGAGTTCGAGTCTTCCGACTTTGGCTTGTGTACGAGGCTGGGAGGAGAGGGGAAAGGAACTATATTCTTCGTGTCGGTCATTTGCTCTATATTACGGAACCGTTAAGAACCGTGCTAAGGAAGAGATGCTTTGGTGAAGACCGGAGAAAGCAGATTTAGCATTGGAAAAGCTGGGGAACCGCCGAAGGAACGCTCTACTCGCTATCGATCGTTGCTCTTATAACAACTTGCAATGGTAAGAGCTTGATTTAATTCCTATGAAGGAGGCCATGGGTAACCGGCGTTGATATTTTGCTGCAGTCAGCTGTTTTCCAAACTTCTTCTGAAATGTTGGTCGTACACGCCGGCTGGATGACGAAGCTTAAGGTTGTGCTTGAAGCCCCATGAGTCCTCCATGGCTCCTTACAAGCCCCTCTTGGCAGTACTGTCATTACGGTCTCAAGGACAGTGAATCATCCCCGGAGCGTCACAAGCGTACTCTCGAAATAGGAGATTCACAGGAACGATCGCAAGAGCTGATCATGGGACTTTGCCGTGCTGCGCTCGATGCTCGTTGGCGAAATAGTCGCGAGCGTCGTTGACAGTGGGTCGACTGCTTGCCGGTGGAAATAGGTGTCACTGGCATCCTGGTCAGCGGTGACTGGAACATGGTGGACTAAGCCAGGGAAAGATGACTTGACTAACATGTCAATTTCAATACTTCTCCTCGTGTTCACTATTGGTCGTCCCTTATCCTTCAATTTTCAGAGTTCATTTTCGACTTTTTTCCTCTTCTCTCGATAGGCGGACAGGCCTAGGGGACTTTCTGGGGAGTTTCGTATCGATCCCTGTATCCTTTCTGCGGACACGTAACAACCGGTACGAAAGTCAGATTCAAAGTTCACGTGGTCTATCAGACTTGTGGCAGTTGTTGATTTTCCGCGACAACTCTCGAGAGGCTGAGCTGGGATATATCCTCCCTGTACGCGTTTTTCGAAAGCTGCTAATGCAATATCACCAGAAAAACGGCTGCAACAAGGGTTTTATTAGAGCCCGTCCCTTGCCGTCCCTTGCCGTCCCTTGCCATCACAAGGAGTAGTCGAAGGTCCGGGAAATAAAACAATAGAACATTGCAGAGCTTCATCTTGGTTCTCCACAAGTGAGCCTTGATGTTTACAGAAGGTGAAAAGAGGCATCGTAAAAGATGACCTGGTGACCAGAAGCTCGTGTGGCCCCCGATACTCATGGTGTGTCATTTATACCAACTACAGCCCCTATCTATCATCTATATCTATCACTTTGTCGACCGTACGCTACGTCAAGCTATCATCGAAGTAATGCTTTACAGAGCATCTTCGCATTGTATGCACGAATATCATCCGTATATCGATTCCAGTCAGTGAATCGGTCCACAGAACCGGATCTCGCATTGCGATCAAGTGTGTCTAGTAGCGAGCTATGCAAGGTCTCTTCTGGAGGTGACTGAGTATAGCGATCGCCTGCGGCAGTCCATGGATCTTCGCCTCGTCGCATGGCGGCGATGACCTCGACTTCGCTGGTGGCGTCTGGATGGAGAACGATGGCGGGTGGCTCCAGGTAGTTGTAGCTCTTCAGTTGATGTGGCATGACAAGGGATGGTACACGGGAAATAATTCCTGCTGGAAAGGCGGCTGTCGCTCGCACGCGAAGGTATTCATCTGAATGTAGGATTGGTAAGATCAAATCCTGTGTTTTGATAGTAGCGTCAGTCAATGAAGTCAACGATCAGGTTCAGAGACAAAACAAAACAAAAAGACTCGCCATTTTGGAGAGCTGCTCATAAAAGTCGACATAGTCTAATCCGCTATGCCAAACAAGCACATGCGCTTCCAACTCTGTAGGAATTTCCACGCCTTCTTCCCTACCGCCAAAGAGATGCACTTTAAAGGGTTTGATTTCTGAAGGACTTAGTAACGGGGTGAAATGCCCATTCAAGGGTGAGATCTCGTAACCCCATTCCGACGGATTCTCTGTGGATTGGCTGGTATCAACGCCCGAGCACTTCAAGAGTAAAGACAGGGTATTCAACTCGTACCTCCAATTGCTCTCATAAGATCCACCCATAGTTCTCGATACCCCCTCCGCCCGTAATTGTTCACGCTACCGAGGATTGCTACATCGTTTGGGATAATCTTGTCGCGCTGATGGGAAGGAAGGGGAATGGATGGCGGTAGAGGGAAGATCTAGATGATTGGGATCAGGCAACAAGTAGGATCAGTCGTCGCGGAAGACACTACTGAGCAGATCCCGTAGGCGCTACTGACTGGAACGAATACTTCTGTCGGGGTAGTCTTCCACACAATCTTTTCGATGTCTGCACCATCTTCGTCCCACTCTTCCAGATTATCGTTGACAAGCTTCCGAACATGTTCTCCCAAACTCAGGAAAGTCAGTTTTCCCTTGATTGCCGATCCCAACAATGTGGACCGATGCTTCGCGAATGCATACATCTCATGGTGTAGGCAAAGGATCGGCATGTCCGTGAGTGTAGGCAGCTCTTCTAAGAATGAATGTTCACTCCAGTGTTCAATCCAGTGCTCGTCACCTAGAGCGTTCCGAACCGTTAGCTACGATACGGAACACGTGACATGACATGCTAACTCACATGAGGTCATTATCAAAGCGTCGTATTCTCCGTTCTGTAGCTTTGGCATCAGCTCAGCTTGTCTGTAAAGAGCTTGACCGCCTTGCGTCGGATAGAATGTGTTGAGAATATCGTCGAATCCGTATCTAAACTGTTGTCCTGTTATAAAATACATGCAGTGCAACGCAGATCATAAAAACGTTGTTGTGGAGGAAAATAGCAAGAAAGGATTGGCTTTGACCTTTGATGCCTAAACACGAGGGTGTGGTGGATTGTTACTCACTGTACATGTCCGTTCGAAGTCCTGTATCGTTGAGACTCGAAAGGATACTACCGATGACCTCTGTAACCCGTTGAATGACGATGAAAACTAACTTTCTGGCTTTAATCAGGGAAGGAAGTGGCATTTACCTTCATGGAATGGCGTGAAGTCATACACTGCCACACGAAGCGACCTTTCAATGCCCTGTCGACAAAGCATACCACTCTCACGGTCCAAAATTAACTCCTCCTCCTCCTTTTCTGCCGCCATCTCCAGCTGAACAGCCAATACCTCCCATTCGGTTGAGTTCCCAGATGGATCGCTCCATGTCACAGTTTCTTCAGTTTCCGACACCACATTCCAATGAGTGAGGGAAGATAATTCCAGATGTTGTTGCCAGGAAAATGCGAGCGTCGTGAGAGCCAGAGTTGCGAATATGCTGGATCCCACTACGAGGACGGTGTGATGCGCAAATAAGCGTCGGATCTTTGCGGAGAAGATCATGTTGTGTGGATGTCTGAATGCGAGAAACAAGAGATTTTTGCGACCTCGTGAATGGTTTGATCAGAAGGAGACGCGAATTATAGTCGTTGTCAGACATGCATATGGTGCCACCATTCGTCGAAGCAGAGAAACGAGTTTCGTTGTTTCCCGCAGGACCAATGAGCACTTCTGCCACGCTTCGTCTGGGAGGAAAGGCCAGACCCCTTTGAGCTTGATGCGCATCGGCGATAGTGTGCTGATCTGCTAATCTGTGATTAATTTCTGGATGGAAGCTCTGGGCGATCATCAACAATGAAATCTCGCAGGGGCATCTCGAGTTATCTCGTGGAATGGGATTGACCAGCAGTGCTGGCAGTATCTAGGCCCGATCCATTGTCGTGTCTATGCTTAAAGAAGACTCAGCTAAGACCGCAGTTTTTATTCCTGTCTCTTATCTTATTTGTCCAAGCGGCCCAACCGTTTCATGCTGAGACAAGTCGTGTTACGGAGTATTCTTGGAGCACTAGCCTCGCGGAAACAAAACCAGCTGACATGCATCTCAATATCTCTTTGCCTGGTTTGACTATCGCGCAACTGTTAGATTCAGCTGGAACACCACCTTGCAGATTCAGGAGTTGACGATGTGGGTAGGCATGCCGGGTCTTTGATGCTCCTCTCCTGCCCTGGGCCTCCTTTCCGCACATCATAACCATACAGGGTACAACGTGCTCATTTGGCCGGCTTCACGTGACGAGATGGCTGGAAGGAACGTAACCCTTGAATGGACTAATGAATCCCCCTGGGCCGGCCTCTGTGAGGCTCTCTGAGCTAGTCTTCGTGGCAGGATCTCTCGGGCTGTCTCGGGCTTAAGCTGAATAATATGTGCTTATTGGCTTTATTAGACTTCCAGACCCTTACGTGCGTTTGGATCTCTAATGGTTGTCACTGGTGAGGACTCGGCGGGCACCAATTTCATAATTAGAGCAGGATAGGGGCATGATCAGGTGATCGGATAGTCTGCAGAACTGCGTGCAGCGGCTTCAGTGTCAATGTACATGTAGCTCGGCCCTTCCCAAGCTAATGAAGCAAAGATAAGTCGGCGGATACAAATGATTTCAGAATCGAAGACGGAGTCATGCGAGCTGTCAAGCTGTTCGTCTGTTCTGCTTCGTCATCCTAAATTGAAGAAGCGTTGCTTGTCAGCTCCGCGTATACAGACGTCAAGTCGGAACGCCTGGCATGTGTTCGCCGGTCTTAACTAGCGTTTGCGATGACTCTCACACCCTGTTCCTAGTGCCTCTTGTCCAAAACGGGTATCAAGCGGGAATTAATGGTTCAACACCGCTCACCAGCGGCGTTGCTATTTCGACGAGCGAGTTGGGTTAGTTTATGGAGCCGTTACTAGTTTTAATAGAAAAGGCCCATTCAAACATGAAGATTTGGAGCACCTTCCATCTCATAGTGAGTGCCTCATCACCAACACCACCTTCCCTACGTCAAATCGTCCTCATCCACCGAAAACATGCCCTTCACCATGACCCGCAAACTCGCCAAAAAGGTGATCAAGCATGCACGAAAGCCCAAGTGTTGCTATGAACTGCCTCACATCCATCACCCCCATGCCTCCTCCCACGACCTCGTAATCGAAACTACACCCATTCGTGCCGTCCTTCGACCATCCTTGAAGCGAGCTGAAAGCGATGCGACCGTGACATTGCAGCTTATGAAGGAGAAAGTTAGGGATATTCTCAAGGATGCCGACGTAAGCAAAAACTCGCTCAGTAGTCATGGCTCCTTCTAGAATGGCTCCCCTAACCTAATCGAAATATGTTATGTCGTGGTTTACAGACAAAGGGATGGGTAATCTTGGTACGTTCCCTTTACTTGGCCCGTGATTTCCCTACCCTGTCCGTCGATCTAATTCCTTCCCCGCGGTGTGCGTTTGTACGCTACAGCCCAGCTACGAGAAAGGACTTCGGGAAGCCTATCTTCTTCCTATCAAGGACAAGGAGATCGACCACTTTTTGATGCTTCTGAAAGAGGCGTTGGAGCACGACGTAAGTCTTTGCGGGAGCTTCATACCCTCGAATACCGACCACTGGAACTGAGCGAAGGGCTAACACCATGAATGGACTTGTAGGAGAGACCCGTGGTCGGTTTGCAACCGGCTTTCGACCTTCTACGACTCGGAAGCATCAAGACTCGTCCCAGTGTCAACATCATCCTTACAAAAGATTGGACTTTAGCCAGAGCTCCAGGATGCTTGTACTTGTCTTTCCACTCTGCTCCGGTACCCGCGAGCAAGAGAAGGCAGTTCTTCAGGTCTAGGACTGCGTAATGGTCTAGGACTGCGTAATTCCTAGACCTATCTTAAACCTTCACTCAAGAATTGTAATGAATAAGTGCAAACCCCAGCCTAAGCTCCAGAAGGCTCCAGCAACATACTAAAATCCATTGAATCATGCTGTACAAGTGTGTCAACGAGTTACAATCAAGATCGCCACAAGAAATACAATGATGCAATAACCATCCCAATAAGAAGCGCATTCGCTTCCTGCTTTTCTCATCCTGAAGCTAATAAATGCGTGCATCCCCATGATGATCTACTCTACCCGAGTCAATTCTATTCGTCTCTTCTTCGGTTTAGCCTGCGCATCAGGTTTGATGTCATCTGCTTCCCGTTTGTGAGTTCCGTTGCTGCTGGATGCATGTACAGGCGCAGGTCCAGCAAGTATCCCAGCTGAGGTTACCTGAGCGGTGGGCGATTTTACTGACACAACACTAATAGGCGTACTGGATATGCCGCTTGTGCTCGTTTGTGAAGCATCGCTGGCAGCAACGATAGGTGTAGTAGGCCCAGGTAGGATGAAGCTTGCCGTAGGTGTAGAGATAGTATTGCTCATCGTAGCGCTAATCGACCCCTCCTTGTCCAATCTTGGTGTCGAGTTGGCTGAAGCAGGCACTGCGTGGCCTGGCGCTGGAGATGGCGGAAGGGAGTGGGCGCTCGAGACATGTCCGGAAGAGTGAGATTGTGCAATAGCTTGCAATTGCCGATGATGCTGTTGAATTGGATGAAGACTACCGAGTTCAGCGGCGTCGAAAACCTTGAAGAAGTGATTACCTGATAAGCTCGATAATAAATACCCAGACAAAAAAAAGATACGTACGACGATGGAGCAGTATCCGTCAGAAGACGTCAACACCAGGCAATCGCCAGCTGGTGACCTATAGTACAATGGGATATCATACAGATTGGTTGGTCACCATTACGCAAGCAAGCAAAATGAACGCTTACCAAGATATATCAGTGAAGGCTGAGTAGTGCAATCCCTTGAAGATGGCGATCGGTCCAGCTTGTTGCGTATCGTACAACAAGACCGAGTCCTGCGCTGCAACAGCATACATCAAGCGATATGGTAAAGCGAACATGCTTGCAGGCGTGGTAGCTGTGTGAGGTGTCGGTACAGGTGGCGGCGGCATCTCAATGGAAACATGAATTGGCGTAGGATTCTTCTTGTCAAGAATGATTTTTTTCGGTGGAGCGGGTGCGCCGTCCGTCAGTGGACGAAGATCGTAAAAGATAGGAGAGAATCTGACCGCAACTGTCGTACTTTTATGGCCCGGGAGATGCGCGATCGGTGGACGGGCAAAGTTCGCTCTGCTATAGATGTATACCGTCGATTTGGATCCTTCAGCGGCATTGGTCTTTGGCTTCGGGATGGACGAGTCGTCTTCCGAAGCTGCCGAGACGGGAGGCCAATGAGGATCTTCTATTTGTCCAGCAGGGGTCAGAAGTAGACCGCCATCTGGCGAGAAAGTTAGACGACGGAAGAAGTTGGTTGCGAGTTCGTCGCCGTAGAGCTTTTGGTTGATCGACTGTGCAGTAAGAGGCGTAGGGCGAATAGCAGGGAGAGGCGCAGGAGAGGGCGACCTGCCACCTCTGAACGTATCGCGAGCTACAAGTAAAGGCGATCCGGTTGCCGCGGTGGAGGAGAAGGAGGACCGGCGAGAAGAAGGTTTATTGCCAGGTGGATTCATAGTCGAAAATGGAGTTGCAGGTACGGATGTATTGGTGCTAGAGATGTTTGGTGCTGCCATAACCGCTTCAGGCATCTCTGACCCCATGGTGATTGTGGATCCAGCATCGGAGACGGTTGAAGAGCGTCTGGCAAAAGACGGTCTTACCATGTTGAACGAAGGAGCCCGAGAGTTTCTAATTTCCATTACCGCATGAGGAGTCGCTCTTCCTGACCGGTCACGGGTCGCTGGATGTATGCTCAAGGCATTGTTTCGTTGGCTGACCGCGTGAACCTGAACAGTTCTGGGTACAGCAAAAGCATTGCAGCGATTCAGTAATACGGATCAAAGAGATAGGAGTGGGATTTACTGACCGATCGCTGCTTTGTGTTGCAAGATACTCATTCAACGGGTCCCAAGCAACCCCTTGTACGTAATGCGAGTGATCTTGTATCTGGTGAACGCATGAACCTGTCGCATACCGACTGAAGCTAAGTATTATTCACTTCAAAAAGACAGCCATTGCTGACGTACCATCCGCGACGGAAAACACTTGCGCCAGGTTATCTGTACTCCCAGCGATAATATATTTCCCGTCGGGACTCCATGCGATATCGTAAATTTCCTGTTTCGTTACGCTGTCGCAGAGAGGGAAATGGTGGAACAGAAAGGAAAGAGCTTTAGCCCAAAGTTGAAGGATCACATACAGCGGAAAGGCATACTTTATAGCTCGCTTGTCCCTCCAGTATTCCTTATCGCCCATCTCCTCCGCCGACTCCTCACCGAAGTTGCTGGGAGGAAGATCAGAGGCTACCCAAAGTATTATGAGGCCATCTTGGTAAAAAAAATTGAAAGCTGTAAGTGGCTTGACCTTGATCTGTGAGAGAAGCTATTCTGCTCACCATCGCCAGCAGAAGCCAAGATCTGGCCGTTTGGACTCCATCGGACAACATTGACAGCTGCCGTATGCCTTTTGAGGGTTGACAGATATGCAATCCGTGGCGGATGCGGTGTTACTTGTTGACCATCTGGTAGCACCTGTGTGACTACATTTGGATGAACCATCCAAAGCTGGTTGTTAAGAATTGTCCAAGTAAGCAGATATCCTGATTGATGCACAAAAGGAGCAAGATAAGTGGGGAACATGGACCTACGCGAACATTCTTGTCTGCGCCTGCTGTCGCTAGTCGATACTGTCTTGTAGCCGTCCCAGCTAGGGAAGAAGAAGTGCTGTTGCTAGTCTTTGGCTCAATAGCATCGGCTGCAGTCTGAGAAGTTGATCTTTCGGCGTGACTCCCTCCCGCTCCGGGGGTGGTTGACGGAGAAGGTCCTAATCTATGACCTGCACCATTTAGTGAACTAGGGCCCTGTGAAATATCGCCGATTGAGCTGTTCGGCGTCAGTTGCGCATGATGCGGTTGCGGAAACGGAAGAATTCGTTTAAGCTGTGCGGGTGGAATTGGTTGAAAGTCACAACTGTATACTGGCTGAGTATCGTGCCAGCTGCAAATCCATGATAGCAATTGTCAATATGAATATTTACCAGATGCGGGATAATACCCACCTAATCTCCACAACCTTGGCCCTCATCCTCGCGAACTCTCGATATTCCGCGTGAAATCCCCTTTCCTATCGGATAGTAATGGAGTACCTTGGCCTTTGTCCGGCAACGCAGCCGGTGAGTGGTATCGAAAGGCAGCTGTTCTCAACGAGGGCGCGAGGAAATGGAGCAATGGAGAGTAGAGAAGTTCGTATCGAAGATGCAAGGGCGTTTGGCAGGAAACTAGCCACCACCATAGGGGAAGACCACGAGTAACGTTCAATCCGGCGATGTTAAGGCTGGCTGGCCAGGAAGCAAGTTAGGCTGACTGCTGCTTATGCCTTCGGACGGCCGCCGACTTTCACCTCGCGGAAGCAGATTTATAGCAGCCACCGTGGTTGACCGTCAAAAGTTGTAACAACTTGAGAATGTGAGGTCTAGCACCACCTGACCAATACCTTACTTGTGTTATATCCAACATTCCGTCAACGGGACAGAGCGGTAAAGAGGAGAATAAACCCTTGCATAATCCATCAGCCAACTCGTCGTAGCGCTTAAGCCACTCTTACAAAGCAGCCAGATAATGTCGCGAGGTGGATTCGGAGGCGGAAGGGGTGGAAGAGGGGGCTTCGGAGGACTGGCGGGTCCTGGACGAGGGGGTATGGAAGTTAGCACAGGAACATTGACAAGAGAGGATTTGAAGGAAACTACGGGAGGTCAGGAACACGGTGTTCTTTATCCAGTAAGCTACACTCGACTTGGGTTAATCGTGTTCTTGCTTATCGGTTTGGCACGCTTTCTTGCAGAGATATCACAAACTGCAACATCCACATTTACCGAACGAAGAGGAGCGGAGAATATGTCAGTATACCCGGGACTTGATGCAGATTATGTATACCAGCCCGTATCGACTGGAAGAGAAGATAAAAAAGAATGGTACGTTACATAGTTGCTTAGTGGAGATTCGCCTTATTTGATGAAAAGTTTCTCTCCACTCTTTTGCTGTAGATATCGTCAATTACTCAGACAAGTATCGGAAAAAAACCAACTTGACTACAACTTCACTTGATGCTGAACAACTCGGCCTAGAAAAAAGTTTTTTCCCTGAGCGGATGTGGACGACGTACTTTGACCCGAAACAGAAACTGAAAGGTAGGTCCATGCTTTTTGACTCTGTATCCTCCATAAAGCGCTAATCACATTCGTCCTCGGCATCGTAGAGAGGAAAGTTGCAAAGAAGAAGAAGACATTGGCGGATATTGACGACGCAGACGATAATGACGACGATGATGTAGGCATTTCAAATTTACATCTATATCCTACCGAATCTTTCTTGTTGACTTGATTACAATTGTGTGATAGGATGATGGCGAAAACGACTCTCAGGCTGGTACGGACATAGAACAGGATGACTATGACGAGGAGGAAGGTGAAGATGACGATTATGGAAACAACTACTTTGACAATGGTGAAGGTGAAGAGGGAGACGATGCTGGCGGTGGAGGAGACGATGGTGTGTATCATACCTCGTGCTAACTATGTGTCTTCTGCTGATGTCCTGTTGCTTGTCTCGCTACCAGAGGGAACATATTAAGACGAAGGGAATACTATTCTGCATACCACATTGGCACGGATGGCCTTGAACAAATCATCAGTGCAGACCCTTTTCACCAGTTCTGTGCTAACTATTTTACGACAACGTGTTACGACGTTTATCACGAGATTCTCACGCTACCGTTTCATCATGACTCTTTCAAACAAACAAACCTAGTTCAGTCCTAGTTCTTCCATTGGTTAAAGCGTTGGTCCCCAGAAAAAGCACTTTTGGATTAGATACGAAAGGCCGACGGGAGGACGGGACGGGAATATGGACAGAACAGCAGGCAGTCGTAAAGCAGCTAGCTGGTACAACATTGCGTATATCATACCTTCTGCCGTCTGGATTCAAGGGATATTCACGCACATAAGTCAATAGGATACAAATACTATGATTGGTCCGAAGAGCTCGGCTGGAACAGTTGCCGAAGCTGTTGTAGTTGCTGGTGTACTTGTGGTTTATCATTGCTAGTTCAAGTGACCTCTCAAGTTGCTATTTGAAAAGATATTTTCACTTTCTCCGTTTGATGTATGATATTGCCGTCGCCGTCGCCGCCGCTCTATGTTTACCTGATGATTTCTCTATTCAATCGAACATAGCCAGAGCGTACAGCAAATATCGTACAACTTGTAGTCAACTACAGTTCAATGACTCACTGAGCCTTTGAGCCAAACTTCCACTACGGCGCAAAACAGTATGATGGCATGAACGGCGGTGGATCTCCCAACTTGGCGTCGTAATCTTTGGCGGTTTAATCTGGTTATCCTTGCCGTGCCTGCAAAAACGGTCAAAGCATCTTGACACTCGTCACTCCGAGTTGCGTTTTCTTCCTCCGTCACCTCATCATCCATCAAGGCGCTCGTCAGGCATTGAGGCGAGTTTTGCCACAGTGTTGTTCAGGTTCAGCGCTCTTCTACCGTTATCGACCATTCTTAGGGCCATGAGTCACTTCGGCACTAGTGGCGGTAACCACGTAGGTCTGCTAGGGTATACGTACCTTGTCGACCAATTCTTTCCGAGGTTTGCCCTCGTTCGTGTGGAAAGACCCACTGCCTAGCTACCTCCGCTAAAACCATTGACATACCTATAACAACCCAAGACCTCTCCGACTGCATTTCCTTCGTCCAGGCCGAACGCCATGCCCGAGCCCGAAAGCATCGCTCTGTAGCTGCCCCCGCTTAGCGCCATAGCCACGACTGGAGTTCTCGGCGGTCCGGTTAGGTTGAGTCTTTGCACCTGTGACTCCTATGTGGAATCAAGCTGGATGGCAACCTAAACCATCTCAACTCCCGAAAAAAACAAAAACAGACGCAAGCCTAGCTGCAAGCCTAGCTGCAAGGCTACTCAATAATAACTAAAGTCGATGCATGCGACCGATATTCAAGACCAAACCCGTCACATCACGTCGTAGAAACGTTGTTGATCATACGGAAAAAAAAGAGGTCGCACTACAACCGGCCAGCAAAAATAAACCAGGTTTATAACGCGTCCAAAACACCATCGACGTCCGTGTTCACCCCGCCCGCGCCCGCGCCCACGCCCACGCCCACGCTCCCGCTCAACGGGTCGTCCGGGCCAATCAACTTCCCCGCAACCGAGTACCTACGAAACCGCACGGGGCACGGACGGAGGGGAGGAGGAGGAGGACGGTTAGCATCTGCGCACGCTCAGGGCCATCGGTATAGACGAAAGGAACCATTGTGGGTCGGTCCGTGGGCAATGGGAATGACGTACGAGAAGAACATGACTTTCATCGTTAGCGCGACGCCACAGTGCACGAGCACGATAAGGATCGTGACGAGGCGGAGGTTTTTGTTGTCCGGCTATCGGTCGAGCGGTTGGGGGCGGGCGGAGGAGGCGCGGGAGTGAGTGTGGGAGAGGCAAGAAGAGCGAGAGGGCGTGTGGGTTAGCGTGCTTCTTGTCCAGCGTTACAAGATATGCGCAGCGTCGGGGAGGACGGACGTACCCCCGCTAAAATAGGATACACGTTCAACCACCTATACGTGTGGGGACCGGTGGCGAGTATCGAGTGGAAGGGGAGAGTGTACCAGCGCGCGCGGAGAGAGCGGAGATGGTTCGCGTTTGTTCGTTGTTAGACACCTGCTGCGCGGCTTCTAGCGTGACAAACAACGTACAGAAAGTATCCGGAGGAGATGGTGGCGCCGCCCACGAGTATCCAGCGAAGGATCGGGATGGGGATCACGCACAGAATCTAGATGGTATTGTTTGTTTGTTTGTTTGTTTGATTCGGCACGAGGAGGAGAAAACACGGGGGAGAAGACTCGGGAGTGGGTGGGTGGGTGACTTACGGACACGGGAACGTAAATGACCATCGCGTACCCCCATATCGCCAAGGCATCCACCAACCTCCATTCGCCGGCGGTCATCATTCCTGCGGCGGCTCCCTCCTGCGCAGTGGAAGAGCCCAACAACCCTTCGCCGCCTCCCGTCGTCGTCGTCGTGGTGAACCCGTTCCCCGTGGCGGCGCCGCGGGAGAACCAGCGGCTCGCGGCCCAGACGAGGGTGGGGAAGGCGAGGCCGTACGTGTATATCAGGGTGATCGCGACGGAGAGGAGTGTGAGGTCTTGTTGTTTTGTCTGGTTGGGGTCGTTACCGGCGGCGGGAGTAGGGGAGAGAGAGGCGGATATGGAGGCGGAGAGCGAGGTGGAGAGGTAGATTGTGAGGACGAGGGTCGTCAGTGTCCAGAATGGGCCATACAGATCGACATTGCCGTCACATGTCTCGTGAAGAAAGTTGGCGCGCGGGAGGAGAGACTGTGTGAGCCGGTGGGCAATGGTGGGCGTCGTGATGTTGAAGTATGACTGGTAGTATGTCAGATTGAACGGGGAAAAGGGGGCCGTGCTGATGGGCTGGTTGTGTGCCGTGTTCGGGGACGCGCGTCCCGATGCCGCCGGAGGATGGGGCTCGCCGACGGGCAGGAAGTCTACCGGCGCGGGGCCTTTAGCGTCGCATCCCCCGCAGGCGCCGGGCGGGACTCACTCTGGAACTCGAGGCCGTGGCCGGCGGGTTTCCCCGTGCGGGCGACGTCTCCCCCGAACTGCTGGATGGTCAGCCGCGGGAAAAGAGGGGCGGGGCGGGGCGGGACGTACATCGTCGTCTGCGTCTACCACTGCGTATCCTGCGCCGGACATTGTTGCGTGGCGTGGTGGTTCTGGCACGGTGTACTGCACTGATGGCCCAGATGGACCACATGAAACGCCAAGTGACGGGGGAAGCGCTTACCTAATCTGTGCGCGGATGCAAGACGCGGGCCCGGGGCGATGATGCTGAAACAAAGGAGGATGACGGGTACAGTCCTGCCGCTGCGCCGTTCCCCCCAAGCAGGAGATCAGCACACAAGGCACTTGTCCCGCCAAGCAGGAGATCGGCACTCGCCCCTCATTGTAAGCGCCGCGAGAGATGTACATCTCGTGACCCTGTTTCACGTCTGCGCCCGGTACAGTCACGGAGAATGTCAGCGGCGGACCGAGCAGGAGATCCGCGCGAGCCGGAGAAGCGGGCACGTGCCGGGCGGAGGAGACAGGCGGCCACGAATGGCAAACAAGGCATGTTCGACGCCCCGGCCTTGTCGTCCCCCGCCCCGCACGCACAGCGCCAGCCGAAAGCCCAGAAGAGCATCTTTGACTCCCCCGTCCTGTCGAAACGCAGCACAACAACAACAACAACATCGGCTGCCTCCGCTCAAGCACAGAGACACAGCGGCGCCGCAATGCTCAAGCCGAACGGTCGAAGCGTGTTTACGATTCCGCTCCAACAGCCGGAGCGCGGTACAGATCGCGCGGCGGGGACGGAAGGAAAGCCCCGAACGGCAACGAGGAAGAAGGGGAAGAAGGCAACGACGCCGGCGGCTTTCGCTGCTGCTACGGTGGGCGCGGGAAGCAGAGGAGGGAACGAGCATGGTCCCGCTCCTCCGATGACGACAGGAGCCGGAGGATCGTGGTACCGCAGTGCGACGTTGCAGGATATATTGGATGAGTTGTCGAGGTACGTCGGTTTCGCATCGCGCCGGGAACAGTGTCTATCCGAGGGCTTATCGTATACATCTCTCACCGTTGCCCCCTCCCCCTTTTCCCCCCCGCTGTTAGCCGTTTTATCTTGCATCTGCCAGAGGAAGAACTGGCGTCCCCCGAACGCGTGTGTTTCCAGATCGAACAAGCGTAAGTCTACTCCCGCTTTCATATACCTTGTCTTGGGGACGTCCTAAGCCCCACTTCCTTATTCCACGCGCGCGCGCGCGACAGACACTGGTTCTACGAAGACTTTATCCGCGAAGAAGCACCCACCCTGCCCACCTACAGGTTGAAAGATTTTTGCAAGATTTTCATCGCGCACTGCCCGTTGCTGAGCAGTCAGTGGGGGAACGATGCAGCGAGCGAACGTGCGTTTGAGCGGTTTTTGATGTACAAGAAGCGTGTGCCGGTGTGCGGTGCTATTATGCTGAATCAGGATTGGACCAAGGTGAGCTTTCCCCCGCGCGGAGGAGGAGAGGGGGTCGTGTCTGACGGGAACATGTGGACTTTTTTTCTTTTGGTTGGCCGGAGTGTAGTGCGTGTTGGTTAAAGGTTGGAAAGCGGGCTCCTCGTGGGGATTTCCGAAAGGCAAGATGAACAACGAGGAACCAAAGCATCTTTGTGCGATACGAGAGGTGCGTCCTGGGGTTTCGTCACCCCCCCCCCCCCTTCGAACTGGTAGGCCGCTGACGGACGTGCCTTGATCAGGTGGAAGAGGAGACGGGCTATAACTGCGCGTCGTTGCTCAATGAGCAGGACTATATTCAGATCACCATGAATGATCAGGAGATCACGTTGTTCGTCGTTACAGGTGTGCCGGAGGAGACCGAGTTCAAGCCTCAGACGAGGAAGGAGATTAGTGTACGTTCGTTCCCCGGCTTTGCGATCACCGGCATGATGTGCTGGTGGGCATCAGAGCCTGGCGTTGATTGGCCCGTTGTTTCGCAGGCGATCGAGTGGTTCCGTCTTGGTGAACTGCCGACGTGGAGTAGGAAAAGGATAGACCAGAGACCTGCCAAGTTTTTCATGATCGCACCGTTTGTCGTGTACGTGGGCCGTTCCTTTCCCCCCCCCCGTCATCTCGTCGTGGTGCTGAATGCCCGTCTTCCTGTTCTACCAGCCCGCTCAAAACGTGGATGAGGCAGATGATGGATGCCGCGGGTACAGCCTCGGACGAGACGGATGACGTTGACCAGGTCGTTCATATCGACCCGGACCACCATGAGCATGACCAGCACAACCAACGTGCCCTGTCGCCATCCATCCCTCCCGCTGCGGCTGCCGCGCAACAGGAAGGAATCACTGCAACGACCAACGGCGAGCCGTCCGTCTTTGATGACTTGTTTAGCAAGTTTACCCTCGCAAGCGAGAAGAATGAGGTCAAGCATGGCGCGGAACAGAGACAGCGGGCCGATGAAACAAGAGCGGATCCGGCAATGCAGGAGTTGCTTGGCAAGTTGATGATGGCGCGTGAGGGCCGGCATGATGGACCGTCGTCGTCGTCCTCAGCGGCTGCACATGAAAGCTCACAGGTCGACTCGAACCCTCTGCCGTCTGCAGTGGACGCTCGTGCAACAAGCTCCGGAATTGGGGATGATAGCAAGCAAGGAAAGCAACAAGCGCTGATGAACAAGCTCATGTCCTCTCTCGGCGCTACCCCAAGCAAGCCTTCACCCTCGGATTACGCACCCAATAACCACCCAGCACCCGCACCTCTTCCTCAGAACATGCAGCACGCTGCCCTGTTACCCAGCACCCCATCAAAGCAATCTACCGTGTCTATGGGTATACACGGGCTGGAACAATCGCCCAAGTTGCATCATCCGTATTCATCCATCAATGGAGCGGGGCTACCAGTTCCGACGCATAATCCCGCCCTCGCTGCGCTTAGCGGCCACGCCCACCCTGCTATTACACAGCAGCATTTCCATGGACCGCTTCCAGGACCGCACGCCTCGGCCGGTCCTGCAGCTCATGGGGGTCATCAGCCTCATCCGGGACCATTATCCAATGTCACTTCCAACCTTCTTGATATCTTGACTCCGCCACGTCCAGCTGGCGCAGCACAGTCCCCCCATGCTGCGAATGGAAACACGGCTCATCACCCGCCACATGGGTTCTCAGGAACAGCCATGCCAGATGCCTCTGCGCAGAATCTTGGTCCCGCCGGACAGCCAGTCGGCCACTTGCCACATCCCACAATGCCGTACTCGAATACTCAGCCTCCGCCGCTTGCTCAACCGCGAGCCTCGCTATTCGGTATGCATACCTCACCTCAACCACCAATGGCACAAACGCAGAATTTCGCCTCGATGCCACCTCCAGTGGCGGCAACGGCGGAGCATTACACGCCCAATGGCCCATTGCCTGGACCGATTCAACTCCCGCTTCACTCCGGCATGCCAGAACTTAACCGTATCCTGCCGTACCAGATGTTACCTGCGCACAGCATTGAAGCGAGTAATGGATACCCGCTGCATGGACATCCGGCGCCCCCTCAATTCCAACAATTGCATCCCGCGCAGATGTTCTCACCGCCACATCAGCCTGCGTCGGTTGTACAGGCGCATCCATTACTATCCCTACTTAATCCTCGGCCCAATGTTCCAGGAATCGGTTCACCTCCGATGACGTCTGCCAAAACCGCGGATGGTTTGTTGGCAATGTTGGTAGGGAACGGACGCCATGAAGGCGGGAATGGCTAGAATCTGAGGTGCCACTCTCCCTATAGCATTACCTTGCTCAACTTTCAGCCCTATTCGTAGTTGCTTGGCTGTCTTGACTATGCTTCTCTTTCAACTCGAGAATTGACTATGATGAGATTTGTTTCCCTCTTTTTAATCGTGTTTGCGTGTCGGAAACGTGCGGAGAATCGAGTGAGTGACGCGCCGCTGGAAGATGAGCGATTGTAGGGCAGCGCGTCTATCGGGATTGGAATGGTTCTTCTTGTACAGATAAAAAGAACCTGCCATTGACGTAGTTCAACTTGATACGTTTCAACTGGAAATGGTGAGAAATGTCTACAACAGTTCGCCAACATTCGCACAAGATGGCGAATCCGGCATATGACAGACTGCTGAGCTCTGTATTGAAGAGTGGCTCTGCAAGAATGTTAGTCCACAAGGCTACCGGGCACTGGTGAGATTCCTTCGCGAAGTTCATAGGCTACTATCTCGACTAGGGGTTCTGTCCTCAAAGTATGAAAGTGTCCCAGGAAGCTCACCAAGCACAGATACGGTGATACCATCTTCACCACCTGTTGATGCTTATTCTTGCACTTCACAGAATGATGCCGAAACAAATTTTACGTACCTATTCCAAAGCGCAAGCTACACGCAGAACAGCCAAAGAGTTGCATTCACGGTTGGAATTCATGCATCGCCGTTTACTCTCCCACCGCTGCGACTGTCTGTGCCCCCGACGACGACGACAACCGTTTCAACAATGCAAACCAACGTGCCTTCGGATTCGGTGTGAGATATCGAAGAGAAGCATAAGGATGGTAGATAGTGAGCAAAGGTTCGTATGGAGCGGGGAGGGCGTCAGAATATGTGGAATGTTTTAGGAGGACCTGTTAATGACTTCAATCCACAACCAGTTGCAATGGACAAGAGCAACCACTATCAGCTGGATGTTGAGAAGAACCAGCACCTTATCAGTATACCTCGTATACAGTGACGAGTGGGTTTTCTCAGATGATGGGAACTCCCCCGACTCCATAGTCTTCCATATACGTCTGATGGTCAACTTGCAAGGTCTCTGGGGGCGAAAGGAAGCCGAAAATGACGTGTCAAACAAGTATCGGCTTCGTCACTCCAGTCAGCTGCAGCTCCTTCCATAGCGGTCAGTTTGGAGGTTACTGACTCGTCCCCCTATCAACATCAGCTTTTACGTGGGGTAGATCCAACCCATAGAAGACGACAGCAACGTTCCACGACCATTTCCGGCCATGCTGATCGGCCTCAGCTCACGCATCGTGTGGTACGTTGTCGTTTCCGCTCATCATCAACAAATTGTCTCATCTTAAGAGTCGACATATAGCAACCTAGCCTGCTTCCTGTACCCCGCCTACGCATCCTACAAAGCGCTCAGCATCTCCCCGATCAACAGCCAGGAAGCTACCCGGCAGCTCGAGCGATGGCTGATGTACTGGGCTGTAGTCGGAAGTTGGGTTGGCGTTGAGGCTGTTGCAGGATGGTTTTTCAGCCTGTAAGTAGTCCGTCCGCGGGCATCCTTTGGGTCTCGTTTCGGAAATTCTGACACATTTGTGTCGCTCAGAATCCCCTTTTACTCGCTCTGCAAACTCATCTTCTTCCTGTGGCTGTCTTTGCCACAGACGGAGGGCTCGACGTATCTCTTCAACACGCTTCTTGCACCCACTTTCCACGAACATGAACGGGATATCGATGCTTTCCTTTCTGGGCTACAGGGACGCCTAAGCGGGGTATTGATTAGCCTTTTGACTTGGGCTTGGGGGAAAGCGAAGCGTGCATTGGATGTGAGTAGAGACCAATGTTTTACAGCCTGTTTCAAAATTCCGATCGAACGCCATATCATACTTACGGTCATCTTACTACTCTTCCCTTTAGCTGAATATCGATCTAGTGAACAGTTCTACCTCCACAACATCCCAAGCCCGTCCGATTGATGCAGATCCGGACTTTCAGTCATATCCCGTCGCCGCTTCCCCTCAACCACCGACCCTGCAAGATCCCGCGTCAGGTGTCATGCAGCAGGCGTACAGTGTGGCTACAAAATATGCATTCCAGTGGGTATCCTCGTATCTTCACCACATCCGTTCGCGAAATCATCCTGCAGAGTTCGAAGCTGAGCATTCTTCTGCGACCCTCCCTTCCGCAGATATCTTCCTGTGGCGATTAACGCGTTGCAAAATGCTCGAAATCCAGCAGTTGCAACATCTCGTGAAGGGCAGCCGCAACAGCAGACTCGTGGCGCTACATATTCAGCTAATGTTGGAGGCTATGATGTGGATTCGCTTTCGCCTCAGTTCCCTGCCTACCAGTCCGGAACGGACGCTTCTGCACTTTCGGCGCCGAGTCAGACAATCCTACAAGCCGTATCCTCCATCTACACGTCAAGCCATACCCACCCATCCACATCCGACAACCCTGAATCGCTAACCCACCGGCGTTCGGGCGGCCTGCAACCCAACCCGAACGGGCCTTTCGGGTCAGGCGCGACCTCGCGTTCTGTTTCGGACCAAGACGTCTCGGGAACGCGTGCGTCCGGGTCTTCGCATTCCAGCTGGGGCGTGGCTTCCGGGTATGATGAGATTCGGAGGGAGGAGGCAGAGGATGCTGCCCCGATGGATGCGGGACCCGGAAGCGCGAGGAGGACATCCAGCTGGTTCAGGTGGTCTTCTGCCGCAGCGGAGCAGGACTTGAAAGACAAGACCGAGTGATGTCTGCCGAAATGGCGAATCAATTTGCCTAGCAGGAAGATTAACTTGCTTTGCAGTCACCGGTTAACCTCATCATGCCCACTGTATCGAAGGGAACCTCTCTTTACCAGCCCTCAGTATGTTGTATATCCTTCATCTGGAACTTCTCATTTTTTGTATACCACATCGCTCTCTAGGACAATCCAGTTGTATATTTTGTAAGCTTATTATCACATGCTAGTTCTCCTCCCCCTCCCTCCTTTCTAATGCCCTCCAGCATGGCTAGTGCCTTTGTTGTTAAAAAGAAGAAAAGAAAAGAAAAAGATAATGAGAGCCCCCGATCCCTTGAGCCAACTTTTAACTGATTTGAGCCCCCGTTTCCCATTTGAAGTTGAATTCATTTTTTATTTATTTTTTATTGAGCCCCCATTTCCCAAATTTCAGCTTGGTGAATAGACCTCAAGCAGAAGCCAGAGACGCCGCCCTTTGCCGACCTCTCAGGCGAAGTCATTACCTGGCGACGCTGGGCCGCCCATAAACCGCCCGCCGGAACGATTTATGGACTGAGTGCCATTGACAGGAGTCAACATCCGGCAAGGATGCGGCTCACCCGGGAGTGCACGCCCGGGGCCCGACTCACAACAAAACCCAGGGTTAGTGGTGAACCATTGTGCCAAACGAAGTTTTCCAAGCAAAACTCCGAGAGAAGGCAGGAATCGAACTGGGGTGTGATGCCTGACCCGGTTGCGACCTTTCCTCCACAGCGATTACTACTGCACTATGCAAGAGGTCTATAGCAGACTGTTTTTTCGTCACATATAGCGCTATGCGAGTCGCGATATAGCTGGCGCGATGCCATTCAGAATCAGATGCCTCGGCTCAAGACGGTGGACAGGGGAAAGTATTGTTAGGACTGGACGCGTGATCTACGTAGACCCATAAAAACGTTCTCGGAGACGCCTGTTGTAACTTGTCAAGTTGGTTTTGCTGGAGCACCACCCTGTGACTGCCCGATGCACCCAATCAGATTAGCGGAATATCATATGCCTCGGCAAACACGACAATAGCCGCAGGCAAGAAGAAGTTGGGCGGCAAGATTTGTACCCGCCGAGTTAGTCGCGATCGGGTTAAGACACACTTCATTTCGGACAATTGCTGAAATCACTGGGCGTCTATTCGTCCCCTTATAACCGGCAGACAGTAACGGCGTGATATTCCTGTTTGTTGGCATAGTTGCATATCAGTATGGCCTCCAGGAACCGTCTTATAGCATCGTCCCTCGGCGGCATCCGTGCTACGAGCTTGGCCTCGACTTCCAGCTCAGCAGCACTGCGGCAGCTCCCCCGATGGGCCCTGAGACGCAAGGGAGCGTTCAGCACGATCACAACTTCACGTAGGTTGCCGGTAGCTTCGACACTTCCAACACGGATCTCTTCTCGAGGGCTCGCGACTCCAGTCGAGATCGAGGATGAAGGCGGGTTCAACCTGGCAGATGTGGAAAGGGCGCAGGATGAGGTGGATGTGTGTATCGTTGGTGGTGGACCGGCAGGACTCAGTGCCGCCATCAGGCTGAAACAGCTGGAGCAGGAGAAGGGTCGGGAGATCCGAGTGGTTGTATTGGAGAAGGGTGCAGAAGCTGGCAAGTCTCGAGAATATCACGTTTTGTCAGGGACACATCAGCTCACAAAACGCTCGTGTGCAGGTTCGCATATCCTTTCTGGCGCTGTCATTGAGACACGAGCGCTGGATGAGCTTCTGCCCAACTGGCGGGAACTCGGTGCACCACTCAATCAGCCTGCACTCTCCGATTCAATGCGATTTCTTACCGAAAACAACTCCTTCCCTATGCCACACCCGCCACAAATGAACAACAAGGGCAACTATATCATTTCTCTCTCACGTTTAACAGCATGGCTAGCTGAACAGGCTGAAGCCGCAGGAGTCGAGGTTTACCCAGGTTTCGCAGGTGCGAACCTTGTATGGAGTGAAGATGGTAAATCAGTAAAGGGAGTCATCACCGGTGATGTCGGCCTCGACAAGAACGGCCAGCCAAAAGACTCGTTCGAGCCTGGTATGGAGTTCCACGCCAAGTGCGTGCTCATTGCGGAAGGTGCCCATGGATCCCTTTCCAAGGTCCTGCAGAATAAATTCAACCTCCGAGAAGGAAAAGATCCGCAAACGTATGGACTTGGTATCAAGGAAGTCTGGAAAGTAAGAGATGAAGTGTACCAGCCTGGTAAGGTCGTGCATACTCTTGGATGGCCGCTGGACTTCAAAACGTATGGAGGCAGTTGGCTATACCACATGGAGAACAACATGATCTCGATGGGTTTGGTCGTCGGACTGGATTACGCGAACCCGTACCTCTCGCCCTACAAGGAGTTCCAGGTGAGTATTCTTTCGGCATCCCCTTCCACTGTATGCCTCGCTTACTCCCATCGCCATTTGCCCAACTCATTCAGCGTATGAAACACCATCCATTCTTCAAAGACTTGCTTGAAGGTGGGGAATGTCTAGCATACGGTGCTCGAGTGCTCAACGAAGGCGGTCTACAATCCATCCCGAAGCTTCACTTCCCTGGCGGAGCACTCATCGGTTGCTCCGCTGGTTTCTTGAATGTGCCCAAAATTAAGGGTACTCACAACGCCATGAAGTCCGGGATGCTCGCTGCTGAAGCAGCTTTCGAGGCTCTCGACAAAGTCGAGGAAACAGGTGAACCAATCGATATGTCTGGCTACGAACAAGGATTCAAGGATAGTTGGATCCACAAGGAGCTGCACGAAGTGCGTAACTTGCGGCCCAGTTTCCATAACCCATTGGGTCTCTGGGGCGGTATGGCATATTCTGGAGTAGATAGTCTGTTCTTGAAGGGACGAGTTCCATGGACTTTCCGCAACTCGTGGGAAGATCACCAGGCTACCAAGCCTGCCAGGTAGGTGCATAACTCGATCTCTAGATCCACGCATCACCTTATTAAGCCTTTGCGATCCATAGTGAATGTCAGCCCATCGACTACCCTGCACCTGATGGCAAAATCTCTTTCGATATCCTCACCTCGGTCTCTCTTACCGGAACAAATCACGCAGAAAACCAGCCGGTACATTTGAAGCTCCCGAACGAGCCTGGAGCTCGAGCACGACACACAGAGACCAACGTACAGAGTAAGCTCATTTTCGTTCCCAGTTCCTGTTTTATTTTCTGATTTGGATGCATTATTGTAGAATACGCTGGTCTTCTGGGTCGAGCTTGCCCCGCTGCCGTATACGAGTACCAGGATGCGGACGGCGATGCGGCCGACGCCGTCGGCAAGAAGTTTGTCATCAATTCTCAGAATTGTATTCATGTGAGTAGTGAAAACGTATTATCTTTCATTCCTCGCTGAACCGCATCTTGTGTTCCTTGCTGCAGTGCAAGACATGTTCTATCAAGACGCCTACTCAGGATATAACGTGGACGGTACCGGAGGGTGGCGGTGGTCCCAAGTACAGTAAGTTTCTCATTAGAGGTTGCAATCTCCAGCAGATAACTGACTGTTGGGGTTCTGTGTCTGCAGCAATGACATAGGTTAGATGCGGTGTGGCATTTGATGCATGTCAGGAGTAGCGATCGTAGCAGCATGTATCGTTTTTTTTTCCGGGTGTCATTACGAGGAGTGGCTAATGGGCCCCAGCCGTCATATCTGCCATGATTTGTCGATCTCTCATGCGCCATTTGATATATCCAGGCCCATGGTGGCTGCACAGCCACTATAGGGCGTCTCTGCATCACAGCTAACCCAGGCGAAGCTCATGAGAACTTGCCTTGAATACAGTAAAGATGACAACATGCCCATAACAACAGGATGATTAGCGTACATCACAAGAAGGCTTTCGTCGCATCATGCGATCCAGTAATCGATCTCTATCAGCCAGAAGTCCCGGTGCCTCCTGTATTTTCAGACCCTTGCCAATTTTGGAACCCCATGGGCAGCCGCTTCTTGCAGTTCATTGAAGCTTGTACCCCCCCGCATCATCAATGATGGCCTAGGGATGGCCGCAGTCTGTGTCCCTGCCATCAGTGTTTCAGTGCGCGCAAAGCTTGTTGACCCTTTCGGTTTCTGCTGGGACCTGGATGGATGGAATTCGATAAAACTTTCCTCCAGCGACAATGAACGTTGGACTGCACAAGCTACCTCAGAGCATCTCTCATCCAGGACTTGCCACATCGCTTGGGGCCTTAACCTTCAAGTCCAGGAACGCGGTGTTACCAATGTCCTTTAGCTCCTATCTGAGACGTCGCCCAAGGCTGTCGTTCAGGCTACAAGTATCAAGGGGTCTTCATGTCCTTGGTGGTCATCCACTGGGTTCTAGCATACAACTGTAAACTGAGATAGGCTACAGCGTTCAGTATACGTCCCCCGGCGACGTGGACTGTTCTTCTCCGTCTTTCACAGGATCCGAGCATGATGAGACGATAAAGGAGGTCACTACTGCAAGGAAATACGCTGCGGGTACAATACGATCCTGAGGAAGCAGTGCAGACCGGAAGAGATATTGTAGTATATAGACAATGTCCGATTCATGCATATGCCATGTCACATCGACTGAGAATTGTGGATTGCGATCTGGGTTGATGCTTAGTCCAGAGAGCTGTGGGAGTTCTTACGAGAACATCGGCTCGCAGGTCTGCACCGCACCCTGGAGACACGTCATGGGAAATTTCTGTTATGCTTCTCGTCGGTGAGACAGCACAGCGGCATACACAGAGCACTCTGAAACACCAAAGGGCCTGGGTGCGGTACGCTGGCAGACAAGCCGGGCATCATCACGAACGTTGTATAGACATATAGCTAGACTGCTATTCCATGTAGATATCTGCATTATACCACCTGCTTCTGCGGGCATCGCCACCGATACCCGCCCGTTCGTCCCGTCCGCACACGAGCATGTCGCGCAAGGAAAAGAGTGTCCTTCCGAAGCCCTTCGCTACATCAACGTCTGCTTCAGCAGCTGCTACCACCATCACCGCCTTCATCCCCCTTGTGTCTGTACCCGCAACAAACTTTCTCTCCCTCCCCGCGGAGCTCAGGGAGGAGGTCGGGGAGTGGCTGATCGCTCGGTCCGCTCTCCGGTCCCTCCTGAACCTAAGCCTGTCGGCAAAAGAAGTTCGAACAGAGTTGTCTCGCCTCACATCTCGGACAGGACTCATCAGCATAGAGCCGGGAAGGAAGGGGACACTGAGGCAGAAGACGCTTGTAAAGTGGGAGCACGCACGAACAATCCGGTTAGTTGTAATTTATCAGATTTCATTTCATTTCGCAAGTTGCTAAGGAGACAAGGGGCTGGCGAAATCGGAAGACATCTCATCGTGTGGTCTGAGTTAGGATTCTGGGTTAGCCCAGCTCTCGATGACCCGGGGCTTACCACCCCTCCCTTATGCAAGACAATTGCATACATTCTCCGACAGTCGCGCTACGAGAAACGGCACGGAATCGCCAACCCGCAGCTCAAAGTGAATTCGGTTTTCAAGCCATCGGACTTCGACGCCGCCATGAGGTCAGTCGAGTACCTCCGGTGGATGCACGGAGACCGTCGAGAGCGCTGGGGGTCGAGGGATATGGACCTGTCAGTCAAGACGGAGCAAGGGGAAGGACCTGAAGCAAGACTTCAAGCGTCCCTCCACTGCCCGAGGTCGTCACATGGTCTATCCGTCGTCCGCGTCGGACCACCGAGGTGTTGGGAGCTCCCCGACATCTCTGTACCGCCCTCCGAGATGGGAAGTGCCTTCCCAGCGGGCTTTATCGCTCAGCTGGGAGGCGCTCTCAGTTGGAATGCTAAGAAGGAGACGAGCCTGATTGTGGGGAAATACGCTACTTGGAATGAGAGAAGTGAGGCGGTGGCGCTGGTAAGCTCAAAGCGATCCTAAGATTTGCTAATTGTTCGCTTAGCAACTTCTCTTTGGCTTCAGATCGCCAACATGGTGGAGGTAAACCCGCGATCCATGTTGACGAACATTCACATCTACCTTGGATGTGATAACGCACCACTTCCGTCCCTCGACGCCGCAATGGACCTGATCCAGCAGATGAAGGTCCATTACATGTCGGTGATCCGATGTTGTGCTCGGAGCCGAAGTGTCTCTTTGACCTTCGAAGTTCTCAAGCGAACATCGGTCGCTAGAGTGATCGCGAAGGTCAGCAAAGATGGGAATGGAGAGGCGGCAGATGTGAGCGTGAAGCTCCGTCAGGGAATTGGGGAACCGGTGCAGATCCTCTTCGACACCTGGGAAATTGATAATGATGAATGATACTTTTATAAAACGAAACTTTCATAAGCGAAACCTAATTAGTGATAGTTGTCTTCAACGAACTTTGTATAAGCGAAACCTTATTATAGAACTAAATGTGCAAAGTGTTCTGAATCTCGCCTGGATATATCATCAACAATCATGCGCGCGCCTCATCTCCTTGTTCGCCTTATAACGCTTCACCCACTCCGGCCTTGCGGCTTCCCACTCTTCAGTCGCCTTGCGCACATCGTCGCTCGCTTGAGCAATCGCGTTCCCAATCCTGAGCTTTTCGATACTCGGAAGCACGCTCCGTCGTCTTTCGTCGCTACCCTGTTGATTGCGTTTAAGCGTCGTGATCTAGGAGCCGGATTGAGCTTCGAGGGATTTCATGGTCTTTTGTCACGGGGTTTGGTTACACGGGAGTTAGTGAAGTCGAGCATGACAGCGCCGAGTGGGACGGACGTACCTTCAACTGAGCTTGCATCGCGAACCTGACTTGCCCCTTTTCGAGCCATTGCTCACTCTCCCGCCTCTCATGCCCAATCCACGCCTGAATCCGCTCATTATCCCAATCCACACCCTCCGCCCCACGCGCATCCAACGGGTCCTGTTCTACTCTGACTAGTGAACTCTGTGTGGCCATGCACACCGCCGTCGTCCGATTCAACTGGTTATCGTCGGCGCCGTATGGTGAGATAGCAGATGGACACCACCACTGTCCAGCGGCTTCGCCCAACGGGGCAGCCAGGCTTCCAACTAGGGAACGATTTGACAGCGTTTGCGGGGACAGCTGGAGCGAAGCATTGGCAATGAGAGCGGGAGTTGATGCAGTGGGTTTCATCGATTGGAAACTGGTGATAAGTTTGACCGAGTGCTGCTACCAACGGAAGCTGGTAATAGGTCTGACACATCATTGGCATTATGAGAACCAGAAAAGCCACGGTAAAGATTCCCAGGGGCGCTTGCTTACTCTCTTCTGCCTCCTCTTCCGCTAAAAGCTTTACCTGGTTCCCAATCTCCCGCATTTGCCGATGCAGATCCTCCCTCTTCTTTGCCCTCTCTAGCTTTCCATCAGATTCAAAAGGCGCGGTAAATTCGTCAACGTGGCGGGATGTTCGACGACGCTGTAGTGGAAGGCGAGCCGACCTTGCTCATCGAGTCAATCGCAGCTGGGCGGTTGTACAGTATTGTCGAGAACTTGGAGCCCGAGGGAGGTCTTCGAGAGCAAGATTTTGTTGCGCTGTTTTGAGCTGCTTCTTCCCGTTTCACTGCGTCCGCGAAGATAGGAAGCCGACAAGCGGGATTGCGTCTAAACGGCGTCGGGGAATCTGTAAGGCGACTTTCTGAAGGTGGCGTAGGTTGAACACTTGGGAAAAGTTGATCAAGGTGTGCAGTTTGTACGTCTTCAATAATTGCAATAGCTTGAACAGCTTCATCAACGTTGCTAGATTGAGCGGACTGGGTGGAACGGAAGGCTTTTTCGGTTTCGAAGCTCGCGGGAACGATCTGGGCCCCTTCGTTGCCTGGGTTTGCGTCTGGCTGAGGTATTTTAGATACTTGAGGTACTGAAGATACTTCAGATATCGCAGGTACTTGAGGTTGTTCAAGATTAAACTGGCTCCCGCCAGCTGCAGGACGTGGTTCATGTTTTGTTCGAGGCTGTTCCTTTTCAGACGGTTCTTCTGCCACGACAGCGTCGGTTCTGTTCGTCCGACTGTCGGACTTGGAGCGCTATCTGTTTGCGCACCTATTGCTTTAACGGGGAAACCTAAGAGCTGATCCAAGCCGCTATCGGCAACTGAGCGAACCGAGTTGCTATCTGGTCTCGCAGGACTGCTGTCCTGTTTCGAAGCAACGCCGTCTGACTTGGCAACAACAGCAGCTGAGTCTACTCGCGACGGACCTCGTTGATCCACTACGCGTTCTTCTCACAGGAGCCGTCTCCGATGCTGCTATCTCTGAGACACGTTCTGCCTCTTTGCAGGTGGCGGGGTCGGTTGTATACGGAAAGAAGCGCAGCGACATGATGTGAGAAGCTGGGGATGCCGAGACTGAGCCAACAAGTCCCCAACAAGGACGAGCATTGGAGGGTCCTCAGGAGCAGGAATGCAGGAACGCGTCGGAAGGTGGCGATCGGGATTCGGCACAACCGGTGCCCCGAGGGGACATTCTTCTTCGACCAATGTAATCTATGTCAACAAGTGATTCCTTGTCACCCGAACGACAGTGCTATCCCTCGAACCAGCCCCCGTTGCTGGCCATTGAGACGTGGTGTTCTGAGCAGCGCCTAGACAGGCCATGGCGCTGACACGAACCTTGCGGGCAATCTGGTAAGTCTCTGTTGCCTCTCGCGCTGAGTCCGTTTGCACATGTCCTGATCTCACTGCTTCCTCCTTGCTGGGCACTACGAATATAAAGCCTTTGTCTGAATATTTTGGACACCTTGAGAGCTTTAAGGCGGCCAAATCCGCGATATACACGGTCAAGCCGTAACTCTTCGCAACAACCGCGAACACGAACTCGAGCTGGCATCCTTAGCCGTGACGCTTCCGCTATCAACTTGGCAGGAGCTCAGGGAGGAAAAGAACTTCCAGAGTGGCAGCCTACAAAGAGGCTTAGCACTTTGAAGCGGGAGCAATGGAGGTCTATACTGCAGAACTGGATAACGTGGGTGAGTCTGAGATCCGGGCTGAATTTCACTTCTGTTCTCTTAACACGCTAATGAAATGATATTTTTGCTGGCCGTTCCGATAGATCGTATTCACGCAGATAGAGCCATTCGTGGATTAGTCAATTGGGCTTCTGATGCCATTCTACGGCTATATGAAGCTCTTGTTCCTTGCATATCTTTGTATTACCCGATCATCCGTAAGGCATTCATCTATCCGTCCAAAGCGTCCTACACATCACTCATTTCTTACTGTTATAGGGTGGGGCCACTATATATCGCCTATTTATTCTTCCACGTCTTGCAAGACATTCAAGAACTATCGACCTTACATCCTCCTTCCTCCTGCTTGTCGCGGAATGGATCTTCCAGATTGGGCTGATGATGGCGGTCTTGCCGTTTGTGGCTTCGTGGACGTGGCTCAAGGGCTTACGTGGCAAGTATGGCATAATTGACGTGAGGCGGCGGTTGGAAGGCCTCAGAACCTGGCAGCGGAAATGGAGATGGCGTCGACCGGCGGATACGATAGGTGAAGTGGCCGTATCGAGCAGATGGGAAAGAGAAGGCGAGGTAGAAATCGAAGTCAATACCACAATATCGCCTATAGCAGCGGAAGAACTGGAAGCTTTAAATCTCACTACCGCTACGTCCAAACCCTCCAGTCCTCCGCCGATACAGAGTCGCGAGCACCGCACTTCACTCCTGCCTACATCGGGCCAGATTACGGCATACACCTTGTCGTCTCCGCAGACATTACGCCGAGCGGTAGACCAAGCACGAGAGATCTACAGGGACCTTGACTCTCGGAGAAGGGAGGTTGGCAAGAAAAGGGGTGAGGGGGAACTTGTGAAGGGGTTAATGAAGAAACGAGTGCAAGAGATGGAAGAGAAAAGAGGGAAGGGGAAATCGATCGTTCCGCCAACAAGGTCCGCGCAGAGCCAGAGCACCACGATGAAAGCGACTTCTGGAAGAAGTATACTGCCTGTCAAGCCTTTGGAGAAGAAAACGCATGCCGGGACATCTCTTGGCGGAACACAAATGAGAAACGTTGGTAGAACAAGAACCTTCAACGAGAAGATAACGGATGATGCTGCGAGCCAGCAACTAGAGGTTATACCTGCTCGAGGGAGAACTCGTGCTCCAAATGCCAGGACTTCAGCACGAACGGTGACGTCCGCTGCATTGAACGCTGCTACCTTGCCCAAACAGCCTATGACCGGAATGTCAGGTATTCGAGGTCGACCTCATCCTAACGCAATGGAAGACGGGGAAGAAGGAAATGAAAGGTTGGACATCGACCCTGCTTCGGTTGTATCCGCATTCGAATCAAACGAGGCTGCGGCGCAGAGCAATAGCGTGCCAGCGGCGTTTCAGACGCCCAGGGCTTATCCGACCTTGGAACACGCAGTCCCCGCACTACCGTCTCCGTCGAACACATACTATCCCGCTTTGAATAGTCATATAGGACTAGGATTCGGAAATATGGCTAGCCGCGAAGACGTGCAAAACCCGGCATTGACTTACCCAACAAGCATCCGCCATACACCATTATTCCCCGGAGGATATCCTTCAACGTCCTTCGAGTGGCCTATCACTGCTCGTCGGACAGGAGATGATATACCTGTCAACTTGACACCTCAGCCTGCTCATCCACTTAGTGTGGCCACCCATCTGGCCAATGATAGTGCAAACGTCATAGCGGACACGTCTGCCTCGAGACAGATACCGCCTGGTCATTTGAGCCCCCTCGTCGCTGCTTCACTTCTTCCAAGAGGGGAAGGTTACACTCCCGCACCCGCCCGCCCTCAGCTTCGAAAGAATAATTCACTCGGACTCATCGGTACCCTGGATGCCATGCGATCTCCCTCGCTCGAGCCTACAAACACGCAGACAGCCATTCCGGGTCTTTCTCCTTTCTCCGAGAGCCCTAGAGCTTTCCCTAGTAGACTGCGACAGGACACGACTGCCACTATAAGTACAGGGAGACCTCACCCAGAGCTCATGCTTGATGCGCCGGGATCAACGGGCGAAGATGCAGGTTTTCGGGCGCATGGAGTTTACATGCCCGTGCTTCCGCTCCCAGCGATCACACCGTTGTCGTCTCCGTCAATCCCGCAGCGGGAACCTGGTTCTTCTCATCTGCGTTCTAGAAAGGCCAGTGCTGGAGATATCTACAGAAATGAGGAGGGTCAGCTACTTGCGAAGCGATATCAAGCGACAACTTCTGCACTCACCCCCGAAGAAGAAGGACCAGGGACAACTGATCGGCCGTTGCCTATTAGCAATCTTGCAAAAGAAGGCTTCTCGCTAAACATACCGAAGGTGCCTTTCTCTTCAAATGTTGCTCCCCTGGCGGTCGCAGGCGAATCGACAAACTCGGCTGAAACAAAGACTAAACGACCCACACGGGCCGTGCGACCGACGGTTGCCCGCAAGCCTGAACTCGCTATGCGCTCAACTGCATCCAAAGTCACCCGCTCGTCAGCCAGCAGAGCGACTACGTTAGAGCGTACTACCAAGAAAATAGCTGAAACGGCATCTGATACTGTAACAAGAGGGAACCTTCGTAGGGGACCGGCGAAAGCAACCACTGCAACCGACTCGTCGAATCACGACACAAGAGCGATGAGTGCTTCCGATCCCGCAAGTATACCGGTGTCTGGAACGACAGGCATTCCGAACAGGAAGAGAAAGAATCCTCCTGCAGACAAGCCTGCTTCACAGGCCATAAATGCCGGTCGCCTCCCGGGCAAAGCGCAGCGTGCTGTCAGACCCCCCAACGCCGCGGCAGACAGGAAAACCGAGTTTCTCCTGCCAAAGGATATCATCTCCGCCATGACGCCCACGGATGCCTCGACATCGGCAACGGAAACCAGTCTTCCGGTCGTACATGCTCAAGCCCCACTTGCCAAGAAACGAAAAGTAGGAAATGATGTGCTTCCGACCATGGCAACTTCGCCACCGCAAACCCGTTCAAGTGCGATACCTGCAGCCACCAGGAGGAGTTTACGGGCCCGGGAAAGCAAAAACTAGCAACCAGTCGTCGCAAGTCCAACGGTAGTCTGTCATGTAACATGTTTCTTATAATATCAGCTATAGAGCCTATGTATAGTAATCGCGCAAAGACAACTCGCGTCCCTTTGACAATCCTAATGGCTGATTCTCGAGCTGTGATTCGACATGCCTAGCTCCTGTGTGTCACAGGAACACCATCGGGCTATATTGACCCATGAACCCAAAAAAGGCCAGTGCTGATGACAGTGGAACACATCGCATATGAAAAATACAGATGAGATACATGATCTATGACAAATTATAACTATATTCCTCCATGTGTTTGGCATGTTACAGCTTGAATAACCAGATATAGCCCTCGCTTTCTGCGATGAAAGCAAAGCCTACAAAAACATGACCAAAAGCTTGTTACACTCCATTGATGCTATGCAACGACAACGAATACCCCGAATGAGATCTGCCCCGTCGGTGTCTCCTCCATCTCCATCATGCTCAGGGCCAGCCCGTGGTCGTCGTCATCGTCGTATGAAAGACGGTCGCTTGTTATCTCTATGTGTTGTGTTGTTCCTCTATGTAGGCTGCAGTTATGTGTTGAATGTACAAAGTGATCTTGATGCAAGGGGGCAACCGTTTCTATGTGCTCTCGTCAAAAAAGTGACAAACAGCTTCGTTGGCGTTTTGCCGATGGAAAACGCGCGTGAAGCCATGGAAGTTGTTCTATTCCGTCTATGTAAAATGCCGTGAAAGAGTTGTTTTGTGTCGAGGAAGACAAAATCGCAACAAGCGCAAAGGTAATGCGTCCAATGTTGCAATAAACGCGGCCGGTATAGACGGACCAGAACTGAAATCGAATGTAGTGTGAAGATTGCCATTATAATTGTCCCATTGCAAGATTGAGATCGATGCCCGATAGAGGATGCTGAAAAGACGTAAAGAGACCAAGGAACAAGCGATCGTCGTCGCGCGTGAATCGGGTCGTCCGATTCTTGTTGTATCCGGAATGTCAAGTTGTTGTTGGTACAGATGCGAATTCGTTACGTAAAGACGCCAAAAAGGTGGAGGTGTATAGTCGATAATCAATCGCGCGGTCGAGAAAGAGAAGGATAAGAAGCGGAAAGAAAGATAGGGGAAATCATGCTAGGAAACGCATGATCTACCACCAACTCTGCGAACCGGCACCACCGCCGAAACCGCCACCACCGCCACCGTAGCCACCACCGTAGCCACCACCACCACCGTAGCCACCGCCGTAGCCGCCGCCACCGGAGCTACCGCCGAATCGGCCGCCACCGCCACCGGATCGGTGATCGGATCCACCGAATCGGCCACCACCACCGCCACCACCTCGTCGGCCACGACCGCCTCGGCTGGAACCACCAAAGCTTCGCTCATTGGCAACTTCCGACAGCCAGTCAGGAACTTCTTGGTTGGCTTCCTTGAGCAATTCAATCAAGTCTCGACCGATGCCGCTGTTGCCTCGGTTGTAGAAGGCGGTGGAGATACCAGTGTTACCCGCTCGACCGGTTCGACCGATTCGATGGGTGTATTCGGAAATGTCGGAGGGCAAGTCGTACAAGATGACGTGCTTGACGTTGGGGATATCCAAACCTCGAGCAGCAACGGCAGTAGCAACGAGGATGGGAGCTCGACCGGTCTTGAACTGCTGCAAGGCCCATTCTCGTTCACGTTGAGTTCGGTCACCGTGGATGGCGGTTGCGTTAACGCCGGCGTGGCACAAGAAGTCACAGAGGTTATCGGCCATTCGTTTGGTCTCGACGAAGACCAAGGTCAATCCATCAGGCTCGGCGCTGATGACATCAAGCAAGAGAGATCGCTTGTCGTTGTCTTCGACGAATTCCACACGTTGGGTAATGTTCTCCGAGGTAGAACCGACTCGACCAACGGACAAGAAGACGTAGTCCTTCAAGAAGTCTCGGGCGAGCATTTGAATCTCTCGGGGGAAAGTGGCGGAGAACATGAGGGTCTGTCGGTTTTGAACACCGGGCATGTCCTGACCTTCAATGATCTGTCGAATCTGGGGTTCGAAACCCATGTCCAACATTCGGTCGGCTTCATCGAGAACCAAGTACTTGATGTTGGCCAACGAGATCTTGCCACGGTCAATCAAATCGACCAATCGACCGGGAGTAGCAGCGAGGAGGTCGCATCCTCGTTCGATCGTTCGGATTTGAGTGCCGATATCAGCACCACCGTAAGCAACAGCAGGTCGAACCCATGATCGGTAAGCGAACTTTCGGGCTTCCTCGTAGATTTGCGAAACCAATTCTCGGGTAGGAGCCAAGATCAAAGCGGCGGGGTAGACCTTTCGTCGGTAAGAGTATGAAGGAGGGGCGTGGGCGTCGACAGGGGGCTCAGAAGGACCCTTGGCGTACAAGTTGTTCAAGATGGGGAACAAGAAACCACCGGTCTTGCCTGAACCGGTTTGAGCACAGGCCATCAAATCTCGGTTGTTCTCGACGATGGGGATCGAGTACTTTTGAACAGGAGTAGGGGTGGTGTAGTGAGCGAGCTTGATGTTGTCCAAGAGAACAGGATCGATGGGTGGCGAAGTGAACTCGGTAATGGGTTCGGGGACGCCCTGACCAGTGGCCTCGACGGGAATGTCGGCGTACTTGTCAAAGTTGATACCGCTAGACTGGTGGATCCCGTCATTGACTTCTCCGTAAAGTTCCTTCTCCATCCTCATGTGCCTGTTTCCAACCACATGTTCCCCGTTCTTCCACGAACCGAATCCATCGGGAACTCGACCGCCACCACCACTGGAGAAACCACCTCGCGGGGCGAATCCAGCACGAGGAGCGGAATCCCAGTCTCCAGGTCGGCTAGCGTTGGGGTCAGGGAAGGCTCGTCCGCCACCACCGTAACCGCCTCGTCCGCCGCCGAACGAAGGAGGTCGCTCACTAACAGGAGTGGCGAGTGCGGCAGGAGGACCGGATCGGGCACCTCGTAGGTGAGGGGGCACGTAGGCGGATCGGCCGTTGTGCATCGAGTTGTTCAGGGACATACCGCCTAAAAACAAGAGCAAGAGGCGTCGATATCAATTCGCTGATCTCGTCGCCCAGCTACGTGATTCGACTTACCAAACTTCTTTTCCAGGTTGTGGCCGTTTGCGGGCGCAGGGTTGCTGTCGGTCAAAGGAGCAGTCATGATGATTGTTTCGATTTTGGTGTTTTTCTGTTTTGTTGATCTGCTGATCTCGTGTGTCGTTTGCGAGAGGTCTCCTGCTGTACGGGAGACGAGGGAAGATGGTTGATACAATCTCCTTCCTATGTGTAACGAACGACGTCTATTCGCTGATGTGTGCGTGTGTGTGTGCGTTGATCGTAACGACCAGCGAAAACTTGAGAGGCAAAACGGGTGGCGGGACAATGGCCGGGCGAAATGGGCGGCTGTTTATATGCCCCTTTGATTTTCCTCGCCGCTGGGAAAAAATCACGCGCGCCGACTCTCGCCTCGCCGTCCGCCGTTTTCGCCGGCCAACGAAGCGAGGGCTCCACGGCTGCGCTAGAGCGGACACAAGAAGCGCGCGGGGGCAGATGCAGTCAGTCGCACAAGTCGCCACCGTCGCCCCGCTGGCACCACAGCTACGGACATCGTACAATCTCCGGCGTATAATACAATAACAATGCACCCTATAACAGGATAATCGCCAGACAAAGACCACCGCCCCTCCGCTCTCCTCTTCCAGGACGCCCCGATATCTCTACCAGCCTTCATTATTGGTGTTATTGTTCGCTGCCCAAGCATTCTGAGGCGGAGGTCGGGACGGAGGAGCATTCCATGCCTGACCACCCGCCGCGGCGCCGGCAGGCGTGCCCCATCCTTGCGTGTTTGCTTGTGCGGCAGCGGCGTTCTGGCCCCATCCTTGCGTGACTGCTGCGTAGGGGTTCGGAGTAGCAGCTCCCAGTCCTGCACCCGTGAATGGTGTTCTTCCGCCGGCCTGTAGTCGGTACGTTGTATTAGAACAATGTCAAGAAGGGAGCAACTCTTTTGAAAACGTACAAATGCTGGTGTGCGTCCGCCCTGATGTGTAGTAAAGTAACGTCAGAAGCTGGCCTATCTCGTCAATGAGTCCCCAGAAAACACTTACATCGAATGGTGTTCTTCCGCCCTGTATACAAGCATCGGCTCTAGTTAGTACTCCAAACTCGGCTCGGCCGAGACTCTAATGACTTACAATCGCTGGTGTTCTTCCTCCCTACAAACGGAAAAACAACCCCAGCTCGCGTCAGCCCTCGTCACCCTCCTGACCCGAAAATGTGAAGAAGAAAGCTACTCACAGCCGCCGCATACGGATTCGGCGTCGTGCCCCATCCCACCGGCGCCGGCGTCTTCCCTCCACCCATCTGCGCATACGGATTCGGCGTCATCCCATATGCCAGCCCAGGAGCCGGTGTTCTCCCTCCTCCACCAGCCATGGCATATGGGTTCGGCGTCATCCCGAACGGCACGCTCGCGGGGGTCGGACCACCGTAACTTGCTTGAGGACTAGACATCATGGGTCCTGCGTTTGCATAAGGATTGACCGAGGGGTCGACGCGTTCGCTCGCCATGACGGCTTGTCCAACTCGGAAGACTTGCAAGGGTGTGAGCTGTCCCGTCACCGGATCGCGTTTCTTGAGCCAGTCGAACGGTAGAGGAACGACTTTATTGTTCGTCTCCAGCTCGACACGGGCCTTGTCACCTGTTGTATCTTTGATGAGCCCACGAATACCCTTGTTGGTACCCTTGATGATGACGACTTTTGTGTTGATGAGGTGTCGATAGTTTCCCCCCTGTTTAGGAGCATACTGCGGCAGGTTCTGATTGAGCGAAGGATCCATTTTTGACAAGTCGGGCCCGGCTGTTGGACGCGTGTCTAGCGGTTCAAGGTTCTTGCTTCTCGTGACAAAGATACCACCATTCTCCGCAATATCTTTACTGTACAGGAAGACATACAGCCCACGATGGATGTGCAGCACTTGCCCACGTCGACCCTGCGGAAACCCCGCGCAAGTTTAGTTCCTCACCGCGTTGATTACTCCCATCTCTCCGGCTACTTACTTCTCCCATATACTCTCGCATCTGATCGCCCACCCTGAACTCGTGATCGTCCTTGTCAAGACCGATCGCCTTCTTAGCCTCTGGCCCCACCTTCGAACTGATCTGAGTAGGCCGAAGGTTCCGCACGCTTTCATTCTGATCGAGGATTTTCAAGGCGTCGCGCTCGGTCTGGAAGATGACACCTGCGGTGAGAGCGCTGGAGGGTTCGAGTGTACATTGATCAGTAAGTGCGGATTATCAAGCCTCGCCCCTCTCTGTGCAATATCACTCACTCTACCATAACGAGATCGTGCATTTCGAATTCACCGATACGACCACCCGTTGTACCGACCGCTGCGGCCTCTCGAAGATCATGGGCAAACGCTTGTCGCTAGGAACAAGGATCAAGCGTTACAAGTTAACAATCCGCATTGCGATATCCCCTAATATGCTGGGAGAGACTCACCTCCATCTGCGTCAAATCAGAGAGATACGTGACTGTGTTTGCATTGATGCGCAACACCATACCTGTATCATCCTGGTTGCGTCCGTGGGTGACTTTGACATGATCACCGACATTGAAGATCTTCTTGACGCTCTTGCCTGCCAACTCGACCGATCCGACATCCGAATCGGTCGCGCGGATGGTAACAACTTCCCCGCTGACGGCTTCCACGATCCCACGCATCCCCGCAAGCTCTCCCTCGGTGGCTTCCACTCGGTCACCGGGTTGGACGTTGCTCCCTGCCGCGCGCCGCGATTGCTCGGCGAGGGCATCCAAGTTAATCGAAACGGACGTGGTCGCATTCTTGTCGGCAATGGCGGAAAGATCGTCCCCGCCAAACCTAGCGATCTCTGTCAACGTCGGATGGACGTCTTCCGTCTGCAACGAAGTGATCGGGTACTCCTTGTCGAGCAAGCCATCGCCTGTGTATTCCTCATCCTTGAAGATCCACCTGCCTGATTTCTTGAACGCGGCACCACGGCCGTACCGTTCCTGCACGGCTTCATGGCTGAACAAACGCTGTGGCGCACGGTTGGCGAGACTTGCCGATGCTCCACCCTTTTTGCGCTTTCGTTCCTCGGCGGTGCGGTTGTCGGGTTCATAATCGATACGCGGGACAAGCAAGACGGCTGCTGTCAATCCGTCCGGTTGAACGTCGTTGACTTGTGCCAGATCCCCGGCGTACTTTCCCCGCTTGATACGCACCCACATGCCCTTCTTGACCACGGTCACTTTTTTCTTCATGGTCAGCAAAGAAACCATGTCCCTGTTCTCGACCAACTGGATCGGATTGTTCTTTGCCTGATTGTTTCGTGGAGTCTGCAAGTAGACATTGGAGATTCCCTTCAACGCGGCATCGACATGCTGTGCCTTATCCGCTTCCACAAACACCAATCCGGGTAAACTGTCCCTCTGGAAAGCCGAATAGATCAACAATGGATCCCCTTCCTCAGCCTTGACAAACCCCTTCATCAAGATTGTATTCACGACATTTCTCTCCGTTCCCGACTTGCAACGGACCTGCCACAGCTTGGGGTCTCCCGGGCCGGGCATGTTGGCCTTTCGGTCGGAGAAATTGGCGGAACCATCGTACGTCTTGTTGTCCCTTCGATACCTCTCGCGCAACTCGCGGGCGATTTCTCTTGCATCACGAGACATGTCTTCTGCCTCCCGTCGGTCCAAACGACGGTGGGAACGAACGTCTTGTGGTCGGTCGTTGCTGTAGACGTCTTGTTCGATGAATCCGTTCTCTGTAGCAACGTACAACGTGTGTCAGGCTGGGATATTCGAGGAGGATGATAAGTTTTCAAGAAAAGAGAGCGGGCACGCACCGACACCAGCGAAATCCTCTTCCTCGTCCTCATCCTCTTCCTCGTCATCCACTTCAGCTTCAACATCCAAATACCTGTTTGCCTTTAATTTTTTATGTCTCTGTGGTTGGCAACGATGCAGGTGCAAGTAGACGATATGATGACCGAGAGGGTAAAGGGGTACGACTGGAGGTAAGTATCACGACGGAAGAGGAAGGATACCATCGAAACTTGCCCTTCGTTTTCCTCGCGCGTCGGTTCCCTCTGGCAACGAACAGCCTGTCAGCTGCACATCCAAAGCAGGTAAATGAATGTCGGCAATCAACCCACCATCTTCGTCCTCATCCTCATCCTCATCCTCGTCCTCACCCTCGCCCACGTCCTCTTCCTCGTCGTCTTCCTCCTCCTCCCTCCGCGCATCCCGCGACTTGTCAACATTGACCGGCTGTTCGTCCTCGTCCGAATCATCATATGCCTGATCGCGTTCCAACCGCGCTATCGAGGTCGTCGTCGAGCCTTGTGGCTGGCGTGAGACGTCTTCTTCTTCGTCGGACATGGCTGGTTTGGCGCTGGATTCTTCCTGCTTGCTGGGTGAGAGAGCATGCAAGGTGTCCGTTTCGTATGCCTTGACTGGTAAAGATGTGCCAACAATCGGGCAGCGGCGGCGGCGTGCGCGGAAGCTATCTGGTCTGCAGGAGTTTAGGGGTGAGATGACGGGTCGAGCGCTTATCCTGGGAACGAAGAAAGCGCGGCCCCTGACCCCCAACCTCCCCCTTGCTTAGTCAGCCACTCAAGACGTCATTCAGTGAGACATGCAGAACCAGTGACGCAAGCCGTCGACTGGATTTCCTGAAATACACGGCGCCATATAGAACGGGCAGGCAGCAGACGGGAGACTCACACACAGCCCATATACACACCAGCACCATGCCTGAAGCAACCACCGGCCTCGCAGCCTCCGCAAAGGGCAAATACGACGCAGTCACCCCGCCCAAACCGTCCTCCTTGCCGGCGGACATTGTCAACCAGCTCACGGTGGATCTCAGCCGCGAGATCGAGCAAAAGGGAAAGGTAGGCCACGTCCTCTAGAAGGGATGCGGTGCGCTTGTTGATCCCTTGCTTTTTGTAGGACGTCGATGTCGAGGGTCTCTTAGCTTATCAACGAGTGGCCCATTACCTGAGTAAGTCCCGACAGATCGCGCATTCCAGCTTTGTTCCCCCCAAATAACCCACTCAAAATGACCTCAGGCGCGGCTCAAATCTTTTTAAGGGACAATGCCCTGCTGACCGCCCCGCTGGAAATGGAACATGTCAAACGACGTCTTCTCGGCCATTCAGGCACCTCGGGCGGACTGATCTTTGCATACAGCCATGCCAACTACTTGATTACTAAACATGACCAGGACCAAGGCGGTCCTCCACGTGTCCTTTTCGTCACTGGTGTAAGGCTCACCATCGCCATTGTTATTCCACAACTGAAAGCTGATACTTCCTCCGTACAACAGCCAGGCCACGGCGCACCCGCCATTCTCGCCTGTCTATTCATGGAAGGCTCCATCACCCGTTTCTACCCCGAGTATCCCATGTCCGCGGAAGGCATGTCTTCCCTCATCAAACGTTTCTCTATGCCCGGTGGATTCGCAAGTCACGTGAATGCAGAGACGCCCGGATCTATTCATGAAGGCGGCGAGTTGGGGTATGCGCTCGCGGTCAGTTGGGGCGCAGTGATGGATAAGCCGGATTTGATCACTGTCTGTGTGGTCGGTGACGGCGAGGTGAGTACCTGGACCGCGACGCGTAGGGATGGAACCGGACTAGATGGACTGACCATGATGGTTCCGCCGCTTGTGTTTGATAGGCCGAGGTAAGTTTCTCGACCACTACTTGCCAAAGCTATTCCTCATCATCCCAATCCCATAGACCGGCCCTACAGCAACAGCATGGCATAGTCACAAGGTAAATCGCACCATTTAGCTGTTCCCTTCGTACGAGCGCTCGCCGCTAACGCCTCGCTCGCATCAGTACATCGACCCGGCAGAATCCGGCGCATGTCTTCCCATCGTTAGCATCAACGGATACAAGATCGGCGAACGTACAGTCTATGGAACGATGGACGACCTCGAGCTTATCGCTCTCTTCGTCGGGTACGGCTACCAACCCCGGATCGTCGAATACGGCGCCTCCCAATCCGACCCGGAGCGCGACGTGGCAGTGAACAAGGATATGGCGGTCAGCATGGAATGGGCGTACACCGAGATCCGAAAGATCCAGCAGGCCGCGCGAAGTGGGAAACCGTTTGAAAAGCCTCGCTGGCCTGTGATCCTGATGCGCACCCCGAAAGGGTGGACAGGTCCCAAAAAGCTCGGCGATAATGTCGTCGAGGGATCCTGGAGATCGCATCAGGTTCCCCTCCCCGCCGCTGCCAAAGACCCGGAGCAGTTCGACCTGCTCAAAAAGTGGTTGGAGTCGTACCATATAAAGGACCTCGTGCATACCGAGGTCACATCGGACCATAGCCAAGCGCATGACGCATCGAATACAGCAGAAGGGCTGATCAGTTCCGTTGCCCTGCGTATCGTGCCCCGTAACATCGAACGAAGGATGGGCATGATACCGGAATCGTTCAAGGGCTACAAGCCGCTTGATTTGGCCGAGTGGAAGCAGTTTGCAAAGGAAGCGGATAAGGAGGATTGTTCGGCGATGAAGGCAATCGGGTCGTACCTAGCTGACACCATCAAACGCAACCCTGCGGATTTCAGGATATTCAGTCCAGATGAGATTGCTTCTAATAAGTTGGACGAAGCGCTGTCCGTTAGTCATCGAAACTTCCAGGTAAGTGGTCGGAGGACATCGATATCGAATTGGAGTCGGATGCTGACTTGGGCGGACAAAAGTGGGATCCTGAAACGGCGCATGACGGAGGACGAGTGATTGAGATGTTGTCCGAGCACACGCTTCAAGGCTGGATGCAAGGATACACACTGTAGGAGCTATCTATGCCCTCGCGTGCGCCCGCTCGTCAACACTGATATCCTTCCCACCGCGCAGGTCCGGAAGAACCGCCGTGTTCCCGTCGTACGAGTCGTTCTTGGGAATCGTCACAACCATGATCGAGCAATACTCCAAGTTTATGAAGATGGCATCGGAAACGAAATGGCGGGGCGACGTGGCTTCGCTCAACTATATTGAGACTTCCACGTTGTGGCGTCAAGAGCACAACGGGTACTCGCACCAAAACCCGGCGTTGATCGGGTCGTTGATGGCCTTGCCCAAACATTCAGTCCGCTTGTTCTTCCCGGCGGACGCGAACAGCGCGGTATCTGTCATGGCGCACTGTCTTCGCTCGAAAAACTATGTCAATTTGATCGTTGGGGCCAAGGCGCCCACCAAAGTATGGCTTGACGTAGAGGAGACGGAGCGACATTGCCTTGCGGGCGCGTCGGTGTGGCGAAAGTACTCTACGGATGATGGGATGAACCCCGATGTCGTTCTTGTGGGGATCGGAGTGGAAGTAACGCACGAGGTCGTCGCCGCCTCGGCGATTCTTCGAAATGAAGGCGTCCGTGTACGTGTCGTCAATGTCGTCGATTTGATGATCCTCGGTCAACACGGACACCATCCCCATGCCTTGACGGAGGACGCCTTCAACTCACTCTTCACCGCCGACAAGCCCGTCTTTATCAACTTCCACGGCTACCCCAAGGAAGTCGCCGCGCTCTTGTTCGGGAGGAACAGTAATGGCAACGGCTCGAGGTTTACGATTCACGGATATGAGGAAGAGGGTACGACCACCACCCCATACAGCATGCTTCGACTCAACCACGCTACCCGATTCGATTTGGCGCATGAAGCGGTTCTTAAGGTCGCTATCGACCAACCTCATCACCCAATCGCCACCCGGGCCCACGTATTGGGTTCATACTGGAAGCATCAATTGCGAGAACACGAAAAGTACACCATGAAGCAGTAAGTCACAACTTTTGCGGTGCCAGCAGTTTATCCTTGGCTGATTACGGTTGCTTTTGACAGTGGTGGGGATCCGGATTGGACCGAGCAGATTCCGGAAGTCAAATAGTTGAGAGGTTAAGGGTCTGATAGCACGGTCGTGGTTCTAGTGTATTGTATAGATGCTAAAGTAACAATTACGAATTGACAGCATGTTGTCATGTACAGGCCGTTTTGGTTAAATTGGCATGACTCTGCCGACGTCGTTCAGATATAAGATTAGGCCAGGAAGGAAAGTCGGTGGGTCGATCCTAACAAACTCAGTCGCAGGTTGCATCGAGGCGTGGCAATACTTGTCTGGCTCTTGAAACCAAGTCTGAAAGGGCAGGCTGCAAAATGCTATACTGCCTGGCGTGATGCGACACGAGCCAGCGTCTTACGTGACTCGGCAAACAAGAATATGGAACACGAACATTGTTATTGGCATGGGTAACAAGTTAGTTTCAACAACTTTTGGCTGTCATTCGGAGACCAGAGTCGGCAGTCCAAGCCGCGCGCGGCCGGACAGTCGGTCCGTGACCATACCGCAAGCATCCATCAAGCAGCAAAGATCTCGTCAAGACTCGCTGATTCACGGCTATCAAGCAATCCCATCAATCAATCAAGTCCAATCACCACTCACATCACGCGTACAACATTCGCAGTTTCCTATGGAAAGTTGAAGGAATAGTCGAAGAAGGATTTACCAGATCTAATCAGAAGCTCGACTGCACAACCAGCTAGGTAGCCATTTGCACAGTTGCACCATTAACCAAGGCACGATGGCAGGTTCATTGGGTCTACCAGCCACGACCATGCCACTTTCATGTCGATCATCTTCTAGGCCTGGTTTCTCCAGTTGCCTTGTGACTGCCACGCATCTCCCAACTCGGAGTTTTGGGTTCAGAGTCAGAAGTTAGTGAGACAGTTGGAGAAACGGACTACCCATCACTGATGCGGTTGTTTAGAAAGATAGGGCGGGCAGCGAAGAATCGCGTAGGTATAAAGCTACTAAAGAATGCGTCTCCAGGGTGATGAGCCGTCGACAAGTGACCAACAGCCGTGATCTCGACAAACGGTTGAACTTTGCCTAAATCTTTGAATCGATGTTACTCCTTCAAGTGTCCCGCCTCTTGCCGGCCTTTAGGTCCAACGATAGACGTTATGGATTGATCCTACTGGCCATGGGCTTCCTTCTCGCCTTCATTTACATGAAACCCTCATGTTGCGTCAACCCCGCATACTCCAAATCTCGACAGCGGTCTAGTGCGCAAGACAATTGTCGAACTTCGCCAGAGACGACAGTGATTGCTCATGCACCAGGATACACTTTGATCGAGAACGCGTACTGGAAGAATCATACTTGGTACTTTATCTCTTCGCATCCATGGGCGTTTCCCGAATTAGGGATGGTGATGACGAACGCTGCGGATTACCACGAGACACCCACATTTCACGAGGGTCTTGCAAAGGTGGTTTCCCTTAGGGAAGCGCAAGCTCTTGGGCTACATCTTGATGATGTCGAGGTTGTGGAAGGGTCAACAGTGAGTGCGATGCAGCTTACAAAATCACCTGGCAGCTAACATGTTGCTTTTCTCCCTGTAGTTCATTTTCAACGACAAGAGCTGTAAGCTTCTGCAATCTGTATTCAGGGGGAATGGAACCAACTGACGCTTCCAACGTTACCTTGTGTTGCGCAGTTCTGAATCACTGTAAGTTAAGACACGAAGTTGACAAGCTGTAGTCGCTAAAAATCTTCTTCGTATGGTGCGATCAAGTTTATCACCTTGTTGGAGAGATGTTCCTCGGTGCCTGGCGTGTGTATACTTCAGTACTGGTGAACCCATTCGACAGCACTCCACAAACGATTATGCGATCCAACCGAAAATCGATTTTACATCAAGTACCGCCTATAGACAAGTTTATCTTTGCCCATGCACAGCCCGACAGGGTGTTTGATCACGCCAGGTTGAACGAGTTCTTCTTTGACGCTGCTTTGTAAGTAACCTTAAGTTGATGATCGCTGGTTGGCTTAAGTGCCACCCTGAAACACGGCTGACACTAGGTCATTGCCTTTGTGGAACAGCCCTCAAGTCCCCTTGGAATTCGGAGAGGAATGGCAAGCGAGAGCGGATAGCCTAAAGCTATTCCGGTTTAATATGGTGACGATCGCTGACCGATGGTCTGGGCATATGGGAGGGTCTGCGAAGCCTATGTGCGTCATTCATGTCGTGCTGATCATAGTAGTCTAAGCTCACCGGATGCAGCTTCCATATCATTTCGTTCGTCGGACAGGGCTCGCGCTTTCCAGCTACCGGTGCCATCGAACTGGATAAGCGGTCTGAAAGACCGTATACTAAACAGCTATAAAGGCTCGGTATCGCTTAGGGATCCCAGTCACGCCAGATCAAAACCTATCATCACTTACCTTTCTCGTCAAAAAGCCACCTTTCGGACGTTGAGCCAGGAAGCTCATGAATCCCTGGTGAATGGGCTCAAGTCCTGGAAAAGGAAGGATTGGCGGAAGTCAATATCGAAGAATTTACCGATGCAGACCCTAAAGATGATCAGGTCGCGAAACTAAGCAGGACCACAGTGAGTGCTGCTTGATTTCACCGACCGCTCTAGGACCGTTTCTCATCTTAGACGCGTCACGATCAACTTGAACAGATTTTTGTTGCGTTACATGGCAACGGTTTGACAAACCTGATTTGGATGACTCCGGATGCGCATGGTCGCTCAGCCGTGTACGAGATTCAGCAACCTGGTATGTTCACAGACGATTATGCGATAATATCCGAGGCGTTGGGTATAGAACATTGGATTATTGGCGGAAGGGATCCTGGACTCGAGTGAGTGTGTAGTGCCATTGACACCTGCATCCTCTCCCTCTTTACGCCTGGTTTGGCAAGACGCTTTCTGACGCACAGATTTGGAAATTATCGTAGGTATTGCCAGCGGTCCACTTGCGGCATTAGAGGGTTCGATGCAAATGTCGACGGCGGCATCTGGAACTACACGCTCCGCGTTCCAGAACTTGTAAACCGGGTACGAGACCAACTGACGGTTCCTCTACTCCGGAATTAACTATATCAAGCTTAGAGAATGGCGTGATCTTGTATCATCCGAAGTTCTGTTCACCGTTGTATCTTGTTGAGAGGAGGGACGCTCGAATGCTGTCTTTCAGTCGCGATCCATTCACACCCACAACGTTTGCGCTTGGCAATGGTGGCTTATTACACTTTTAGAGGGGTTCTTCCTCGCCACTTGGCTCGAAAGTCTCCTTCATTCCCGCCTCATTGATCCTCTCGGGAAGCTTGAAACGCTCAGACGTGATGCCATTATCAAGTTCTCGTACTGGTGGTCGTTCCGATACCACTCGCTGGTATGCATGTCGATAGGCGGTGCCTCTGGTCGGGAGGGCTGAATTCGCTGTTGGCAAAATTTGAGGATGGACTCTTTGCTTCGTATTCCTCGGAGGGCGATATAAACACCTCATTCTCCGCGAAACACGTGTTTTGCGGCAGCCGAGATGAAACAACTCCTCGACTTTGGGCTCGCCGGCTTCGGCTTGGGTGACAGTCTGCGATTCTGCGATGTTTGCAGCTTGTTGTGTCAACATAATTAGTCTCGGTTGTCCTTTTGCTCAGCTCGTTCCTACAGAACCACATAGACGATGATCGATCTCACGCTACGTATGTATCGGATTTCCTGGTGCTCATGAAATGGACTGACGGATCTTGACCATTTCTCGGCTGCTTCATTCTCACAGTACAGGTCAACAAGGGCGGTAACCCCGAACTCGTCAAGGAATCGCAGAAGAAGCGAGGATCCAGTGTAGAGCTCGTTGACCAGGTCTTGAGCCTGTACAAGGAATGGACCACCTGTGAGTAAACTGAGGCTTCTCTTGCGCGCATTGTCTCTTCTCTGTTTACTGATGTTGCTCTGACTACAGTGCAATTCGACACCGATGCTCTTGCCAAGAAGATCAACGTGCAACAAAAGGAGATCACTGCTCTCCGTAAAGCAAAAGAGGATGCTACCACTCAAATCGCCGAAAAGGCGGAGCTCGACAAGGCACTCGTTGCGTTGAAGACTCAGGCCAAGGACAAGGAAGCCGAGATGAACAAGATGGCCGGACAGATTGGTAACATTGTTGACGAGCGATCCACCATCAGTCTGACGGAAGACGACAACCCCACATTGCGGCTGTTCCACCCTGAAGGACCCAACCACAAGGGTATGAACATGGCCACTGGCGGCCTCGAGTTTTCCGACAAATCGAACGGGATCTTGTCGCACCACGAGGTTCTGCTTCGTCTCGACGGATTCGACCCTGAACGAGGAGCCAAGATCGCTGGTCACCGTGGTTTCTTCCTTACCAACGACGGTGTCGACTTGAACCAGGCGTTAATCAACTATGGTCTCGATTTCTTGCGATCAAAGGGCTACAAAAAGGTGATGACTCCGTTCATGATGAGGAAGGGAATGATGGCAAAGACTGCTCAGTTGGACCAGTTCGATGAGGAGCTTTACAGCGTATGTCTGCGAGCCAATTCATGATAAATTCTGCGGCGACTGACAGTATCATATTTTCGTAGGTGGGAGGGGATGAAGATGACAAGTACCTTATTGCCACTTCGGAACAACCTATCTCTGCCATGCATGCCGATGAACGAATGGAGCCCAAGTCATTGCCTATTAAGTTAGTACCAACTGTAATGCTTGGGAAAGGAAGAAACCAGATATCGAGAAAAGACGAATGGCGGTCCGTCCTTGAGAACCTGACCAATGCTGACTGACGTTTGCTGTATTGCAGGTATGCCGGGTACTCTACTTGTTTCCGAAAGGAAGCCGGTGCCCACGGAAAGGACACCTGGGGTATCTTCCGAGTGCACCAGTTCGAAAAGGTGGAACAGGTGTGTATCCATCGAGTCGGAACATGCCCGCGCTACCGCTGACACTCTCTCCGTTGTTAATTGGTATTTAGTTCTGCATCACCGAACCTGAAAAGTCTGCAGAGATGCTCGACCAGATGCTCGCCAACAGTGAAGCTTTCTACCAATCCCTCGAACTCCCATACCGAGTTGTCAACATTGTTTCCGGTGCGCTAAACAACGCCGCCTCGATCAAGTACGATTTGGAAGCTTGGTTCCCGTTCCAGGGCGAGTACAAGGAGCTGGTCTCGTGCAGTAACTGTACCGATTACCGTAAGTCGAGGTGTCGCGATGGCAATCAGCTAGACTGAAGTTATTGATCCTTCTGTTTCGACCACACCATAGAATCGCGAGGTTTGAACGTACGATACGGTGATCGAAAGCCTGGAGAGGCTGTTCAGTTCGTTCATATGCTCAACGGAACTCTATGTGCTACTGAACGAGCATTATGCTGTGTTGTTGAAAACTACCAGACGCCCGAGGTGAGTCTCTTTTTCCGTCTGATTCACGCCTTCGATCAGTTCTTACTGACCACTGTATGGACGCTTCACAGGGTCTTCGTATACCCAAGGTCCTGCAGCCTTACATGCAAGGTCGTGACTTTATTCCGTACACCAAGGACTTGCCCAAGGATACCACCTCGGCCAAGAGGAAGTAAGGGGGAATACGTCGTGAACGCCGTCTCTGCGGGTGTTATGACGACTGGTAGTATCCAAATTGCGATGCTGTCGCTCCTTGTACGCGTAGATGAGCGATGCATGTATACTGTCCCTTCCTGCCCAGACCATCATCGAGTGACCCCATGTGCGCTCGTCCATTCTTTATTTGCATCCGCCCGCGCGTTCTGTGCCCGCCAGCTCACGCGAGACAGTTTGTTGAGCGCGTTTGAGTGAATGAGTTATTATCACTTTATGGACTTTTGGAACCTCTCCCGCCTCTCCCACCACCTCATACTGCAACCATGATGCCAAAACCAGCCGCGGCATGGGGGAGGAAGCTCCCGACGGCAGGAACGCTCGCCCTGGGGATCCTCGTCGGCCTCATCTTTGCGACCTTTTTCCGTTCATCACCACAGACGGGACCCACATGGACGGGCGGCCATTCAAACGGTCTGAGAGCCAGCGCGATAGGCGGAGGATCGAGGCTGAGTAGGATGGTGGAACTACCAACTGTAACGCAGCGATTCAGAATACTGGAGATTATCGGATCACTTTCGGCGCATCATACCAAGGAGTGCACGAGAACACCGCAAAAGCCGTATATCGAGCAAGTTCACCATCGATATGAGCCCCTGTTTGGGTTTAAGCCTCATAACCACAGAGGCTGGCTTGGCCTGGGAGGAGGTCATAGCAACGACGTTCCCGACACCCGATCCCAGCAAATCAAGAGAGATCTTTCGGCGTCGAACCATAAATATTTCATCGCCATCAACTTGTACAACTCGTTCGATGTTATTCCCGATCTCTTCGCAACCTTGTTCCGTGTCTCCGCTGTACTGGGATACCAGAATGTCTATGTTTCCATTTACGAAAACGGTTCAAGCGATCAGACAAAAGCGCTCCTCAAGATCTTTGATGCATTAGCCCGTACCGTCGGTATGCGAATCATTATCCGAACATCGATGCGAACCCGTGGTCAGTTCAACCATCGTATCGAATATCTCGCAGAAGTACGAAATGCCGCCATGGTGCCGCTTCGTGAATTACGAGACACAGAGGGAGAATTGTTCGATTCCATCATCTTCATGAACGATATCTTGCCCTGCGTAGATGATGTATTGGAGTTGATCTGGCAGAGTAGGAGGCAGAATGCAGGTATCACTTGTGCTGCGGATTACATGTTCCACGATGACATTGTACGTACTCCGAGTCCTTGACCAGAAATCAAAGCTGTTTAACGTTTTTTTTTTTGTTTAAAATCTCCGCCAGGGCGCTCCTGTATTCTACGACAAGTGCGTAACATTCTTCTCAAATTCCTCTTCGCGCGATCGCTGACAAAGACATCACTCGTAGCTGGGTCGCTCGTGACATCAATGGCACCGCATTGGAGAATGCGCCATTCGAACAAGTCTTCCACCACACCGAGTCCGAGAAACGATTCATGAGCCATCTGCCCGTTCAAGGTACGCCTACCTGCATGACAATAGATTCATGATCGTTTTCTCACCACCTCCTTCTTATCTTGGCGCTGTATAGTGCAATCGTGCTGGAACGGGATCGCTGTTTTAGATCCCGCACCGTTCTACGCCCCGAACCCTGTAAAATTCCGGATGGCCCGATTGGCAGAAAACGAGTGTTCCGCGTCCGAATGTGGTCTAATCTGCAGTACGTACCTGAGCCCTTTTCTCATGTATCTTCCTAATTCACATAATGCCTCTAGACGACTACTTCAATGCTGGATATGGTCGAATTATTATGGTTCCTCGAGTGAAGTTGGCATACGACCGAGTAAGTCGCCATTCCTTCCCGGTTCTTCAATACCACCCTGTATGCTGATCCCATGAGTCCGACTTAGCGAGTGTACGACGTCATCCACCCAGAACGACGTAATCTCACCTCTATCAGAGGTTACAAACGACTGGGCGGTATGCCAGAAGACCCCACGTCGGATCCGCAAGATCGAACGTGGTATGGTCCGCATGACCGACTTTTCGTGCCAGAGGAAAGCGAAGTGTTGAAGTTTGTTCCTGGTCCGGAATACGTGTGGTGTTGGGTACGTTTTGCCCTTTCGTGCATCAGCCTTCATTGCGCCGGTGATGACTGAACCTGTTGAATACTGCCTTGTTCGGTTAGGGTTGGGATGGAGCGGGTGACCTTGATGGACCGGATGTCGATCCTATTTGGGAACAGCTGAATCTCAATGACCCGAAGATGATCGAGATCAAGCACGATCGAAGTATGCACGGCTGGCCATAGTGGGGCCCTCGAGGTATGTCGTCCATTGAGGTATAGACGTGCACGACGCTGATAAAAGCTTGTTTTTGCTTTGCAGGCGTGTCTTTGGGAATAACAGATAGTCTGATATCCTCTTAGATTGCATGTCTCAGCTACGACTGGTGGTGCTCTAACGATTAACGTCTAGATCATGATCATATACATAGAAATACCCGCAATTTGCAGATTTCCATCGAGCCAGAAATGGCCAGAACTTCAGGCTCAATCTCACGTTTCTGCCTGACTGGAACGACGTGATGTTGCGTTTTGGATTCAGTTTTGAGCATTACATTATTATACTCTATGCTAGTGTCCGAAGTCGCCACGAAAACCTGTCACCCCCGTGGCCTTGTAGATTAGTCTCGAGTCATCAAGATTCAGACCTGATCCTCTTTGCCGTTGGGTCCAGGTGCCTAGCTCCTGACAAACGGGTAGTCACGCCGGTAAATTATGCGCCAAAATTGTATTTCAACACATACTGCCAGGCGTGTGCGAGTCTCTCGAGGCAATGTAACGCTAAGCTTTGTTACAGGCAAGTTTTGACGCGCAACGCCGAATTGATCCCAAACTGTGCGGGAACGGCTCATCAAAAAACTGTTGAACGCGCTACCTCTCTGTCCCTTGAGGCATTATAGGATATATTTGGCAATGCTGAGCCAAGCCCACATGAGTGCACCGGTGGCGATCGGGAGTGTAAGGTTGTCGTCCAGCTTGACGTCTAAAACCAGGAGAAGAGCCATGAAGCGAGGTCAGAAAAGATGACCAAGTGGTGGGAGAGATCAGGGAAAGTTTAGAATTACCGATTGCTTCAACCGTTGCACCACCGAAACCCAACACCAATGCACTCAGCCAAAGCCCCAACGGTTTGCCAGCCACATTGATCCGGCCAAACCCATTACCGTGTTCTGATCCTTGGAAATCGAGGAACCACCAAGCGGCATCCCCGGCGTGAGGCTGCCATCCCTCATGTCGCCCATTCCACCAGAACCCGAGGCAGATGCAGAATCCGGTGACGCCGGCGGCAAAGTAACCTGCAAGGGATTTCCTTTCTGCGAAGCGGAGGAAGGGGAGGAGCGGGACGTGCGAGGGTAATGGTGAAGAGTGGCGACCGATGAGGCGGCCGATGGTTGAAGCCGCTGTGTCTGACCATGAAAGACTGGAGCGTGGCGGATTTAAAGAGAGTGCGGGGCTTTTGAGAATCAGTTGATACGTGAAGGGAGAAGGTCGTCGACTCACGTCATGATGGAAATAACGGCAATGTCCCTGGGATACAGTGCCAATGTCCACGTCACGCCGATCAAATACCACACCACACCATTCACCGTCGTCTTTTCACTCTCTCTCATCAGCGCACCAAGGAGGTAATTGTACCATCCGGCAAATGTCGGTGATCGGAACCGCAGCAAGTCGGTCAGGTAGACAACTCCACATGCAGATGCAAGGGTACGGATGAGCGGCCATAATGAGACGGGTTGTGTGTTGTAGAGATACAAGACAAGGAAGCCGATAGATGCGTGAAGTGTCTTCCTGGGGACCTCCCAATCGATCTTGGCGTTTGCAGAGTCGACTAATTGACGAGCCTTGTTGCCGACTGGCAAGTGGGAAAGGCCAAGCGCATCAGCCTGGAGCGATGGTTTACTCCGGGGTTCCTTTTTCTTCTTGTTCGCACGTTGACGAGTAGTGTTGGATGCCTCAGGGGTGTCTTTCACTGTTGTGCGGATCTTGACGTCGATACTGGGCTCACTTTCGATGGAAGAAGTGGACACTCGGTCCTTTGGCATTTTGCCGGCATTGGTGTCCGCCGTTCCATTCATCTGCGCATTTGCGTGTCCGTTCATAATCTTGCCTTTGCTCTTTTTTCCATTGGAAGTAGCGAGGGGACCAGCGTTGCCGTTACTTTGACCTTTGCTATTCGAGAGGGCATTGCCTTTTACCGTGGTCCCTTGGCTGGATGAGCCGCTGTGCAGATTGTCGAGCGCTGCAAACCTGTTGACCGAGGTGTACGCCTGAGATTTGGCGGACATGGTTGGGCGGAAGATGAGACCGTCTCAGTCCAAACAGCAGCGGGCGATGGTGGAAAAGTTCAGGAAGTAAATTATTCGAAACCTTTTTGATGCCTGACGCGTGGGCCAACGGAAAATATCAACAAAACCCGTGCGGAGCTAGAATAAATTAAATATGGGAATGGCGATTACCGTAAGCGGAGCGTGCCCGGCGGGAGACAGACGAGTCCTACAGGTACATTTTACAAAGGCGATATGACGACATCCTCCTTCGTCGTCCAGGACAGCTTCCAGAACGGAAGCCGGGAAGGTGGAAAGGTGGGATAACGTAGACCTGTGCAAGAATCAAACACAATCCTCGCCGTCTCTTCGGAATTGCTAAGAACGAGGACTACCTCCGCACTAGATCGTGCTGTTTCTCGAGCAACACCGACAATATGCCATCTCGTTCATGTGAAACCGACAAACAAGTAGACATCAAGAACGGTCTTTTCGAACTAGTACATGCGACAACTGGTCACGATACAAAGCAAGCAGAGGTCGAGCATGCATCCTTCGCCTTGATTGGGGGAACGTAATAGAGGCAATACGGTCGATTGTCACAAAGCCAGGACGATCGTCAACAAGCCTGCTAGCATACCGACTCGAGAGGCGCCCGCGTTCCCTGCAGAGGCGGCGTTGGAGGGAGACGATAGACTTGCTGTGGCAGATGTGGCGGAGGAAGCGATAGAGCCTGCGACGGATTCCACGCTGAAACAACCAGTAGAATACAATATCAGCAAGTCAAGCTCATGTTGGTTAGGGAAGCAAACAGAAGCGGTACTCGCTCACCTTGACCTCGCGATACTGGCAGCGCTTGTGGCGGAAGCGATCACGCCGGAAATCGACCGGTCAACGGATTCGACTACACTGTTTCCGCTCGATCTGCACCGTCGCCATTGCCGAACGTGGATGATGGGGTTCGCGACCATCAGTACATGGCAATATAGTTATGCGGCGATATTTGGAGAGCACTCACAATGCAGAAAGAACTTTCGACGCCGCACTACTTGCCGCTTCGCTATTCAGGGAGGTTGCTGTCATGTCTGTAGCGATGGTTGCGGACACCAGTCCGATGCCAGGATCGAGGGGAACACCAGCTGATTGGCAGTAAAGCGTCGCATATCCGACAGCGGCCCGTGCTTCCTGGCCCTATTCAAGCGTTAAGGGGTAGAGAGAGGGTTTGGTGTCAGCCTGTGATACGCTCAAGGGAGAACTCAAGGGAGAACAGGAGAGGAAAAAGGATTGACCTACGTCACAGGTATTGGGAATGCAGGTTGCTAATGAGTTGATCACTTCTTGATCGGCGCATAGGCAGCTGATGTCGTTGATATCACACTGTATGAGATAGGAGACATGAGCGGGCAAGTATATTGATCCTCAATCATCGTGCTATCGACTCTCCGGGACAAATGACAAATCCCCGGCACACAAAAACTTACCTTGGTGTTCGCCGACTGCAAACAACGGTCGAAGCAACCGGGCTCTTGAGTAACATCAAATCGCGGAGCCAGAGAAGTCTATAAGGGGAGCAGGCGGACAAGTATATGTTGTCAGCAAAAGTTTGCTATGGCCCCTATCGATGATGCGCTTACCGCCACGACGAGGGGAAGGGCGAAGAGGAGAAATGCAGGGATCTTCATCTGCGTGACGGTTTCCGATGGTTTCTGCTTTCCTGACTAAGATGATTATGGGAAAATGGTGGGAACGAGTGCGGGCGTGTTATGCGTGTCCAAAAGGTATATCGCTCAACTGTAAGAACCGGCAACGGGGAAACTGGTGTTCGTTGATATATACCCGTGTTCTACCTCAGAATGCTTCCAAAAACAGAGATTATCAGAGCGAGACCATGTGCTCGGCTGCGCTCCCTGTGTTTGAGCTAATGCGGCAGAGGTAGCTGCAGTGGCTAGTTCTCCCGGTTTCCTCCTTGCCTTTGGGCTCCATGGAAGGACTTGGAGGTGGAGGCTGCACAGATTCTTGCTGCGGTTGCGCGGAAACAGTTGGCAAGCACAAGAGGAGTCGTTGCAGACGTCCAGCGCCGACTTCAAAGTGAAACGCGAGAGGGGTTACGCCCGATCAGAAACCTGCTTCCAGTCTCCTATACTCCATGCCAGCTCTAACAGCTGCTCTAACACAATGCGCACCGGGAACTACTGTGATCGTATCGCACTTCGAGACGGCTTTGACTCGCGAGACCTTTTTGTTAAGCTCTGTATCGCGAGAGTCAGCCACCTCCATCGTGCTGACGTCCGTTTCTGACCTTCAAAAGGAGACCAGTCATAACCATACCCGAAGGTGTTCGCTATCATGACGCGCGCCTCTCTTCGTCCCATTATTTTATCAGCTATTTTACCGCTCATGAAAGTGTAGGTTCCTCGTACCGAAGTCTCGCCAAGAACAACATGTTGGCGCTCCCGCGCGATGTATCACCTCAGAAGAAACTGACCCGAGCACAGCGACCAAGCTATGAAGAGGTTCATAGTGCGGAGGCGAAAAAAAGGCGGCTAGTCGATTTCCTTACGTGAACCGACAAACTGAGGTTGTGATGAAGCGCTACACCGTTGTACTCACTAATAAAGCTAAGATAATAGGCGAGTCGAACACTTACGAACGGAGAATGATGAAGCTGCTGGTGCAGTCGCAAAATATGGCAACGAAGTCTGGGTGGCAAAAATGGGGGACGGATGGCGAGCTTCGGCAACTGTCCTTACTACACGTAAAGACTCTTTGGTATCTGTGATTCAAGAGTGATGTAACAGGAGGTCATAAGGAGACACAAGCTGCAAATTAGACAGTTACCGTGCAGTTTTCGCTAAAGTGACTTCAAGGTAACGATTCCTTGCGACCGCTAAGGCGTCCATCGATGTTGTAACTTTCAAGTTCATCGAATAAGATTCTTATGTTTCTTCTAACGTGTCCAAGCTGTTTCTCGTTTAGACTACTAACCATGTCTTCCATAGGAGCTCCCACAGGCGAGGACGTTCGATAAGGAAGGCAGTTTCCCTTTATAGCAATAACATCATTGAAGTAGCAAATACCTTCAAGCGAGCACTTCCTTTCAACGTTCCCCTTGAAATGGTTGAATAATGCCCTCTGTGATTAGGGCGTGACCCTTTCGAGGAACTATTCAGGCAGAGGGTTGCGGATCCCTTGCGTTTTTCGGCTTCTTGTTCCTTCTAGCTTTCCTCGAGGTGTTCATTCCCATTTGCCACAGCACAAGTCGTCGCGACATCAACTTGATCGCACCGAAGATAGTGGAACCGAGCATACTCTTCTTTACTGAGACTCCAGTCTCTCCGTGAGTGTTATGTTTCTTCTCGTTCGCTCAGAATCAGATCGACAGAAACTCGAGAGATCCTTACGAGAAGCAACACCGGCTAACTTTTATCAACTGGCGTATTGTACCCGCGTACATTCTCATCCACCCTGCCCTTGGCGCCGTTAGCAAACAACCTCACCTCCCCAGATACTTCTCCCACGGCCTTCATTGCGGGGATTCCTCTCTCCCGCACAAGAACGTGTAAAGATCTGGGAAAATGTCACAATCGGATGAAGATTTGTTGACGAACTTTGTGATTGAGTGCATGCATGGTCCAAATCGGCTACCTGAAAACAGGATACTCCCGAAGAAGGCATTCAACGCCTTAAAGGGTTATGTGGATGGCAGCGAAAACAATCAGCAAAAATTCGTAAAGCGAACGATTGAACGCTCTCATCAAAGAGTGGATGGTGATCCGGATGATCCCGCGTCTTGGGATGGCATTTGGAAACGTGACAAATCTGAGACCCAGATAGAACAAGAGACGAAGGAAGGAGTATTAAGCAGCATCGAGTACCTAAAGGAAAGGTACCTGAAGGCTGAACGCAAATATGGGAAGCAGGGTACTCTTACCGACTCGGTAGGGGGCAGTGGTAGCGAGAATGAAAGATCTGTCGAGACTTCCCTTTGGGATCGCCTTAGTACTTGGCTCTCCGGATCAGGTTCTATCAAGTCAGACGAGATCTCGGAGCACCGAGGGCGGGACGACCAGGTGGATATGCGTTGATGACGCGAATTCACTCCCTCATCATCAGCTAGAGCATCTTACAACAGGTGGCTCCTAGTTTCGCTAACAAATTCGCGTCCAACCTTTTGTTCAGTACTGCTGCCACTGTATATGTATAGAACAGCGGTAGTGTCTCTGTGTTCAACTCGCTATTTCGCCTTACATGTACAAGCGCATCAACATGAATATATATGCTCCCTCCCCAAACTTGTAGTATACACTCGGGCTTGTTACAGGTAATCCTGGTAAGAGTAAAGCTGTGACACTGGTACATCCATATTGCTACGAAACATCTTTCACGAGGCTTGTCCATTGACATATGTCTCGGTTCAGGCGCGGGCCTAAGACGCAGGCGAGAGTCAGTGTTCGAATACGCTGTTTCCTTGACGCAACCTGACACGGCAGTTTTCCACATTGTGCACGGTGTCTGGGTATGATTAAATGAAACGAGTCGAATGGGTTATTTTTCTTACTGTGACCGCCTGTGCTTATTCGCAAGAGTAGAGCATTCCTGGTTGTCAAAGTGCCATTAGCGGTAATTTAGTTCGCGAGCCAAGAACCGCAAAAAAGGAGTGAAGAAAGGAATGTGGTGGTTATATATATGCCGGCCCATATGGCCGTTCTGGCGCAGATGTCTTAAGCACATAGAGAGAGACACAGAGACACGCCTGCCTTTTCTCGTGGCCATCGAAATTACCATTGAAACCCAAGAAGATAACCCATTGGAAGGGATCGCTGTTTCTTAATCACATTCTGCAGCAGAATATGAAGCAGATCAGTCAAGAAGATAGAGTGCGACAACTAGATGAGGCGCTATCTGAGATGGAAGATGCATGTAAGGCGGTCACGTCTGATTTTGAGAGTTTTATCGAGATTCTTAAGGAGTCACCTGTCGTTGGAGTTTTTGAAAAGATGCAGGAGAAACAGAAAATTTGGATGCGATTTCGCCAGGAGTTTGACGCACTCAACTCACAAAGGCGATACGAAAATTTCAATCGTTTATCAGAGTTGAGGTTCAAGGTCGACCACATGTTTGTTTTGTGGAAGCGACTTTCTGAGAAGCCGCCGCAGTCAACCACTCAGGACGTAGAACAGCTCAAGCAGTCATTAGCCCGGATCGAAGGGACTGGTACCCAGGGTGGCTTTCCCAAGCTGTACCAGAAGGCTTATGCGGTCCTCGATATACTTCCTGATTATTTCCCTATTGACCGAACGATGCCTGACAAGTCTTCAGACCCCTCAAAAACCTATGACGTTGTTTCGTTGAGGGTCGAAGGCAAGTCGATTTGTGCAGAGAGTATGCCTCTTACGAAGGGAAGTATCGAGGATCCAGCCTTCCGGTTCCAAACGATGGGACTGTTGAAGCCGTATTCGCAGTTCTCGGCAGAAACCAACCCTCCGTCGATTTTGGTTCCGGACTGCACGGTAGAAGTCAAGCCTCCGTCGATTTTGGATGATGGTTCTAGATTTTATACAGAATTCTTCGATAGTTCATTTTACCCTCAACTGCAGCGGAATGCGTCGGACTTTGATACCTTGAAGTTCACGGTAACGCTGACTGCAAGCAACTCTGAGCAACCACATAATGACAACTCGAAAAACTCGAAAAACAATGATTAACCTGCGGTTTTCGAGTTTTCATTGCGGTTGAGCTATCTATGTATGCATGATCTATGAAGGCCAAAGGATGTACGAACGGGTTGGGGAGCAAATGATTAGCCTAAGCGATTCGTAGATTATAGATGTCTAAAAGAGTCGAAGCCTGTGTTTAGTCAAAGATGACAGTTGAGTAGCATAAATGATAGATCGCAACGAAGCGGAAAGAAGAGAAATGTCACGGTATTGCGTGACCCCTCCCTCTTGCAAACCATTAACAAGATAGCGTGGGAACAAGGATTCGTTCGCCGGACGTCTAGCTAAGGTGACAATCTTAAGGAAAGTGTCTGCGAACAAGGCAAATTCAACGTATACGAAATTTGATTTCCTCGATCATACCATTGCAAACGTTTCCCCCCTTTCCTCAGGAAGAATTACCTTTCTCATTCTCTTATACAAGCATTGCAGACCTATCCAACACGACCCTATAAACCTGAACCCCCGATAGACACGGGCGTTACCATAACAAACTCCTCTGACGACCGGATTATCGACGACGAATACGTTTTGTCGGCTGGACATCTCCGAATGAGACGGCACTGGAAGCTCGTGTCGTCCGACCTGGCACAGCTTCGTCGTCCGAGGCTGAATCCGGAGGCGAAGACGCGGGAAGTTTCGATGCAGGGGCGGTAGGGGAGGCAATTACATCCGCTACATCGTGGGCTTCCTCGACCGACGCGTGTTTGCCAATGTCCGCATGTTCGTCTTCAGCATGAACGAGGAGGTCCACAAAAGGCGATCCCTGTCTTTCTCCGGCTGTTCCCTCCTGTTCAGGCTCAGGACCTTCCTCTCCGTGATGGCCTGCAACTTCGCCAACCTCTTCTTCCTGCGTAGCGTTCGCTCTAGTTCGCCGAACAGGTGCCAGCCGTCTCGGTGTTACTGGCGCAGCAGCGGTAGCGAATGCCGGCACCACCACATCAACCAGCGCTTCTTGATCGTTCTCGTGCTCTACTTCAACGTTATGGTTCCGCTGGATTTGCACCTTCTGGATTTGCGCTTTGGTAGCAGCCTTAACAGCAGAATCGCTCGACGCGATCGACATGAGTCGTTTCTCGTAGCTGTTGATAAAGTCATGGCCTTTGGCTTTCGGCCAAGCGATTTCCTTCTGGTCCTGGAGGAGTTCCGCTAGGCGTGATTTGCTGTGACAGGTAAATATGGGGTTAGCTTGTCAGAGCCCCCGCAACTGTATTGGTTATCGCGTACATTTTTAAGGCGTCCCGCCCTGTTAATGCGGGTGTCAAGAGTGTCAGAACTTTGAAGTACGACAGACAGGCATGTTCTCGTCTCTTGAGTCGATCTTTTGTCGTCTTGTCCTTTACATTTCTCTGGGATCGCTCTAAGGCCGCATACTTTCGGATGCACCAGATTATCCCATCCTCGTGGAAATCAACAACGTTTTCTGAAGGAAGCTTTCGTTCGAGGCGGAAATGTGATTTGTGGACGAAGAAGGCCGGGCTGACAAGTTTGGCGAGACCGACCGTGGTGGCGGGATCCGGGTCAGTAGCAATATCCAAGTGATAATCGAAAGACTGTTCAGTCGTAATCAGCAATAACTCGTTACGATTACACGACACGCCGGCCAAGACCGCTACCTACCTCTTGCAATGCTTGACCGATAACCTTAGAAACCATCTCCCCATCTTGATTATAAATCCCCTCATCCTGTAATATTTCCGCTACTACTTGAAGACTAGCATCGAACGCCTTGTCTAGCCGACCGTACTCTTTCAAAAGAACACCCGCATGTTGAGACTCGACAACTCCGGCACGCATAGCCGAAATGAACGACCAAATCAACGTCTGGAACTCTGCGGTATATGCAATTGAAGCAGGTGTCGAAGACGCTGTACAGGTAAAGCAGATGCCTTCAGTGCATGGCCAAACTCAGAACTGATGCGCAACGTACGTTTCTCTTTTTGCTTTTTCTGCTGCTGACCACCTTCCTCGCCTTCTTCAATCATCGACAAATCGCTACTAGTATCGTCCCCACGTGAAGGCTGCTTGCCACCGATATGATCGATGTACTTGTCAATCGCCGCTTGGATTGTTCCAGCGCATCGGAACTGAAGCGAATCGTCCATAGAAACGGACAATACAGTTTGGCAAGGTGAAACAGGAGTGCCTTCTTTATTTTCCGATGGCCGGAAGATGACATAGAAACGTAGCAAATCGGTAACAGCCTATGTTGCAAAGTCAGCGCCAGGCAATGTCACGAGGAGCGAATCACTGACCTCACGACGAACAGCTTCATCGGCATTTGAATGGTTGCCAACAGCATACTCATTGAGAACGCGTAACGTCTCATCCCGACGGCTTTCAATCTTTTCTCGTACTTGATCCGAGCCAACGTCTTCCGCTGTAACCTTGACAGCTGTCCAGGAAAGATACCAAACCATGATCTTCATCGCATGCTCAACCAACTGCAAAGCTAGCGATTTAGCACGTGCTTGCTGTATCACTGGAATATAAACGTACCTTAACTTCCTCCTTGTACCCAAGTTTGCCACGATCCGCAATGGCGAGAAGGGTTTCCCAGAGGCCAGTTTGCTCCGAATCGACATCCCCATCAAAGATATCACGAATGTCCATTTGAGGGAATACCATCCGAAGCCTCAACATGGCAGACTCAATGTTGTGCAGTTGTTCTTCTTCCAGCGAGGTCGTTCCAATATCAATGTCACCTATACTCTCCTGAATATTTTGCACGAGGTTTTCCTTGAATTCTTGCAGCTTTGTCTCATTGACGGATTTGAGATCCGCTGTGCCGAGCATAGAACGCATCAGCTGTAAGACTTGCTGAATGACAATGTGATCGGTGTGTCGCAGGTACTGTCGAATCAGGTCACCCCACAGTCGCTCGTATGCCTATATGAAGAAGTCAGTCATATGGCTTTGTCTGAATCCCAGGGGATGACTTACATCGGTCAATCGCATCTCCGCATAGATGGGCAAAGACATCAAGCTTGCTAACTGTAACACAATCGAAACGCGGATCGGATCACTTTGATGCTTGGAGATGAGCCTGGGAATCGTGTCAATAAGGTTACGGGTAAGTTGGGCTTCCATCGTCTCTGTCTCCTCGTCTTCCTTCTGCAAAGACAACCCAGAGATTAGTACTTGTCCTAGTTCCGTGCGACGTGCTCTACATCCACCTACCCTCTTGTGCTTGTCTACATCGATCGACTTGCGCACTCCAGCAACGAGCATCTTCAACAAGAAGGTCTGCTCGTCATCATCTAGCGCCCACGGTCTTTCCTCCTCCTCCAAAACAGACTGATCAGCAGCGACGAACGACAAGAGCGCTTTGCAATCCTGTACGAGGGGGATAACATGCCACAACGCTTCCACGGCGATGGAGGCGTGTGTGTCCATGGCCGACGACAGCTGCGACACAGACGAGAGGACTTCTCGAGCACGCTGAGCTTGGGACTGAGTAGTATGCGTGTCCTCGGCGGAACCGACGGCGGTCATTTCGTCTTGTTGGCTAGCGGAAAGCTGGTTGGAAAGCTGCATGAGCAACGACGCGAGGGTCTTCCATCCGATTCGATGTTCCCGCTCGACAAGCTGTTCATCATTATCGTCGCCTTGCTCGTCAGCGGCCTCCTCTTCATTCTCCGGCGCACGCCGTCCCCCACGAGCCTTTTTCGTTCGCTTAGCGGCTACTGGCTCCGATTCGTCCTTTGTCTTCATTTCCTCGACGTGTTCCTCCCACATACTCTTGATCAACCCGCCTACAGCCTTTCTGATCCTCGGCTCCTTGTCAAAGATCAAACACGCAATGTGGTATCTCTGTTCTTCCTCCTCATCTTGCAAAACCCCACTGGCATCTAGATGGCACAATACGTAGATCGCTTGAATTCGGATCCGCAAGTCTATGTCTCTGACGGCCATGTCAATGATTCGCGGAACAACTCGCGACGTAAACGTCGTCATCGAAGTGATCCGGGTATCGGGCCCGTACAAGGGGACAAGAGCCTTGATGGCTTCCAATCTCGCATGCGGATCCTGAGGAAAGGTATAGTCGGACAAACAGAACTTATAAGGCCACTTAGAGTCCCACTTACGAGGTCGGTTAATCCAGAATCAATGTACTGCAAGTGTTCCGTATTGACAAACTTTTCCGGATAGTTTTTCATAAACAGTCCCATCTCTTTCAAGCAGTCTGCCCTAATCAACGGATCTCGATCTCGGTACCGATGCACAAAGAACCTATTGACCGAGAATAGAGGAAAATCAGTAGGCTAAAAGAAAAGGGGCGTTTATAGACCGGGAACTCACGCAAGCACAATATCCTTCAAGTAATCATTCAGCACCGCCTTCTTCCTACTTAACTCCTTGATACTCGACTCAAAATTCTTCACAACAACTTTATCTTTCTTCTTCTTCCTCCCCTCTGCATCGCGTTTGCGCATAGCTTCCGCCAACTGATCTTCCAGCGCCTTTGCCTCGGCGCACAGGGCGCTCCCGAGGAGCATAGCGATCAGCGTGCTCGTGTGCCTGATAGCGCGGTAGTGTGAGCCGGACATGGGGTTGAGCCAGTTGAGGAGGAGGGTGAGAAGGGGGACAGAAGGTCCCGAGGAGGGGGAAGGGGAGTCGACGGTGGTGTATAGGTACGGTGAACGCGCGAGATGGCTGATCAGGCATGTGATGAACGTTTCGAGGTTTTTGCGGAACGCTTTGTATGCCTTGTTCCGGGACATAAGAGGATAGATGGGTATCTAGGTTTGAAAGAAAATGAGGTTAATCGGACTTTGAGATGGTAGAGTGTGCGCGCAGACATACCTCGTCATGCTCATTCATCTCCTCGTGAATATCATTCATGGTCTCCCCCGTATGATCCAGATCCACTGCGTCGTCCACGTCAATCTCGCATCTCACGCCGCAGCACTAAGCACAAGATGCGATTGGGGTCAGCAAATATCTTGCAGAGAACATTAGAGGGGGTGTCGTACTCTAAAGAAAAAGACCACCAGCTCGTGCACATGGATTTTTTCATCTTCATCCGAAGACGTTTGGTACTCCGCTACCCATTCCTCGACAAACTGCTCCAATGCGAGATCAGGCTGGATCAACGCGTCTATCACCCCCGGGCACAGATGAAGAGCTTAGTTGACGCGTCCCCGGCTTGAAAACTGGCGGGACAAGACATACTAAATAAACCGTTATCATCCTTGACTTCGCCATCCCCAACGATACCTTGAGACGTTGACTTGGCAGTAACCGCTCTCGGTTTTCCTGCGTTACTCTTCCCGGCGGCAGTTGCCGCATTGGTAGATCCCTTGGGTCTTCCTCGTCCTCTACGGTCTGCTGTTGCGTCAGACTTGGTGGCAGCGACTGTCGCTTGCTTCGGAGGACGTCCGCGACCGCGTTTGCCAGCGTTGGTGGTGGACTTGCCATTATTCGTGATGGCCGCCGCGGCAGTCTTTCGTTTCTTGTTGTTTCGTGCTTCGGGAACATCATCTTCGCTATTTTCCTCTTCCTCATCCTCATCTTCGTCCTCATCCTCATCCTCGTTCTCTTCGTCCTCGTCGCCCTCCCCTGCTTCATGTTCTACCTCGCTGTTCTTCCCTTGAACAGCACCGCGCGACCGGGACTGGGGAACGAACTTTTCCGGCGCTTTGCGTTTTCTGCTACTTCTCCTCGGCGCGTCCTCTTCGGGTGGGTCTTGCGCAGGCTGGTCTACCTCCATCTCTTCTGCTGGCGGCGAGGACGACATGGTGTGATTGTTTGTGGTGATAAGTCTGGGTTGTGTCGAGTGTAGAAGAACACCATGAACAAGGGTCGGGAGGTCGTCGCGCGTCGCGTTTTGCGATCGATTCATGACGAATCTCGGAGATTTCAAGGCTAGGAGATTTCACAACGTATTTTCCGGCAAAGTTGAGTTGAAGGGCTGGCAAAGACGTAGAAAGCCGAATCGCCGCCGCCACATGTCCCGCCCGTGCATGCCACGCCTCCTCGTACTGAGGCGCCGCACTCTGGCTTCACCGGCCTGCTGCGCCGCAAAGCACGTCCGGCGTTCCAGCACGCAGGCACAGCCAGCACCGACATCGCACAATACACCTGTCAAACCCTACTATATCACCACTCCCATCTTCTATGTCAATGCTGGTAAGCCCACCGTACCTTCCTCTGCATGCTCAAGGCTGATTTTAAACTCCTCTGTCGTACAGCGCCTCACATAGGCCACCTTCACTCCCTTCTTCTGACGGACGTACTCGCCCGTTACGCACGTCTCCGTGACCCCAATACCCCAGTAAGGTTCGCGACGGGCACCGACGAGCACGGGCTCAAGATTCAGCAAGCGGCGGAACGACTGGGAACGGAGCCGAAGGTGTTTTGTGATCGGATTAGCGAGCGGTTTAGGGTGCGTTCCCGAGGATTTGCGGGGTTGCAGCTGTGCGTTGCTGATGATGGGTGTGGTGTAGGAGCTTGCAAAGGTCGCCAACGCTTCAAATACAGATTTTATAAGGACCACATCAGAGGGACATAGACGAGCCGTTCAACATCTGTGGGTGAGCACGTCTTTCACCTCACTTCGTTCAGAGACGACCTCTGATCGTGCATCCTGGTAGCGAACGATAGATCGTGCAGGATACATCTATAAAGGCTCTCATTCGGGATGGTACGCTGTGTCAGATGAATGCTTCTACACAGAGTCGCAGATAGAGGAGCGGGTTGATCCGGTCACCGGTGAAACGCGAAAGGTCCGTTTTTCCGTCATTCACAAGGTCATCCTAAGGGAGGCGGGACTGATCTCAAACCTTTTCTATATAATCTCAGGTTGCGACAGAGTCCGGATCGGCTGTAGAATGGACTGAAGAGGAAAACTACAAGTTCCGACTCAGTGCGTTCCGTGAGCCGCTGATTGAGTGGCTGGAGAGCAGCGAAACAAGTAGGTCGTCCATCCTTCCATCCATCCGTTGTCTCCTTCCTCCTCGGGATGCTAACACGTCCCCTTGGGTACGCCTTGTAGCTGTCCACCCATCATGGCTCCGCGCCTCCCTGCTTAACACTCTCCGCAATGAACCCCTGGCCGACCTATCCATTTCGAGACCTCGTTCACGGCTCACATGGGGCATCCCCGTACCAGGGGATGAAGAGAATCATACGATCTACGTCTGGGTCGACGCGTTGACGAATTATCTTACCGTGCTTGGGTACCCTTGGGCGCACGGTGAGGGGTCAGAAGAGAAGAACGGACTGGTAGGGAGGGAGAAGGGATGGCCAGCGGATGTTCATGTAGTCGGGAAAGATATTGTCCGGTACGCGCGCTTTCCCGCTTTCCAACACGGGTTCGTCGATTGACCAACGTTTGACGTACCAGATTCCACGCGATATACTGGCCAGCACTGCTTATGGCCGCTTCTCTTGCCCCGCCGCGTCAGGTACTCGCTCACGCGCACTGGACGATGCATAACGCGAAAATGTCGAAGTCACGCGGGAACGTGGCGGATCCGATCGAGGCGATGACTCGTCCTGGTGGCGTTGGAGTGGATGGTCTGCGTTGGTATTTGATGCGAAATGGCGGGAGTTTAAGTAATGATGCTGGTATGTTGCATATCGCGTCTCGTCGCCTGTGAAGCGAGTAGCGTAATATTGATCTTGCCAATTGGTTCGCCGATCGGGTGTGATGGCTAGATTATTCCAATGACGAGCTATTGAAACAGTATTCTCTGCTTGCCACCCGCTTGGGAAATCTCGTGGGACGGATCTCTTCACCAAAAATACAAAAACGATTCCTCGCTGCGGCGGAAGTTTCTCTGCAGAAGGGGTCACAGGTTTTGGCTCCCACCGCTGATCCGCCGGAACAGGCGCTGTCGGGGATGTTGATGAGGTTGAGGGATACGCTTGAAAGGCGTTTGACAAAGCTGGAGATTACAGCAGGGATGCAGGATGTGATGGATATCGTGCTGGAGGTAAGACGGTTTCCCTCGCGTCTCCCTGCCGAACCGCTTTTCCGCATCCGCTAATCAGCCTCTTTGATTCTCTTTGCGGTACAGGCAAATCGACTATTCACCCTCCTTCAACCATGGACAAGCACATCGACCGAAGCGGATCTCATCACCGCTATGAGATACGCACACGAGTCCTTGCGAATGACGGGAATTGCGTTGCAGCCGGTGATGCCGACGAAGATGAAGGATCTATTAGATCGTCTTGGAGTGAGTGAGCAGGACCGGGGGTGGGATCGATTACGATCAGAGGATGGGCAAGCGCAGCTGCGTGGCGTGCTGCGCAGTGTGCAGGTGATGATGTCGCAAACAAAGGACTTTAAGAAGGCTGGAGTGTTGTTCCCGCCAGTCGTAGAGGAGCCCGTTGCGGCATTGTCATGAACTACGGCAGCGATCAACCGCTAGTGTTATCCTTTCATGCAGGGGGAGGTGTGCGACCGAATAGAATGAAGACATCGACATTCAACTGTTCATCGGCAAAGCGGCTCAACAGGGAAAAGGGTGTGTTGATGTCCTTGCAAAAGCAAGGAAACAGCGCCGCTTTCCGAGGCGCAGTGGCGCGATGCTGAAAACTCTTGCTTTTTTTTTTTGTGAGAGGACTTTTTACGATGATACAGGATTTCCTCTATTCAGTCGCACATATACGGTGCAACGTATGACGAGAGTAGGAAAGATATGATGAAGAGCCTCTTCCAGCGTTTTTCCTCGTTGTGAAATACAAGGATGTTATCCATCCTTTAATTCGAGCGACACAGTCACCCTTTTCTGCTTTTCTGGGTTCTCGTTCAACAAGGGAAGGGTTGCTTCTTGCCTTCCGCGTGACACATCGCCTGTTCAAGTGACAATACGTGCACTCAGATTTCCTTGTGATTGCTGGAAGAGGAAGGAATGGGGAAGAAGGCCCTTCCTCGTTGAAGGACTGATCGCTCAAAGTGCAACCTCAGGGAGATGCCGCTTCTGATCGTGAACAAGTGTGTCCTCTTCTCAGCACCAGGATTATTCATTGACTCGGCGGTGTTTTAATCCCCGCTCAAGACAGGTTTCTTTTTTTTTTAATTCAGTTTAACGCAGATTTTGGCATTCCTATGCCTAGTTGTCACGGTGCTTTACAGGACCTATGTGCTTGATACTGTCCGGTTACATAATACGGTCCTCACGAGTTCTCAATATACAACGAAGAGGCATTTTCACGTCACTCATCCCACTATACTAGTCACGATCCCGAACCCTTCCCTTTCTACGGCCCAGCGACACCACCTATTCCCTAAAGCCCAGGTATATTAAATATGCTCCACGTGCGCATGCTCCGCCTTCTTCTCCGCATTCAAATCACTCGCCCTCTCGGAAGAGGTAGTATCGAGCTTTCCTTGGTGCTTGGAGACGTAGTGCCCAACTGGCGTGTCTTCCGGTCCGTATTTTCCGATGTGGCGCGAGGTGAGGGCGGCGAGGAAGAAGGAAAGGAGAGTTGTGCCGAAGCAGATCCAGACGACGATTACTGGTGTACAGGGGAATCGGGGTAAGCAATAGGCTCATGAGGGAAGAAAGAAGGGGACAGGAGACGGAAAAAAGCGAGACTTACGAGAATCGAACGCCAATGAATCTCTGTACTTTACCGATTTGCCACTTGCGTTAATCAGTTTGATGACAAGTGCTTGCGAAAGGCCTGGGGCGGACGCTCCAGCGCTGCGGGGAACGATGATGATAGTTGCGCTGTGCGAACGAAAAGGCAGAGCAGGGTTAACCGATGCGGACGGTGCGGTACTTTTTAGGCGCTGACATACATGATCGCACAGGCAAGGAAGAAGATCGCCATGGCGGCCATAAGCGCTTCTCTGATCCGGATGGTACGCCGCGTTTCCATCTTATACCATCGCAGAGTGATTGCTGCTCCAAGAAGTGCCTGTGTGACGCGGAGGAGATATCAGCGATTTGCTTCGCGAGCTAGATCGAGAGAGGCGCACGACATACGGTGTAGAGGGAAGCAATACCCGCAGATGCCGTCATCAGGGCGGTGGCGGTAATGACATTGGCGACGTGTAATTTTGCGCCGGGAATAAGTTTGGCCTGTGATTGCAATGTTGACCAAGCTATGCCCCCGTTAGTTTCCTGGTGCGAAGATGCGAGAACAGCGGTCACAGAGACTCACGAGAGTTGCCTTGTCATGGTTCAAAACGACTAGAGCTACGAATTAGGGGTAATGTGAGTGGTTTGTGGGGGAGATGATGGATAACGTACGTACATCGAGCAGCAAGGGCAGTGGCAGTGATTGATAGAGCACCGTTGAGGTTGAACACGATCAACCGAGGCCACTTGAGGTATGCATAAGGATCGGCGGACATGTTGTGAGGTGTGGGGTCGCGGGGAGGTGGGGTGGCTGAATGTATTGATAGAGGAGACCGGGCGGGCAAGTACGTGATTGGGTAGAGACGAGGTAGTAGGTGTGGGGTCCCAGGGGGAAATCAACTCGATGTTCATATATACCCTAACATTGGTCTCCGGCTACTTGCCAGCCATCCTGGGGCAAATGAGGAAGCTCGCTAACAGCATGATGTTTCGTCGCTACAGTAGCTATTCCACTGTGTTGGGCACTTCCACCTGCACTTCCACATGCGAGGCACACGATCCGTCAGACACCGTCAGCGGGAATCGGCTCATTGAGTTGGGTTGAGTTTTATTGAGTTGTGTACAGAAGAGCCAGCGACTCGGGTACGATTTGTTTACCGAACAGCGGAAAGTTACATTGGGCAACCGAGCGTATGAGTGAGAGGGGTGGGGAGGAGAGCTGGAGGGAGAGACCCTTTGGCGAGACAGCCTACCGGGAGGTCACCTGGGCGAAGATGCGCCCTAGAAGCGGTTCAGCCTAATCGGTGGAAGACCGAAATAGACAATAGCTGGGGAGGACGGGGTGGTTCGGGGCCTTTCCGGAAGTGATTCATCGGACAAGCCCCGCGGGACTCCAAGCATGGTCACAAGGTGGAGGCACGATTCGCACGATTTCACTCTATTCAGCAAATACTCCAAGCAGTAGTATTCCCAGCTGGAAGAGGCACAAGCAGCTGTGTCAAGAGCAGTCACAAGGCAACTTTTCGTTTGAGCTGAACTTCGCCAGCCGTCCCATGCCGGCTCTTATTGTGCAGGCTTGCGATGAGAGAGGCAGTGTCTAGGGCGGCGCCATTGCAGTTTACGTTGCCGAGTATCTCCAGCTGTATCTCCTCCCTGGAATCACCAAGGAGCTTATCGAGGCATCTGATTCTGAATGGCATCGCGCCAGCTATATCTGCGACTCGCATAGCGCTATATGTGACGAAAAAACAGTCTGCTATAGACCTCTCGCATAGTGCAGTAGTAATCGCTGTGGAGGAAAGGTCGCAACCGGGTCAGGCATCGCACCCCGGTTCGATCCCTGCCTTCTCTCGGAGTTTTGCTTGGAAACCTTCGTTTGGCGAATCATTGGTCATGAACAACCCTGGGGTTTATGTGGGTCGGGCCCCGGGTGTGCACTCCCGGGAGAGCCGCATCCTTGGTTGTACGTAGGCCCCCGGGCGTGCACCCCCGGGCGGCTAACCGAAGCCGGATGTTGACTCCCAATGGCACTAGAGTCCATAAATCGTACCGGCGGCCGGTTTGTGGGCGGCCTAGCGTCGCCATACTTCGCGCCTGAGAAGTCGGCAAGAGGCGGCGTCTCTGGCTTCTGCTTGAGGTCTATTCACCAAGCTGAAATTTGGGAAATGGGGGCTCAAGAAAAAAAGCTTTAAAAAAGACAAAAAAAAAACAAAAAAAAAAGAAATTGAATTCAACTTTCAAATGAGAAACGGGGGCTCAAATCAGTTAAAAGTTGGCTCAAGGGATCGGGGGCTCTCATT